>KV453850.1:316071-571800 GCA_001661425.1 Ogataea arabinofermentans
AAAGTAAAGTAAGTATGCAAGCAAGCAAGCAATGAGTGATAGTGATAGTGATAGTGATAGTGACCATGACTTTATTGATGAATGGGATGAAGAAGATGAAGAAGATGAAGAAGATGAGACTGACTCAGAAGAAGAAGCTGTTACTGATCTTGATGAAGGAGCTGTTACTGATATTGAAATAGAAGCTGAAGCTATTAATGATGAACGGTATGAAAAGTATTTGGATGTACTATTACAAAGCAAGAACCCTGGAAAGGGACCAACCCTGAACAAGGCTGAGAACGTGACAGCTGAACAGTTTGAGCTTAAGCTACGGTCCATCGTCTACTGCAGGAAAAAGAACACATTGAGAACTTATAGAAGGGTGATGACAGCCTTTCAAAGAATGTACGGCAGCTCTCCAGAGAATTGTAATGCTGATAATATCTATGAGTTTTTGAGAAAGACGCAAGAGGAAAGCGAGTAGGTGAAATCCATAGATACTTACAAAAAAAGATTAGGAATGCGTTGACCTACCTCCACGAGACTATGCAGGGTGAAAAGCCTGATGATGGGAATATCAGAGCGTTTCTGGATCTTGCAGCATTCGGTTACAGCATTCGATTACAGCACGTACAGGCGAGAAACCGCTAAGGAAATGTTCAAGCTATCGTCATCCAGTCGGTACACAATGGAGGAGTTTGACAAAATGGTGGAGGAGTGCTGGAATATGGGATGTGCTCAAGAGGCAGAAGAGAATGGAGTTGTGGTATTTGGATTGAAGAGACGAAAATATTTGAAGAGAGACTTTACAACTGCATACAAGCAGCAAAAGGTTAAGAAAAGAAGATTCGTCAAGTACCTACTTTCAGCGTTGCTGGACCATCGAACGATCTGTGTCCAAGATCAACCTCAAGCTAGAGGATTTCTCACCGTACGAGCCAAATACTGCAAGTATTACAGCAACTTTTGCCACTACTCCAAAAGGATTAACGTTTACAAGAACATACGAATAGGTCAATAGACAAGGAGAGCTTAGGAAGTCTGCAATGAACAAGGCTCACAACCACCTCAAAATGAGACTACATGAAGATTTCATCAAGGATGCTTTGCAGGCCAAAGGCATTATTTGTGATTATTCACTACTAAAAGTTACTGAGCATCACAGGCTGATCTATCAACACAAATATGGAATTCCAACAATATAGGCACAAGCCATGATGACAAAAGAAATTATTGCAAAGAAGCATGTGACAGTGAGATATCATCTATGAACAAATTAAAAGTATTTGAAATTGTGGATAGAAGTTTATCACCAGAGGATGAACTAATTGTTGAAGGACGTAGGGTATTCGACGTTAAACAAGTAGGAGCTACTGAAAGATTCAAAGCCAGATTAGTTGCGAAAGGCTACACACAGGAAGTTGGCGTTGATTATATTGACAAAGATACCCCTGGTATGGCATTTGATACATTATGACTGGTAATATCAAAAATATCTGTTATTAATGACTGGGAAATCGGTAAGTTCGAAGCAAAGAATGCTTTCAATTGACTATCCAATTTGTTTTAAACCCCCTGTAAGCAACTGCAAGCAAAACCAATGCTAGAAACTCGAGAAAGGTTCCCGTTTTTATGTTCACGCAATACTCTGTTTTTAAATAAACATTAGATTTCAATAGATTAGTATAGTATATATATGTTAAATGGTAACTAAACACTATCTGTGATCAAATGACGTACTAAATAAACATTGTTTCATTGCGTATAATGTGAGTGTTTATACTTCTAATCTACCATTTTTTAGATGTCCATTAAAAGCACAAGTGACCATTAGTTCATATTTCAACAAGACAACTTGGTATTTCACTATTTATACGGGTGAAAAAGGGGAAAATAAGAAGCTGGTTCAACGAGAAACGACAGTCAAATTGTCGTGAAATTACATAACGACTTACATAACAAAATTAACGTTAAAATAAAGTGTGGCTTTTTTGATTTTGAAATATTATTATCTAATCATGAGAGCTTTTAACTGGGGGGTTGGGTTGGTCCATTTTTCAGCTGTCGCTGCCATAAGAGTCTCTCCAAGTATAAGTTGTTCACTCTAATTAGTGACAGGGCCTTTTGTTCGCATAAGAGTTGGTTAGAAATGTCTGGAAGATATATATACACCAAATCTCTACTGAATTGCCGTTTGATGGGGCTGGTTAATAGGCATATATAAATGCGGCTTGAAGACTTTTAATAAAGACACGGTTTTACTAGCACTCACAAAAAAATGTAAATTACGTCAGCGGCAAAAGACCGCATGTTGCCTATTTTGTATGATTAGCCAGCCAACCAGCCAGCCAGCCAGCCAGCCAACTGAGCTGCACGCCTGGTAATTTGTAAACGACGCGTCTCTTTGAATTGTTATTTTGTGAACCAGACGTGTTTGTGACAGAATAATAATGTTGCGTGCATGAATTGAATTAGAGGGAGTGTTCTTAACTAATACAGACAGATACATCTAATGTGCCGTTGCCATCCGGTGTGAAATTAGCTACAAACCACACTAGTGTATTTTATTTATGATTAAGTAAGCATTGATTAATGTAGGAAGTAAATTGGGAAAGATAACAAGAGATGAAAATGGGAGTTGGAGTTGGAGTTGGAGTGAGAGTGGGAGTGAAGTTACTTTCCAAGTGTAAGATGAAGGGGGAGGTATATATAGTGAAAAAGTTGTGTGTTGTGTTGCTAATACCATGTTTATAGATAACTAATAACAAGTTTTATGCAGATTGCCATTCCGTAACACCGACGCTTTGAGATGCTTACATTATCTAGTTTCATTAATAATAGCCAATAAGATATGGGCAAGCAATAAAGAAATAAAGGGAGGAAGGAAACAATTGAGCGAGTGAGTGAGTTAGTGAGGAAGAGGAGCGGGGGTAAGGGAGGAGGGAAGTAAAATTTATAAACTTGCCATTTCTATTACGTAAACTAATATATATGTACATACATACATTCAATGTATGAAAGTGTGGGTGGGTTTCTGTTCTATTTGCAAATTACGGGTGATTGCAATTGGCCATGAATGAATGAATGAATGAATGAATGAATGAACTATAATGAAGAGGTGATTTCAAATGATATGGAAAACCATCCAGAAACGCGATCTCGGAATGGGAAGTTGTGGATCCAGTTCAACATGTTGTGGCTGTGGGAGCATCCAAGAGTTGGAATCTATCGGGACTTCATGGATTCCAGACATCAATCTAGAGAATTAATGAGTATATACTTTGCACACTTAACTTGAGCTACAATTTGAGTAATAATAAGTAATAAGTAATAAATAATAAACAGTTTATATCGAACTATAAACATCGATCGAATCAGAGTAGTGAAGCGAAAAAGCCACTACTTAACTGATTTTCTTTTTTGGTTTCTTTTCAGTGATTAATTATCAATCACAAGACAGTAAAAAAGCAAACTAATATAAGAGCAAAAAAAGTATATGTAAATGAACAGAATGTAAGTGAGTTAGTTAACACACTCTTTTTAATGTAATGGGGGAAATGAGGAATAGTTTTTCTTTTCAACTAACCTATGTTGTATGACAATTTTTCATGTACTTTTAATTTTGATTCATGTTTTTTTTTTTTCGTTTTCGTTTTCGTGTTCGTTTTCGGTTTCATTATTTTTCATTTTGATTTTCGTTTTCCTTCCCAAGTAATAACTGTATTTTTCAGTTCATTTAATAATATAATACAAAACGCCAGATGTAATATTACTGAATAGATTCAATTCATATCATAATCATCTTCGTCATCAAATTCATCTTCATCATCATAATATCCATATCTACAAACATTGGCTCCACCTCCATCATAGTAAGAATTAGCAACAGGTGCAGTTGTAGAAGACGTACTTGTACTTGTAGTTGTAGTATTTGTTGAAGTTTCTTGATCAAACCCATTATCAGTTAAATGTAATTTATAACCATCTATACCATGAGTCAAATTTTTAATATCAAAAGTTGAATTTTTTTCAATTGTTCTATTCATAACATTATTACAACCCATCCATGTTCTAATATTACCAATTGGAGTTGATTGAATATATCCTCCATCTGGATGATGGAATTTTGCATATTCACTTAGATTGATATTTTCTAAAGTGAGTTGTTCAGTAGGTATTGATTGTCCATCAAAATCTGTTGAATTGACAGGTTTGATTTTTTTCCAATCATGTTCTGAATCTGAATTTCTTCTCTTTGATCTTGATGGAGTTGAAGCAGCACTTGCATTCATCAATCTTTGTTGATGATTTGGAGATTGTTGAAATGGAGATGAATGTTGTGGAGAAGATTTTGGTTGACAATAATTGACTTGTATATGAGATAGCATTGATGGAGACATCATTTCAGATGCTGCTGGATTATTTTGATAGTACATTATGGAAACAATTGATTATAGTTTTTCAGTATATATTAAAGGCACACGCGTAAATTTAGTTGAACAAGTTGATAATAGATAACTGAGTAGCGAAAGTGGAAAGTGGAAAGGGGAAAAATGAGGAATGGGATTGAGTGAGTGAGTGAGTGTATGTGTGTATGTGTTTAAGTGTAACTGTAAAAAAGTTGGTATCTATGTTGTCTAATAATCACTTAAGATCACAAGATTTGAGGATAAAGGGTAAATTGGAAAGTATGAAAAATATCAAGATAACGGGGTGTATAACAAGAATGAAATTTAGTGAAATAACAAACTTGAGGAAATGATATGAGTGTTTGATAAGTGAAAGAAGAAAGAATTAAAAAGAGAAAGATAAAAGAAAGAAAGAAAGAAAGAAAGAAAGAGGAAGAAGAAGAAGAAGAAGAAGAGGAAATAAACAGAACAAGTCAATGTTGCTGTGTAAAAGAGCAGATAATACAATTAATTCAATGTTATACAATATAATAATAAAAAGCTCAAATTACTAACAAAAACTCTATTTAACTAACAAATGAATTATTTTCATTTTCATTTTTTTTTTTTTTTTTTTTTTCGTTAATTTTCTTCGAGAATGCGGCTTTTCTTGCTGTTGTTGATTATATAATCTTGTTGATTGGCTGATAGTCAGTCTAGCCTTTTTGTTTGTTGTGTAACTTGTGTTGTGTTGCCGCTGTGCCGATCTGACTTGACTGTCAATTCATATTTATATTTATGGGTTAATTAGGTTAGCTTCCCATTTTGCATTTTGTGTTGATTATATAATGTGTTATATAATCGTTGTCATTATCAACTGTCTTGTGATCCTTACAACAAGGACAAGTATAAGCTTACTTCTCTAACAATTGAATCTACTAAAAATGACTCTTCAATTTCAAGTTCATAATGAGTTACCTATTTTATTTAAGCTCTTGGATCTTGATGACGACTTAACTTCTGCCAACTCTTCCTACAGCTCTCTCCAATCTTGAATAAATGAAAGCTGGTGCATACACCCATTTGAACACCAGATGGATCAACTGGGATATTATAGTAAGCACTCTCAAGATCAAGGGTTGTGTAGCACATAAAATCAGCCAAATTGTGAACAAATTGACATAAGTAGAAGGAACAGTAGTTAAATAGTAAGTTTGATTACTGATTACGTAATAGATTACATATTCGAACTCACCATTTGAAAGTAAAATTTATATCAACTTTGCAGCTTGATTGATTAACCCCAACTAACTTGTCTTTCATTAGCTTTATATCACAAAACCTTCAATTTCAAACACTCATACAAGTTAAAAGATCTATTCTCTTTGTTGTTACCCCATCATACTATGGATTTGTCCAACTTATCTTCTAATTTACCTCTATCTCGTTCTATTGACGATGATTCAATGGACCAAATTAATAAAGAATTATCAAATGAATTTAAAATAGGTGCTAGATCAATAGCTGCATTATACAGACTTTCAAATACAAAAAATTCATTAGTGAAAGCTAAAGGTTACCTGAATTGTTTGGATGATCTACTAAATATCTTAGACAATGATCAAACTATTACAACCCTTGATGACTTCAAAACTGTCTTGTTAAACAAAAAGTTTGAAATAACAGGACATGAAGAATCAAATGTTAAATCATCATTAAATGACTTACCAACAAAACCATCACCATCAACTTCTACTTCATCTCCAGTAGATGTTCCTTCATCTGCGCCTGTTTCACTTCCATCGTTACCCGATGACTCAGTTTCTCGTCCCATAGTGGCCACCTCTTCTTCTTCTACCCAGAATAGCTTACACTCGTCATCATCACCATCTCTTGATCAATCATCAGCTACAGATCTATCACAAGGTATACCATCTAATTACAAATTCGATCCAAGCTCATCATCTGCAACTCAATCTCCATTCAGTTTCCCACTCTCAAAATTACCTCTATCAATCCAACATAATTTCAAATACTACAACTCATCTAAACTTAAACAACATCAACAGCAGCAGCAGCAACAAAATCATCAACAACAACAACAAAACTCAAACTCACATTCTTTAAAAAAGCTATCAAATCTATCAGATACAAGCACCTCGATTGATTTTGGTGATATATTAAGTAACAGCAATTTACATCATCATCAAGAACAACTAAATAACGGAATAATTGACGATGAAACGGTTTTTGATGACTTTGATGATAACGATGAAGGTGAAATCATGCTTGTTGATGATCATCATCAATTAAAGAGAAGAATCGCTGATAATCATTCTTCTAAAAGATTTAAACATTAAATGAAAAAAAAAAAAAAAAAAAAAAAAAAAAACAAAAACAGAGACTAATCCATTACTTTTTCAATTCTTATTTTTCTTTGAGATAATATCTACTATATATGGTATATCTACTCATTCGCATCTTCTTTAACTACATACTTTACTTTTAATTCCATGCTTTATGACATTCTATCTATATATCTATCACTACTCTCGTACGATCTAACTTCTACTTTTGAATTCCTCTTCCAACTTTTTAATCGAATCGTCATATCTTCTACTAGCACTATATGAACTATGCTGTCTTTTCAACTGTCCTTTAGAAACACTTTCACTGAAAACCATTCTAACCATGTTCTTATATTCATCAATTGTAAACATATTTTTTTTATCAGGTTCAGATTCAAACCTTTTAATCATATCAACAACACCTTTATCAGTAGCTTTAAATAAATCAAAATAAGTAATTGATCTTTTAAAATTAACAGATTCTGGATTTTCCATTACATTTCTTAACATTTGTTGAATTACTCTAATATTAAGGAATATTTTCGTAATTCCAAATGAATTCACTTTAATTATTCTTCTTGATTCATCAACTAATAATCTATCTATTAAATCAGGTAATCCTGAAAAAATTGACATTTTTTCAATATTTGAAGGTAATATTCTACTTAACAATTCATTTGCATAAATTGTAAATCCATTGAAAAGTATAATACCATGATCAATTTCTTCACTTTCAAATTCAGGCATCCAAATATCTTTCTCTAATGTTGTGACAAGATACCATATACTCTTACACTTCAAATCATATCTTAAAATCAATTTCAATCTCGTAGCTATATTTTCAAGTTGTTCAACAGTTTTATCAAACTTTTCAATGGAATCACCAGATAAAGTTAATGAATTATTTTCTTCGAAAATTTGATTTTGATTCATTCGACCTGCACTGTTTGTAATTTGCCATGTTTCCTTTAATGAATTAACACTAGTTGTATCTGAATTAATCATTTTAGAAACACGTTTACATTTAGGTAACCAATCTAATGTTGCTAATATATTATTCAATAATTGAGATAACGAATTAAATTTATTATTGTCTAATAAATCTTGTTCAGATATTAATTTCATTGTCTTATTACTTCCATGAGCTAACAATAATTCAAGTTCTTGTTTGATCAAATCAATTGAATTTGGATCCTTCAAAATAGCAGTTGATACTTGGTTCAATTCTGGGTTATGTAACCAATTTGGAACAAGTTTATAATTAATCTGTTTGAAGAATTCACCAGGTATATATTCATCAAATATTGATTGATATTGATCAACCATACTATCTAAAACTTTCAAAATAATATTAGCATAAGGTTTTCTATAATATAATGAAGTATTCAAGAGTTCAAATATCGAATTGAAAAATGTATGGAATTCCCCATCACCATGAAATGCTGAACCATTTTCACCTTTCCAATTATATCTACAAACTCTTTCAAATTGATAACGTAAAGTATTCTCCAATTGTGATAAAAAAACAATATTCATAAAATGATCAAAAAACATTAATGCATTGTTATGACCTTCAGTACCTGGTAATATTAAACCAGCACTACCAACAAATAATAAAAATTGATCAATTATAATAATCATGTTGAAAATATTAGGTGCTACCAACGTATCCCTTCTATTAATATTTTCATTTTCGATATATAAAGTTGCATTTGCATCAACCGAAAATGATGAAGATTGTCCAGGGAACATATTTTCCAAAACTGATTGTATATTGAAACTGCTATCATCGTTAAATGAAAGCTTAGATAGTTGGAAAATGGGTTCATGATGATTCTCATCAACATAATCTTTTGGAATTCTAGCAAATGGAGTATTATCAATACTATTATTCAATTGTTGTTGTTCAACATTATCCAAGAGTTTTTCATCAACAGCATATGCATATATCACAGAACTAATTTGCTTCTCAAGACACTTCCATATGGATTGTAAACTGTAATTGAAACCATGAACTTTAGAGATTTCAGATATAGCTCTATGACTTTGTAATAAAGATGTACAATTTCTGAAAAATACACTAAAGAAATCATGCAATATATTCTCATTAATAACACTCAAGAATTGTGAATTAATTTCCAATAGTTCAGCAGGTTTATGAGCCGCTGTTGAAGAAGAAGCAGATAATTCAACTTGATCTGGATACTTCAATCTAACTTCCTCTACTAATCTACCAAACATACGTAAAATTTCATCAGGTGCACGATCAACTAAGATAATTAAGGATTCATCCATCATTTTCAAGTTGTTCAAGATTTCAAGATGACTCTTCAAAGCTAAGAAATTTTGAATATCTTTTCCTGGAGAAACACCATCGTCTAAAGTAGATTTATTCAACTCTTCCAAAAATTGTTCCAAAGGTTTGTTAACCTCTGCTGAAACATCATCTATATCTGTAGTTGCCATGCTGAGAAGCTTAGATTTTGTTTGTTCCTCATATAACGATTTCGTGGATTGAAATTTCAAGTAAACAATACTATTGATTTCTTCTATGATCGAGTCAAATAACGTTTGTGATTGAGATTGTAAGTATTGTTGAGTTGAATGTAATGCAGGAATTTGCCATAATCCAAATTGATCAGCTGATTTCAAGGATTTATTAATTAACTCTTCAGCACCTTTGAAATTCTTCTCCGCAATACAATTATCAATACTACTTGAAGTTTTCTTAATTTCACTAATTTGATCTAAAATTTCTGAAATTTCACCTTGTTCATTTTGTTCATTGTTCAATTCTCTAATCACTTCATTCGATGAACTTATAAATGCAGCTGATTTAGTCAATTCACCTCGCACATTCAATAAAGTGGATTGTGATTCAGCAATGGTCTCAGAAGTAATTCCGTATGATCCTAAACTATCATTAAATGAATCAAAATGAACATTGACAGATTGTTTTAAAATTCTAGAAAATCTCTCCTTCAATTGAACAAATTCATTTTGACGATGTGCTAAACCAACAGATGAATTATCAAGTAAAGGAATTGCGATCTCCAATGGATTACAATTCTCTTTTAATAAATCCGGCCAATGCTGCTTGATATAATTAAGACAACTTTCCAAGTCGTCCAGCGATTCTTCCATCTGTCCCATTATAACTGAAAGTAATCAGTTAATAACTACAATTGAATACTACTGCTAGTCAACAAGAGCCATCAAGTTGTCTTTGATTCGTGTTTGTCATTAAAGCTTACAGATATCATTTTTAATGTTACTACAAGACATCTCTACACCATTTACCGTTAACTCTGAAGTCAGTTCTCAGGATGATTCATTGCATTTGAATATATTTCTTACTTCCAATAGCAGTAGTTATTATTGTGTAGAGTTAGAGTAGGCACGAGAGGCAACGCAGAGTGGCAGGGGAACACAATTTATACGAGCTTAAGAAACAAGATTAATAGAAGCAATAGCAGTCAATTCCTATATTATGAAAAAACAAAAGAGGGGGGTGATCAAGACGAATAAAAACTGCTACACTCAAATTGATCCACCAGTATATAGTCAAACATAATTAGACTGAAAGACATGGAAATTAAAGAAAAATACCAGTAAATTCATAAATCAAAGTTTTGATTTTTCAAAGGAACTCCCTAGCTGTTACAAGTTTTCCAAAACGGCATCAAAACCTGAAACTGTAACACCCTTGGAAGGTTCCAGCCCGATATAAGTAATGACACCATTCTTAACAATCAAAGCATATCTTAAAGTTCTTGCTGGGACAAAGTCATCACCGGCTAAGTTAGCTAGACCTAACTTACCACTGAATTGACCCTTTGGATCACTGACAAATTTGACTTGGCCCTTGTTGCCTAAAGCTTTACCCCAAGCAACAGTAATAAATGGATTATCAGTAGTCAAGACTAGGATTTCGTCAGCACCTTTTGCTTTTAACTCGTCAGCTTTCTTGACAAAGTCAGGAATATGATTTTCGGTACAAGTTGGAGTGAAAGCACCAGGAGCAGCAACGATAACAACGGTTTTGTTTGGAATCAAAGTAGCTAAATCTAACGAGGTTGGGAAAGCAATTGAGCAAATGTTTTCATTCTCAGGAGAGTATGGAACGTAACCAAGCTTAATATCGGTTGGGAGAGTAGCTAAATAGAGTAAGTGTTAGTAATGGCTGATGACTTAGTAGATCATCTCTGGTAGGCATCGGGGAAGCCGATCAAAGTGAAAAGAATCCAAAAGAGAGTTGTCACATACCACCTTGTGTAGTTAGCATGTCGAATATATATCAATTGATCAGTTCTGTAGGGTCAGTTGAAAATAAACTTGTGGAAGGCAAACTATTCAGCTTAGGAAAGATCGAGAGAAAATGTACTCATCTTATATACATCGCATCCATGACTTGCCTCCGCTCACTAAATTCGACTGAAATGGGTTTGCCCCGAAATTAAGATTTCCTCTGCGGACTTTGTATTTGAAAGCAGCAGCACAGCTTTGATTACACAGCAGTGGATTAGTCTCGATTTCTGTTTTGTCATCAACTATGCTGACTATGTTCTTATTCGTCGTCTGATCTTAACTCGGTAACAGTGCAATTATCCCATAGTTGGTGATAGCTCGTGTAGTTTCTAATTTTGCGCCACTGTTTCGTGGTTTCCCGATTCTGCCGCCCCTCGTTGGACGGCTACATAGTTCATGCACAAACGAATGTATGAGTATATGTGTACATATATTATATATAAAGAAAGTATATGAACCTTTGAAATATGCATAGAAACAAAAGCTAAAAGTAGGGAATAAATATAGTGACGAACAAAAAACAAAAAAACGAAAATAAAGAAAACACAACAAAATAATAAAAATATAGCAGTAAAACATATATAGGTCAAACTCCAAGAATCCAGGCAAGTAAAACAAACAAACAAAAGAAAACACAAGTTCAAACATAGCTAGTTCCCTGAACGTATAGATTAACGAAACACAGATTAGGTCAGATCATATCCTCCAATCTATCAATGGCAGCTTTCGTCTTCATACCAACCCTTGTACTTAACTCATAATCGTCTCCACCATAAGACTGACTTTTCTTCAACCATTCAAGACTCTCATCTAAACCTGCAACACCGTTGTACTTCCAACAGAACAATGCCTTTTCATACAATGCAGTAGGGTACAACCATGGATTTTCACTCAACTTCAGTAATTTTTCAGTGGAATTGACGGTTCCAGTTTCAGTAATTTTTGAAATCACGTTGTCGTCTAATACGGTATTACCCTTTTCAATCAAACCTAGTCTACGTAAAGCAATGGCTTGCAATGTATGTCTTATCATAGACTCTTCTTGACTCTCTGGAATCTTAGAATATGATTTTACAGTAGTAGAATCAACCAATTCCAACATTTGATCTTTTGTTTCAAAAGCTGAATAACCTAACATCTTGATTGCAAACTTTAGGTTTTCTTCAGGCATTCGGTTATAACCGTTCCAGAAATAAGCTAGCTCATGAACTAGTGAAGTTGAGATGGAATCAATGAATGAAAGACCCGATGATTGTTTTAATTTATTAATGCTTTTCACTTTCCGTGCGATAAATTTCTCAAAGGGTGGAATTTTAGACATGAACCTCTTCTTGCCAATCAAATCAACTGAACCAATGATATGAAGTTGTGCTTGTTTGGCATAATAATCTTTCTTCTCAGGGTTCACATTGTCCTTACCGTTGTTTTTAACAAATTGACCACTAACGCACATTCTGTAACATTCTAAATAACATGCACCAGCAAAATATGTATACAAGCAATGAGAATAAGTATTGATATTGATAAGCTCTAAGAACTCTTCAGCAGCTCTTTCGAACTTCTGTAAGAAAACAAGAATCATAGCTCTATCAAATCCTAGCAATGCATCAACTTGTTTCATCTCGCTCTTTTTGGCGGAATCCATCAACTCAACGGCCTCTTCTAATCTACCACGACTGGCCAGCATTCTAGACTCTTGCAACAACCACAAGTTACCATTTGGGAACAGAGCCCTTGCATGTAGTAACGTTGAGATTAACTTAGGTCCAGGATGTAGTAAAGTAGGTTCACCGTTCCCAATTGTAGCACGCTTTTCTAAATCCATTTTTTTCTTGGAAAGATCTTTGTTAGATTTATGTGACTTCAACGAGTTGCTTGTTTTTGAAGCCGTTAACGAAGTTGAAGATCGTTTAGAATTCAATTCTCTTAGTTCCTCAGTTGATGGAACATCAAAGTCAACATCCGTGAATTGGAAAGGCCCATCATAGAAAACTAATAACGCTAAAAGACCTAATCCTCCATGTATATTTCTTTCTTTTGCAGCTTTCCACACCATTTTTAGCCCAACTTCTCTTGAACCTTTGAATCCAACAACAGAAAGAACTTTTCCTATGGCTGGAGGAATCAGTGATAACACTACTTGTAGAATTCCAAAACATAGATTCACACCAGAATGTATGAATTCATCAACTGTTGGAATATCAGAGTTTCCTTGGTTAACGTCATAGCCTTCCGTATCTGATTGTGAGTCGAGACCATTCTCTTGATTTTTGAAGCCTAGATTTTGCCTCAAACTTGCGCTAACCGGTGGATTTCCAATATGATCACCGTCGATTCTCGCTTTTCTAATCTTGTATAAATTCTCAAGACGTGTGATGATCTGATTATCTTTCAGCTGCTGCTCACTTTTAATCATTGGAACGTCCACAAACTTTTGATTCGATGCCAAACTCACAGAAGATGAATCGCTATTCAAATTCAAATTGGATAAACCTGAATCCAGATTACCTCTCTCCATACTCTTACTGATCTCGTCTAGCGCATGATAAGCTCTACGTAACTTCAACAATGCTTTGGCACTCTCCACCATACTTTCACTGAGCAACATCAATAATGCACTTAATAGATTGGCTTCGGCATATGTAACTGCCCATTCAGTACCTGGGGGATACACTGAAGAAGTTCTAATTTTGTTTTTTTCAGCAAATGTTTTTTCCTTCCACGATAAGGATTCNGAGTGGACTAAGGTTTCATTGGCTAGTTTCATGGTTTGTTGCTCGAAACCCAACGTAGCTTCAATAAATTGAACTAATCCCAATGCTAACTGGGACAAAGCATCATCCCGCTTTTCGAGCATGCGGATACCTTCGGGAGATCTGTCATCAAGCACATAATCCAAAGCCTTCAAGGCATTTTCATAGTTAAGGGCTTGATCGATGACACGATTGACTTTTTCATCTTGTTGTAATGTGTTAGATGCGTTAGATCCACGCAAGCCTAGAGCTCTTAACATCTTCCTTTGGAAATCTTGGCAATTATATACGTTAGGTAAGCAATTTGACTTGAATCAAATCCTTTGATTCTTAATTCTAAACTTCAGATAAACTTGACGGAGAATTTTGTGTAGCAAATTTTAGAGACCGACTAAGCTAATTCTAATCGGATATCAAGAAAAAAAAAACTGTTGCTGTGTGGCACAATTGAATCGGCAACGGCTGAATCGAGATTGTAATTCGCCAGATGAGCAAACAAAATAGCTCTAAGCAGCAACCAGGAATGAATATGGCAGTATGGTGATACTGATAATCCTGTTCTATAAAAATAGTAGGAGTTTGAAACGTCCTAACTAAGCTTGACAAGACGGACCAGTTGCAATGGTGATTTTTCATACAAAAGTGGATACGACGGGACAACTACCAGTACGAGCAAACCACTAGAGGCCAGACGAACAAAACAGACGCACTCTGTCTTTGTACGTAATTTCTTATCTCAGCAGCTTTAAACGGGAAGAGAGGGGGGGGAGGGGGCTTACATGTTTTCTGTTTAATAATTGTAAGACTAAAGATGGTGATTTAGGTTAAGACATGCATATAAGTAGCTCTTGTGACAATAACTATATAGCTATGTGATGAGTTTATAAAAATTCAAGATTACATAAATTCAGAGGCGTACTCGAGATCATCGGCATTCAAGAAATCAGAACCAGCTCTTAAGATTTCTCTCCAGATATTCTGTTGCTTTATCTTCGGCCACCAAGGTGTATCCCAGACTCTCGTCAGTATATCTTTAGAGTGTGCATCATCGACCAGCTTCCTTAATTTTTGGTACTGTGAATCATCTAGACCTGAAATCTCCTTCACTTCGCCGACCAACTTACCCAGCGCACATGAAGCAATGGGACCAATCGTAGAAGGGTAAGATGCATTCAAATTCTCTAATGGACTGTCAAAGAAAAAATCTCGTTTTCTTAATTCTGACACCTTTTTGTATGGAGTGTTACCAGTCCCTATGACTGTAATTGGACCGTTGTGCCACGTCTCTTCATCTTCATCAAAATAAGTCAAATAACCTTTCGATCTTAAAGGTTCAAGAGCGTTGTATACGTGGGGCCACAAAGCATCACCATCTGTTTTGAAGTCCACAAACAAGTACAATGTAGCGTATGAATCGGTATCAAAAACACCATTCACATGATTTGAAAGCGACATGAACTTGGAGTCCGGATTTGTACGACTCAGTATATTACTCAACGGGTCAATATACAATCTTTGAAAAGTTCTTTCATCGGTCAAAGAGGCTAACGAATGGCCAACATATAAAGTGTCTGTTTTTGATTGCTCTGGTAAGTACCATACATCAGCCTCCACTGACTGCACTCCATAACTTAATGCTGTATATAACGGTCTATCTCTCCAGTAATCATTATGCGAGTGTATTTTTTTAACAAGTATATTCCGAGTCAAATCAGAAGAATAATGAAGAGACTTTTTAGGGAATGAGTTAAAGTGGACAATGGAAAAAATAAGAAGTAGAAGTGCAGCTAAGCAAGCTCCTAATATACAAACTAATCCACGAAGGATCACTGGTTTTGGTATGTTGCTCTTGACATGCGGGTTATGATTAGTGTCAAGGAGTTCATGTGATTCGAACGAAGAACTTCTCCTGCTAGCCATTGGAAAAAGCTGAGATGTACCATTACCCATCGTTGAAGACTCTAAAATATGTCATAAGCTACTCTTTTATGGACTTTCAATTTAGTCGAAGAGAAATTAGAGTAACCATGCTAATATGTTATTAAAACATGGTATTTGCTCAACCGAAGTACGCATCCTTGCACTTTCTGCTTCTTACCAAAATTCAATCTAAATGCTATAACTTTATCCCGTCTAACTTATAGTTCTTTGACGAAACTTAGTAGAGATTTTGCAATTACACTTAGTGCTATGGTCCGTGTCACTCCAACTTCCAATATCAAAATAAAGAAAGGCATAAACTTTGGTTTTGATGTAGAAACATTACTTCCTTTATGCGGCTTTCGAAAACATTTGCATTCAATGCTGATATTGAAGGGATAATAAAAAAAAAAAACGACAAAACCCATTACAGATGGATCTTGTGAGAGAAGCATAAAAATATGAGTGAGTATCTACTGAAAAATGAGTTTTTTGAAATATGAAAGGCTGGCATTCAGTCAGTTTGAAGCTGAATCTCTAGTAAAAAGTGGTAGCATATGCCAAATCATCGGCATTCAAGAAATCAGAACCTGACTTTAAAATTTGTCTCCAAACATTTCGTTCCTTTTGCTTAGGCCACCAAGGAGCTTCCCAAATTCTTGTCAAAACACCTAAATCGTGCGCTTCGTCGATTATTGACTTCAACTGGTAGAATTGTTCATCGGTTAAACCGTCAATGGTATCAACTTCACCAACCAAAGATTTCAGTGAGGCTGATGCAATTGGATTGATGGTATAAGGATATGAATCATTCAATGTACCCAATGGCCCATCAAAAAAGAAGTCTCTTTGTTCTAAAGCAGCAACTGCATCGTATGGAGTATCTCCTGTACCAATGACGGTGATAGGCCCGTCCGTCCATTCTTGAGTCGTTTCATCATAAGTGGTCAACCACCCTCTAGATCTCAATGGTTCGAAAGCATCATAAACTTTTTGGAAGGCTTCGGTACCATTTGTCTTGAAATCAATAAAGAAATACAAGGTTGCAGTGGAATCAGTATCAAAGACACCATGAGTATCATTGGATGTTGCAGTAAATTCATTCACCGGGTTGGTAGAATTCAAAATCGCAACTAATTGATCAATATAAAGAGAATCTAAAGTTCTCTCGTTAGTTAGTGAAACTAAGGAGTGCCCAACTAAGATATCATCGGTGATTTCTGGCATGACCCAAACGTCAGCTTCAACCGACTGAACCCCATATGAAAGGGCAGTGTATAATGGAATTGCTCTCCAATAATCATTATGAGAGTGAATTTGTTTGACAAAAATATTCTTAGTTATATTGGAAGCGTAGCCCAAAGTTTCTGGTTCCAAAGGAACAATTGGGGCAATTTTTACCACTTGAACAACCTCTTCAGCTGTAGTTTGCTTGACAAATGCCAGCGCTAATGCGATTGTTAACAATTTACTCGAGAAGGTTGCCATTGTTGGTTGTGCTGGTAACAGTAAATCAACCAAATAGTATATTACTGAGTGTAGTCAGGATTAAGATCCTATTTATATTCGAAACAAATTCAGTCTGTACTTCAAAAAGATGTAATCTTATGTGAGGTTTATCTCTAGCTGCTACCTTCATCGCTCACTCATTGACCCCACGTGAGCAAAGTTTAACAAAATTAATGGCTTCTTAGAATGTACCACTTTCAGCAATGAAATTTCACCTGTTTGGTCAAGTTGAGAACGAGTCAGGTCGGAGATGCTTTGAATGTCGAGGAACTACATCCAATGAAGTAAAATTGAGCGGTAATTAATAGTCACTTAATTTAAGGCACATGTCTGCTCAGCATCCCCGGACCGGGATCTAAAGTTATGATACTACCTGACTAGGATTATGCGTGTACATAGCCTATTTCAATTCTAACTATCTATACTACCGGAGCAGAAACACCGAGACTGATGAGAGGTATTACAGGTCGTGATTGCACCTTCTTTTAAAATCGAGACTATAATACAACCCTTATATTTGAGCTCAGCTTTACTACTGCCCTATGGCTATGACATCAGTCTTGAGTACTTTTATTCATTGAAGCAAGCATGTCACATGTGTATAGAGAAACTTGCCACTCAAAGATGAGGCCCATGTGCCTGTTGGATCGGCTGGAATTAAAAAGCCATATTGTCGTAGCATTGTCGCGATTTTCCGTTTGATGCATCTTTAATCTGAAGTAAGGGCTTGAAGCGGGATTGTGGTTTATGGCAGTCTGGCTGGCCTATTGAGGAAGGTTTGACATAGTGACAGTGATGGCCCACCATACAGAGCCTTAAAGCTATGAAGGTTTAGTTTTTGAGTGCGAGTTATGTGACTATTATAAAAAAGCGATAAATTGTAACAGCAAGATATAACGTTAAAGAGTTTCTGGTTTCAAAATACCAGCGGACTATTATACAAAAAAGTAGCTCAAAGTATGCAAGAGGAAGAGAACAACAAAAACAATATCAACAAGAGCAGCAATAGTTTACTGCCAAGACACAAAAAATAGATTGAATTTATGTAAAAATACATCAAGTTGCAAGAATTAGACAAGTTGAACGGCTATAGATTTTTGGGCACGTTTTACATGTAGAACTGTGGGGAATGTAGAAAAGGCTATTAACGGATGAAGTAGTTATATTTTCCGGATTGAGCCCTAGAATCACCTTCTCCAGAACCTTGGAAGTTCCATTCAAGTTCAATATCCAGTTCTCTGTTGTTCTTCTCATTTGGTCTTGAAGCTAGCGAACCTTCAACAACTTCTCCTTTCTTTAAATCTAGGACTTGATCCAAATAGAAGATAGTTTGTTGCCAATGGGTATAACGAGCATGTGGCCCAGTAGAGAATACAACCTTTTCTCCCTCATCATCATATGGGAAGACAATATCGAACCATGCAACAACTGCATGAGCTAGGTCATCTCTAGTAGCGGTCAACTTGAACTTTCTGTGGAATGCTAGTTCTTCAATTGTCACAGTATTCAAATCAAACTCAATGATTTGGCAGTGGTTGGTAACAACACTTTTGTTGTCAACGGTCTCGACTAATGGCTGAGCCATAGATGGCTTGATAAATGGAGAGTAATCAAATCCATACACATTTTCCCAATAAAAGATTTTTTCATCTTTATAAGCACCATCTTCAATCAATGCTAATTGAATGTTTGCTTTATCAGGGAGGATTAATCCACCTTCAACTAGGTATCTGTCTCTGGCAACCAAAACGGTATCCATCATGGATTCGTATAGTAAAAAGTAGCCCATCCATTCACTGATGATGATGTCAACTTTAGGATATGGCATTTCAACATCTTCTAATTTTCCTTTCAGTAAAGTGATTTTGTCTTCGAATCCATTTAAGTTCACAATTTTTTGAGCCATCTCAATGATATTTGACATATCAACGGCAATCACATGCTTGGCACCAGCTTTAGCAGCAAACATGGATAAAATACCTGTACCACAACCAACATCTAAAACAATTTTGTCCTTGAACAAGTGTTTGTTCTTCATGATAGCATTTCTGTAAGAAATGGTTCTCACCTCATCCTTCAACATCTCTTCATGGATACCAAAGTGATCATATGATGAGAAGTAGTGTTGTTCTGAAAAAGGTAGAGACTTTTTGTCAGTTGCGGAGACCGCAGCCTCATTTGAAGAAGAAGAGCTCATTATTTTATTCAATTGATATTTCTTAATTGAATTCAGAGAATAGAAATAAAGTTTATAAAACGTAAAGTCAAGGTGATAAATAATTTTACAAGGTTGCAGCTCAGATCTCACGTAACAAAAATTTTCATATCTGAAAAGTTTCTTTTTTTCAAACAAAAACAGAACAACATCTGTGCACGGCGCACGCAAACAAAAACGTAAACTTATCGACCTCATCGACGCGTCGCTTGTTACTTGAAATTGAGCCGCCCAAACAGACTCAGAATCAAGAAAAGCTTCTAATTAAAGACCATGATATATCCCTTGGAGGTTCAGGGTCCACTAGTTTGCTTGTAACACTATTACCAGCATTAAGCTTACCTCTATTCTGTTCACAAAAAATTAGGGATTGCTTAAGTGATTGAAATTGCTGCTTAGACATAACTTGACTGGTTTTTTCAAGCGTTTAGCCCTCTCTCTAAACAACATTCAAATTGACATCAACAAGTCTGTGAAGTGATGGGAGACCTATCTTCAATTGCTGCTAGATCAGCACTTCGAAAGGATACACCGCATGGTCAGACATCTGAACCCAATCTTGCAGCCCAAGCAGCTGCGTTGATGTTCAAGAAAGCGGAACAGAATCAACTACAACAACATCAACAGCAGCAGCAAACTCAGCCACCTCATCTCCACCACCATCCTCAACAACAACAACAACAACAATCTCAATCTCAATCACAACATCAAGAGGTTCCTCAACTGCGAAAGAGGCACTCTTCCAAACAACAGATCTCATTGCCACCTAATACAGCTGTTTTCTCAAATCAGAATCCTTCGACAGAGCATAATAAGAAACCTTCAATTTCACGTTCTTCCACAAAAACAGCAACGGTAACTTCAACAAATGCTAAGCGTGCAGAAAATAATACAGGTGCACCAATTCACAGAAGAACAACATCAACGCTCACAGATCAGGTACAATCACTGCCCCAGACTCAATCAAAGTCTCCAACGCTATCTTCTTCTCGCAGTTTTGTTGGTTCACCACCACTTACTAATCATAAAAAGTCTTCGAGCTCATCATCGTCCAAAAAACCAACAACCAAAACCACCTGGAACTCTATTAACAATTCAAGTTCATCGATCGCTCTGTCTGCTGCGTCCCTTGTGGCAAAGGCGAAACCTTCATCCATGGGATCCACGCTATCCATCCATAGCGAGATACTCAAACACCCATCAACTTCATCGGTGTCAACAACGATGGGAAAATCTTTTGAGTTTCCATCACCCAATTATTTCAATAATCGAGATCGTCCTTCATTGTCGGGATCCATGTCACCTTCAGGCCAAATGTCACCTCCACTAAGAAGTGGTAGACAATCAAGCATATCGGCCATACCAGCTCTTCCCCTACGCACTGAATCACAACAATATATAGGGGAATCAACTATACCAGATCTGCCGCCCAGAGTGAGCACTTATCAAGGACCTCCCCCGGTTTTGAGATCTCCTAATTTCACCACAACTGGTGATCAAACGGGTATAAAAGCTGCTCACCCGTCAGCAGCCACAAAGACTCAGCTCGCTATACCCCCAACATCAGAAATAGATGACAATATTGATCCTTCTTACGATAGCCCTGCAAATCGATCACTTATAGGCTCAGAGGTACAAAGTTTGGTGTCCCTTGATGATAAGAGCAAACTGGCACCACCCCCGTCTGTTTTCCATGGTGCTGGAAATGAGGGATCCATAAGTAATTCAGCTTCGTTTTCATCATTATCACTACCCATGATTTCAGAAGATGAACATTTCGATGCCTATAGTGAGTACTATGACGAGGATGCCGATGTTCCAACCGATAGCGGGTTCTTTTATGAAGTCCCCGGTCAAGATTTCACTCCCACCACACCTATCCGCTCTGACTTAGACCCAATAAGTTATCCTCCTTCATCACCTCAGTTGAAAACTTCTGACATTGCCAAACAGAAACGGAGACCCCCACCAGCGGATCCTACTATGAATGTGGATGATGTAAGAGGTTCAGAAAGTCTTGTCAAAGCCGTGGATTCAAGCTCAAACAATAGGGCATTATCACGCAGACCTCCACCATTGAAGGACTTGCCAATGTTTGACAACGCAATCGATAGCCGTCAATATTTGAGTTCAGAATCAGAGGATGTTTCTACACTACCTACTCCAACCCTAAACATGACGCCATACTTTGAAAATCGCAACACCAATTACGGAAATACTCGCCCCATCTCAGGCTATTTTGATACAGAGACCTACATAGACGCAGATTCAAAAAATCACCCATATGACCACCAGCAATTGAGCTCATCTTCTAATTCCCTTGCAGTTCCATCTGAGCTTCCACAATATCCTATTTCACCTGCAACTGAGATCCGGTTACCCCATCATCATCACGGCCCATTACGGGGCAAACATAGCAAAAGAATTCAAAAGATTTTTGGCTTACAATCCTCTCAATCGATACACAACAATTCTAACACTGATTTAGCTGGATATGCATCTGGAGAGCCGCAGCAGCTGAAGTTCAAAACAACGTTGCGAAAGGAAAAACCATCAAGGAAGGAGTTCAATGAGGCTAAACCATGGAAGCATCATTCAGATGCTGTGATTGTTAGTGAGGATGAAAAAAAGAGATATGAAGGTATATGGGCAGCAAATAAAGGTGTCTACGTGGATTATGAAGAAGACGAAGATGAAGCACCAGATGCGAAGGAGGAGAACAACAACGGGGAGAGTGCTCCTCCCGCAATGGTTAAGAAGCTTTCTACGTCCATCTTGGAGCATAAAAGCAACCAGTCACAGAAAGTTCATGGACTGATTGTTCGTGAAATATGGCGTCGATCTAGACTTTCAGATGAAACTTTGTGCAAGATCTGGAATCTTGTAATGGAACCACGGCTAAAGGAGTTGAACGAATTACTACAAGAGATGAATGTATCATCTGAGCAAGTTGGTGATAAAAATGTATTGGATGTTGATGATGGGCTACTCACAAAAGAAGAGTTCTTAGTGGGGACATGGTTGGTAGATCAATGCCTATACGGTAAAAAATTACCAAAGACGATCAATGAAGATGTTTGGGAGAGCGTTGAAACTACAGCTGGGATCAACATTCATCCCAAGAGACGCCGAAAAAGAGAAAAGATGCTCAAGAAGGTTGTAAAGATCTAGTTATTGCAATCTAAATTAAGCTCCATATAGTATCATACTGTTTAATTCACTTAATTCATCCGATAAAGTATCAACTCGAATAGGGGTACATTTTTACGTAATACATCCCCATAAATTGTCTCTGGAAAATTCCAAAGAGCAGAACGATTACGTAATATCTGATTGAATTTTTCAGTTCATAGTTTTGGGCAAGTCAAAGTTGGAGAACATTTCATTCTTCATTGATGTTCCCTTCTTTTGTCGGTATTCACTTGATTCAAACAGAAAACAACGTCTTTCATATCTCTCTATAATACATAATCTCAATGGTAAGTATCCACATCTTAATAATTGTGAAAAATATCATCTCAAGTCTTAAAAGTTGAGGTCTTCTGGTACAATTCCGGTTGTAGCCATAGCCACAAAAAGTCCAAACACATACTAACATGAGATTGTTGCTTCCATTGGATGAACACATACTTTTTATGACAGTCTTCATATTTGAAATCTATTACTGCTGTTAAGCCATTATTTGACAGAGTTTTAATCCAAAGGGCTAAAGCTGCTACTCAAACTTCCTCAGGTATTTACATCCCAGAAAAGAACCAAGAAAAGCTAGGGTATGGTACCGTGATTGCCAGTGGTCCAGGTTTAGTTGGAGAAGATGGTAAATTGGTTCCAACTAGTGTCTCTGCTGGTGATAAGGTCTTGTTACCAAGTTTCGGTGGATCTCCAGTCAAAGTTGGCGGTGAAGAATATATCATTTTGTCTGATAGAGAAATCTTAGCCAAGATCACCGAGTAAGTTCTCCAGCTTTTTGACTGAACTGATTGGATGTCTCATGATGGATCACGAGGCCACTCTGTTACCTGTATATACAATTAGATGTTTTGATAGAATTTCGTAGTTTTTGTTTGATACTTTTGATAAATCCAGATGTGATTATGAATCAAATTTGCATTGGACCTATTCATATTTAACTAATATAAATATCTTATTTTGAATATTCCGTGATAGTCCCGTTATTGATGCCCCATGGGGCCCATAAATCATTCATCTTATAGTAGATGAACTAATAACCATCAGCACGTGACCATCTGCCAATCTACAAAACGGGGCTCTCAACGCCGCAGGCTGAGAAATCCTGTAATCAGTAAAGAGGACGCCTTTTTTTGCCTGTTATCTAAGCTTTGAAACTGTACACACAAGTAAATGTGATCATTACTCTAGGCACATAAACTTCTTTTTGATCTCTCGTGATCAACTATCAGTTGTCCATATTTGCTAGGAAGCATCATTGCACTCATACATAATCACAAATAACTCAAAATCATGCCATCAGAGATTTCATCGCAATCGTCAACTCCAGAAGCTAGATTTTCTCAGTTCAAACTTGTGCTTCTTGGTATGTACTCATCATCATCGTCCATGTATCACCAGATGTTGTATACTAACATGTCAATCTCTTCATTGGTTTTTATTTTATAGGTGAATCTGCAGTGGGAAAGTCTTCCATAGTCCATAGATTTGTGAAAGATTCGTTTACAGACCTTCGTGAATCCACAATTGGTGCTGCCTTCTTAACCCAAACCATCCAGCTTGATCCAAATACAACGGTTAAGTTTGAAATATGGGACACCGCAGGACAAGAACGTTATAGGTCTTTAGCTTCGATGTATTATAGAAATGCTCAAGCTGCTCTTGTTGTGTTTGATATAACTCAAGAATCATCCTTAGAGAAGGCGAAGTATTGGGTCAAGGAATTACAGAAGCAAGCCAACTCTAATATTGTGATCACATTGGTTGGGAATAAGCTAGATCTAAGTGAGGAAAGAAAAATTTCAGAAGATGAAGCCTTGGCATATGCTAATGAACTTAACATAATGTACTGTGAAGTTTCAGCAAAGAGTGGCCAAAATATTAAGGATTGCTTCCGTGATGTTGCTTTGAAATTACCACTAGATAATAAATCGAATTCACAGAATCAAAGAAGAAATAAAACGGTTGATTTGAGCAAGAGACCAAATACTAACGAACAGCAGTGTGCCTGTTAATGTACATTTTTTCACTATTTCAATCAGATTCCACAATCACGGTTGTGGATTGCGTTTGTTCTCCTTGTGGGAGATACTAATTTAACACACCAATTTTTTGCTATCTATCCATCCTCTTTGTTTCGCCATTGCCCCGTTTTCGTATTGTCTTTTTGGATCTCATATTACTCTTCATTTATCATGTTGTTGCACCATTACTCTTCAATTCTCCTTCCTGCTTTGTTAGTAGATAAAACTACTCTAACTTTGTTTCTTTTCTGTTTTTTTTAATTTCCTGCCTACAATAATATAGTTCATTGAGTTACTCGGTATTTCCACGTCCAAATACAGACCCACACGTTATACATAGCTATACACTTGTCAGACTTTATATACAATATAATAAGACGCTAGAGACCTATTTTTTCTAGCATGAGAGTTTTTCCTTGAATATCTTATTTAAATAATCGGAAATCATTTAGATCTCCCTCACAATTCTCGTTTCAACTATTGTCCACTTTATTCGAAGCTATTGTTGAGTCAACGTCAGGGGTTCTTGGTCTTTTGATAGACTGGGAACTCAAACCATCTTTCATGAATTCCACTGGTAGACTTCTTGGTTGTGCCATCATCTCTGTACCACTATCCGAATTAGCTAAGAATACATTGATGCGATCATTCTCACTTTTCCCAGCCGACTCAGGATTTGGTGATGGTATTTTCTCCAAATGTTTTGGGAATATTTTCCCTAATAAATCTTCCATTCCTCCGTAATCTTCTGATGCCATATAATTGGAGTTATAATCATGATTATTATTCATCTCAAGACTATCAGAGAAGCTACTGCTGCGCTTCCTAAACAAACCGGGACTGTGATCTCTTGGATGTCTTCTCACAAACATGCCTTCCTGATTATCCTTTGCATTTACCTCCTCCCTTTCATGAATTAAGTCTAAGAATGAATCTCTGACTTTTATGGGTAAATTGAGTTGATTGAAGCACGATGGTAATAGATTGTAACCAACTTCATGCTGCTGAGTATCTATTGAATCTCCCATACTTTTGCTTCTACCGCCTGAGTGCCTCTTGGACTTAGTTGCTGCAAGCAACACACCAAACGGCCACGATTCTACCCGTTCCACAAAAGCCTCACCTAATTCAACTCCAAGAGTTTCGTAAAACACTGATTTAGATTGAGAAAGGTTCCAAAAAATCTCTTGAGTGAATCTCCAAGTCATTTTGATGCTATCTAGATTATCTGTATCTAAAGTAGGCATGAACTTGACTCGTGATGATTTTGTAGTTGGGTCAAATTTTGTTGATGCAACATCTTCCACGCATGGAGTCGAATTTCGAACATGGTATGAGATAAGAAAAGAAATTATATCTTCATGAAAACGATTTAGATTGCCATCGCTCGATATTGAAAACCAATCTCCTAATATGGGAGCTATACTAGTTAATGAAGATAAATGTACCAAGACGGATAGCAGCGAGTTTATCATTCGATATTTGAATTTATCTTCTATTGCATGCTTATTCTGTTTGTCATTATTAGAATCTGAAGCTTTATTTTCAAGTCCCATTCTTGCCATATTGAAGTTCAACGATCTTTCGAAGGATTCCGGGAACAAGGAACTAGACCTATCAACTCCTTCATCTTCATGTTCCTCAAAATAAACCAACATTCTATGAAAAACAAATCCCGTGACGTTCAAAATATCATTAACCAAATCACTAACAATTGATGAATTCAATTTTGCAAAACTTGAGTCCTCAATATGGAGCAACAAGGTAATTATTTGGACAATGGCGTCAAAGTATGGTTCTTGGGCTGCCTTCTTTTCATCGGATAGATCTGAACTATCGAGTAAATCAAAAGATTCTACAATCCGCTTGCAAAGGTTGAAGGTATTCAACAAGAAGTGCCCAGGTACCTTGGAAATTGTGAAGCATTCTTCTGTAAAGTTGGTGTAATCCAAGAGTTCTGACCCATCGTCTTCTTTGAGGTCAAATTTATCATCCAACAAATCAGAAAGTATGTCAGGACCATCCAGTAATTCTCTTATATGACTAAAACCATTCAATATCACATATATACCTTTTGATGTCTCACTTATGAACTTAACTTTTATAGGGAAATGATCAGCTGCTCCAACAGCCGATATTCTGTTAGTGAGTACCGTAAACTTGTAACTGAATATCTGGTAAGCAATCTTTGCAACAGCTATGACCAGCTTAACTCTAAAAGAATCATGAATAATACTTTCAGCATGTCTCATAACATCATTAACCATTGTCGCATGTAGATAAAGTAAACGCATTGGAGGAACAGCACTTTTAATCGCAATTGTCATGGATTCAGGATCCAAAGTATCTGAAAATTGAAACTGTCTAGAGATAAATACATTCAATCTTGCATTCGTTTCGAAGACTCTCACTATCACCTGATTCAAAGGTACAGTTTCTAGATCAGTATCCCCCGTGATAGATCTAATACCATCTGAAGTTGCTGGAACTGCTTCCTCTGCTGTTTCAAAATGCGAGACAGAAGTGAAGGCTTTCAAAATGATCCTGGTTATTTCGAAATTTGCCAAAACTTCTGCCATTTGAATTTGAAGCCCTGCATAAGACGTGATATCATTTTTAACATCTTCATATAGTGATCGATCTAATTCGCTTTGTCGAAGTTCTTCAAGCTTGAAAAAACCTTGCATGATCTTTAACATTGTGGGTTGGGCTACAGATTCGCATACGCTTGGGCTGTTAGCTTCTTCTCTCACTAATTGGAGCTTGCTTCGTAAAACGTAGTAATCATCGGGATTGGATTTCAATGTGTCTAAAAATTCGGTTACTTTTCTATGAAATCGAGCTTGTTCTGATGAATCACTTTCAGACATCTCTGCCGTATAAATTTCAATATTCCCCCAACCTATTACAAACCTCTTCTCTAGCAACCAAAATTAAAAAAAAAAGGATAACATCTTTCCTATAAATAGAGTTGCTTACACATTTCTCAAGAATAACACGTAAATTTCTTGGAGTACCACAAAGTGGCATGAAAAACCTATATAGTCCGGCTTGCACAAGCTTGGCTTCTTTTGATGGTAGCAACTTCTACCGAGTAGTGAGCGGCTGTTGCTGCTGCTGACTCTGAGTCATAGTCATAGAGAAAATAGAAATTACTTTTGGTGGTTGGTGTTGTTGTTGCTGTTTGTCGCCCAGTGTGTTTTTGTCCTTGTCTTTGTAACAGAGTATTTAGCCCATGAAAAGCAAGGATCGGAGTCTCATATATCGGGGCACTGCAGCGTACGGCGAAGTATAGCACCTAATGCCACATGCAGGGGCGGGGAGGAGATCACTGATCAGCCGCCTTGAATAGTACCAACCAGGATGGAGCAAACCAAGATTTTGAGGTGACTTTTTCCAACCACCAGCCGTATCAAAGATTCCCGCCCTATATCAAACTTTGAAATTTGAGGATTATGTAAATATAGGAATATAATGCTAGTGTTCTACTATTCCCTTACATAATCATTTTTTGGTTGGTGATGTTGAGACCAAATCACAACCAAAATTGCGTTCACGTGACCATTTTTTTCTCCAACCAGCTGGTTTGCTCCACCCTGGTACCAACCCATATCCATATAACAGTAAAGCTTTCCAAGCCCTCGGAAGAATTGCCGAGTTCCCGATGGTCTTCAAGCTATGTCCATGTGAGCATACTAGCGAGCAAAAATTACGATATTTTGATTACACCAAAAGGCTTGAAGAGTTACGACATCTCTCTAGAAAGTTAAAAAAGGAAAAACATGCATGTCGGCGGACACGCACAATATCTTTCTTCCATCTCGTATGCTAACTTACCTTACTTCAGATGGTGACGTAAACTTTTTTCAGCAAGTGTATATATGTAAGTCATGTTTTCATATGGCTTTCTCTTGAAATTTTTTTCTTCTCAGCTACAGTTTTTAAGTGATCAGAATGAAAGCGTAGTAATGTTAAACAAAAGTATCTATACAGCAAGAAATACACATTATTGATAATGGTAACTTCTCCTAATCTTCGGTTTGTTATTTTTCTATCCGTAATTTTCTTTTTCTTTCACTATTTATAGTTGAAGTTGCTATCTAAATCTACTAACAATCAACCTTTCAGCACCAACTTCTTCATACTCTGCTTTTGAAACCCATAATTGATGGAAAGTACCTAAAGATGACAAAATCGAACCCCCAATCCACGAAGCGTACTTTCTTTCAATAGTGTTTCCTGCAGAATGTATTCTGATCTTCAAACTTGGATTTGACAAAGTAAGGTCTGAATGTAATCTACTATTTAAACCTGGTATCAAGGACGTGGATCCAGTCAATATTATATTATTGGCCAATTGTGGCTTTAGATCGACATCAAGTTTATCTAAAACAGCTTGAATTAACTTTGATAAGCCTAAACCAGTCTTAGGAAGGTCAACGTTATCATTTTCTGTTTCGTTGGCACCATTGCTCGTTTTTTCATCAACGTTTTCATCTATATCCATCTTGTCCTTATCTTCTTCTTCTGGTTTTTTGGTTCTTCTCAATGGAACGTATTCTTTGGAAGTCTTGTCACTACCATTGACCAAACTTTTAATGATGTTGCCGTTATGTGGTGTTTCCCAACCTTGTATGGCTTCACTGCACAAAGTTTCCAGTGGATCAAACAATGAGTTACTTATCTTTGTTCTTTCTTGTTTTGTGAAAGGAACACTTAACCCATTCTGTATTTCAAAGTAACGTAGATCTTCGTCATCTTGACTCATAGATTTGTCACCTGTTCCAGTTTCACCGTTTTCTGTAGCTGCATCAGAAGTTGTGTCAATAGTGGCAGCCAGAAGAGTTTCTTTCATTTCTTGTAATGTTCTTAATTTGGCAAACTCGTCAAATGATTCGCTGATCGGGAAATCAAATTGTTTAGTAACGTAATCTGGTTTACTTTCTTCATTTTCCCAGTATACACTCTTCTTACTCTTGATTTTGTACGTACTATCAATGACTATCTTTTTTTCGTTCAAAAATTGGATGAATTGCTGATTCAAAAACGCTCCGGCATACTTAGTACCCATGACCTGATTTTTCAAACAAATTCCATCAATGATTGGAGTGACTGTAACTATATCATGACCAATGTCAACAACTAAACAATTTGGTCTACCATGAGCAAATGAGACACATGTTGGTTGTTTCACCATGTAAAAAGCACTGAATTGCTCTTGCTCTAAGAAGACTTGAAGTGCTTGTTCTTTATTTTTATATGAGTTTAGAGTTGACTCCGTCAATAATAATGGTTGATCAGCAGGGTCAATGCTCAATTGTTTGAACAAGTATTGGTACTGCTCGACCGATGCATCCCAGTCCACAACGATATTGTTCTTTATCAAAGGTTTGATTTCCAAATTGGCTTTAGGTGTGTACAATGAGTTTTCACCAAACACTCTCTTGTTGGTAGATGATCCATCTTCGGCTGAGTTTGTCACCTCACCATAGTACGATGGTATTATCAGACTTGGTGAGTCATATCCAGCAAAACCTATCTTTGTTGTGTAGGTCCCAGGATCCAGCACAATACCGTTAATCTCATCGGCACCATAAACTTGTGGAGCTGCTGTTGTTGAAGCTGCAAATGACATTCTTGTGATGGTCTCTAACCCTTTCTTTTTTAAACAAAGTATACACCTGTATCCAAACAGCAGAAAAATGATTCAAAAATTATCTCGCCCTGATTACCTCAATTGAAGTCAAAAGCACAAAACTTACTCTTGTTTCCACTACCAGTAGCATCACTACCACCGTTTCGTGTGTGTGTTAATCGCAGGTTCGCATCTTTAAATTCCTGGCGACGCTCGAAATTTTTGCTGGCGAGACTTGTTGGCACGATTTCTGCCAACATACTTAACTAGTGATTACAGTATATATATATACATGGTTTACTACTGCTGAACAGTTTGATAATAGTGATAATGATGGTAATAATAATAATAGTAATAAGAAGACATAAACATTGAAATTGTATAAGTAATATGAATAAATTTTTTATAGCGGTAAATAACAAAAAAAGTAAGCTACATTCTAAACACTGATTTTAATTTCAGTCTCCACAATATCAACCAAGAATTGAATCTCTAGCTTCTTTCTACTTTCAACCAACCAATCATCAACAAGTTGTCTTGCCACACCTTTCAAATTAGTAACTTCTTCAACGGCATTATCCAATTGATTCTTCATCAAACTATCGTTAACTCTAGCAATAACAGATTCAACATCACTACCAATAGTATCATCATCAGTCTTGACAGGAGATCCTGTCTTGGAGAACAATAATTTAGAGAATAGTAAAGATGAAAGATGGCCCATTAACCCAGCATTTGGAGGTAATAGTGAGACAGATCTTAATTCTGGTAATAAAGATTCCCATCTTGCAATCAATTGCGATTGAGTTAAGACACCACCGCTACTTAATAAGCTAGCATTGGAAGGTAATGAATCAATAACGGTATCAACCAGTTCGTTATGTAGTGGGGCAATCAACTTCTTCAAGTTTTCAATTTCAGCAACCAAAGCTTCACCACATTTAGGTGATGGAGTACTAGATGTCAAGATATGTTCTAAGTTATTGATTGATTGCTTAATTGCCTTGTATGAGTGATATGTTTGAGCAGTCTGAGATAACTCTAATTCAAACTTTTCAATTTCTTCAACTCTTGAAGCTAAAGCGTCCAAATTTTTCAACTTACCATTTCTTTCGTTTTCGATTTTTTGAGAAATAACATCATTGAATTCTTGAATGGCAAGAAGTTTGGAGTTTTGAATAATGTTTTCGGCTTCTAACATGATTTTATCTTTAGTTGCCTTAATCTCACTGTTCAATCTAGCATTGTATTTATCTTCAATTTCTTGTTTGGCAGCAGTCAATTTAGAGACAAATTCTTCAGTCAAACTAACTTCTTTGCCTTTGAAATATGATTGTAATTCAACTTCTTTTTCTTTCAAGAATGAATCAACATCTCCTTGTCTAGCTGCTAATAATTCTTTATATTTTGTTGATAATTCAGCAATATTCTTGTTTAATCCTTCAACCAATTTTTGAGATTCGACATCAGATCCTCTCTTGTTAATCGAACCGATGAATTCATTCAAAGAGTCAATGGTACCATCAACTGTAGCATCACCAGTCTTCAACTTGATCAATGGTAGAGATAAGTTGGAATGAGACTCAACAGTAGTTTCTGCACCAATATGTGATTTAATCTCTTTAGTCAAGACACTGGCATCAACTTTATCTGAAGACACACCTTGTTTTGGAATGGCAACAGTTTTCTCTAATCCCAACTTGTCCGTGATTTCAGACATGGATTCATTAATCTTGGAGAAACTAAACAACTCATCAGAGTGATATTGATAGTATTCAAATGTATCTAAAGCTTTTTCTCCAAATGGAACATAATCGATGAAAATGTCTTGTAATTGATCAACTTTAGAGGCAACAACAGCACCAACACCATAGAATGTAATGACAGATAAACTTAATTTGAATAGAAAATTTCTAACTGGATGTGAACGTTTAGCTGTCTTGATAGCTTGCGTTGTTTGGAATCTAATTTGATTCTTTGGAGCAATCAGCAATCTTGTTGCAGGAAGTGCAGTTTTCCCAATACTACTGACTCTATACATAGTAGATATTATTGCTGTTGGACTATCCGTGCGAATTGAGCTATACTAATTGTTTATAATACTACTATACCCCCAGTATACCAACCGTTTTGCGTGAGCATCTCTTCAATGCTCCCGATTCTCACGCAAACATCTTCTTCGTTGACTTTTCCATCCAATTGCAAATCTCCGTTTCTTAAAAGTCGTGTATAATATCAATCACGTGACACTGATCACGTTTACATTTCAGGATGCCCCTCAATAATATTTTATATATTTCAATTATCTATTATCTACACTCTTTTGCTGAGATAACTTATGGTTTTCTCAAGGATACGCTTTTCACACATCACAAGCACACTTATGTGCCTTCTATTCTCGTTTGTAATTTTCTTCAAGTTTCTCTTGTAGTCGGAAGATTTCATACCTTTATCTTGATAATCCTTCAATCTACTTTCCATCCATTCTAATAATATTTTATTAGCCTTCTTACTTGGCTTGATTAAAGTTTCAATGCTTTCAATCGACGGATTGTTTTTTAATTCATTGAAATCGGATTCTGATATTGTCATCAATTTGGCAACTGCGTATGCGAAATCTGAGATAGCTCCCGGATATAAGACTTTGGAATCTAAAAGCCAAGATTCAGGATCATCATCTTCCTCGTCCTCTTCCTCATCATGTCCATCATCAGATCCACAACAGCCATCATCACAATGATCATCATGATCGTGATCATGACCATGCTCTTGATCTTCACGTTCCATTTCACCCAGATGAGATCTGAGAATAGTAAATCCTAGAGATTCCCACCATTCAAACCTTTCTGCAAATTCTTCATGCTCTTTTCTATATCTTATTATTTGTTTGCCAAGACTAACATAGTCACTAGAATTATTATCAATTGTAAAACCATATCTTGCTAGAAGTATTGAATTCGATAGCTCACCGTAATGGTTGAATATTTCTTCACCTTTTTTAACTGGTGCTTGTAATGAAATATCACAGCACTCAATTGGATCAAGCATCAGTTCACGTGGATCGTAAGTGGATGCTGAATCATCATCATCATCCCCTATTTCTTCATCTGAGTCTTTTTCGGCTGCTTCTTCCTCTTCTATTTCTTTCTCAATCTTAGCAAGATATTCCATTGTGATCTCTTCTAAATGTTCATCCTCCTCTTCTTGTTCTTCTTCATTTTGACTATCCTCACTACCACTGGCCATTTCTTCGTCACTAACATCTTCCCATTCATCACCAGCAACGTTCGATCCTTCAGGGTCTTCGCCTTCGTCATCCTCATCGTCTTCGTCTTCGTCTTCATCTTCATCTTCATCTTCCTCTTCTTCACTGTCGGGAGCACCGTATTCATCATGACCACAACCATCAGCCTTACCACAGAATGGACAAACATCACCTAGAGCTTCAAAATGAACATGTTCTGATCCAGATACTTCATGGTTGAATAAATCAGCAGCGGGAACTAATGCGATTTCATGGAATGCATCAATACTGAAAGCTCTAGATGCCAAACCTAAAGTAATTGAAGCGAATGATTTGTATTTCAATTCATTTTCTTCTTGAGTATTATCTAAAGAAACATCCAACTCATAAGGAATTTTCAAACCATTTGAATTTTGTTTAGCAAATTCTAAAGCTTGAGTATAATGTTCTTCAATTTCTTCAGTATCTAAAACACCTAAAATTTCAGCTTCTGTACCCCTTAACATATTTATATCTTGTTCAGGCCAAAAAGGAGGTGGTAAAATCAATTGATCTTTCTTACTCTTTGCCGATTTAGTGAAACTTATTGAATTAATATAGTCGTACCAAGGTGATTCAATTCCTGCTGATTTTTCGTAAATGAATGCAATTACAAGTGCAGACATACCACTTATCTTAGCATCGTATAGTAAATTAGCTATGATTGAATTCTTTGCACTCAGTATTGATATTTTAGGAACCCTTAATAAAACATTTGCTTCTAAATCTTTCTTACTCGGCTTAATTGTTTTCTTAGCAAATACACCTAAACCACCATACGGAGATGTTTTTAAAACTACTAGATCTTCATTGAGAAAAGTTTTGTTTCTAGGTGACCTAAGCCATTCTAGTAGTTGCTCGTGATTCACAGTAGATGCCATATTGATGAAGATTGAAATGTACAACGCCAGATATAACACTGGTAGCCATTTCAAACATCATCTACTTTGATATCATCTGAAAAATTTTGGAGTGCCTAAAAAATAAAAAAAAAAAAGAAAACCAAAATGGTGCAAGGAGTTCATCGAATCTGGGGTATTACCATCTATAGCATGATAAGTACAGATGGCTATGTTTGAGGACTTTGATACGATATTCGTTGTTGAACGCTACAAGATGAGCGAGTTTGAAAAAGTACTGATAGGTACATTAAGACACTCAAGAAAAAGTTATCTGGTGAAGATTGTTCATCGTAGTGGCAGCAAGGGAAATCATTTATCAAACAAAAAGAAAAATTTTGTTTTTTCTTAAAACAGCTAGTGTGGTTAACTTTTAGCTTTGAGATAGTTATCATAAATCAGATTCAAGTTGTACTTGTGTGGAGAGAACTGACTTATCCAACTATGCAGAGTGATAATGTGTGGGTTGCTAATACGACATCCCATACTCTTAATCATTAATCATCAGAGACGGATATAGCTCTGCTGAAAATGATTTGAACTACCGATAACAACCAATTGGAGGGATAGAAGTCAAAAAAGCTTGCTATATGACGGCAATGAGTCTAAATAGCAGGATACTACCGATAACCATCAACATCTCTTACGAACCGGGGACTACTTAAGCAACACAATAGCATCATCAGTCTTTTCACTGCCTATATGCAAACATAGTGGATATGGCATCAATATTATTATACCACAATTCAATCTTAAACATGAGATTTATCGGGGAAATAAATCATTCCCTGCATAGGTAATGGAAACCTGTTATAAACCCTGACTTCAATAAAGGCTTATACTGGATTTAGAGTTAATTATTTACATCTCAAAAAAACGAAAATATTCAGAGCGGGGATAAATAAAGATATGAAAAGAATTTATTTGATCACAAGACGTTAATAATATCACAATATCAACAAGATGGCATCACTTCACAAGCAAAAGGCATAAAGCACAAGATAAGCTGACAAACAGAGATATGAGACGTGCATATGCGGCTTTTAAAACATCTCATCACTTTAAAGCCGCTCATTAACCTTAAATGGAAATTTAATAAAGGACACATCACCGTTGCTTAATCAGACCATTAAATATCTGTCTGAATGTTTGAATTGGATTTTGACTACTTGATTGGTTAAATAACTGAGTCTTTGGTGGTGTTTCCTCGACAGACCATAACTACGATATAATAACAGTAGTAGGTCAAGTACTTCTCTTTATACTCATATACGACAATTGAAGTATAGTTAAGTTGTCTTCGTACAACATCTACTTCAGTTGTCAAAAAAAGTAAAAAATCTCATATATCTTGCATGAGTAAATCACACATTTTGTACTGAGCGATGGTTTATCACGTTACTAGTGCATCATCGATTAAAATGAGATTAGAATTCTAAAACCGTCTACTTACACAAAGTACTTCTATTCTTTTTTTGAAACCTTCAATACTGAGAAATCCAAATGGCAATTAGTTCAGATTAGTGTTTCGAATGTTATAGATCGCATAGTAAAATTCCCTCATGTTGTAAAGAAATTAATTGAGAATGATCAATGCAGCTGCCGATCTTTGAATCTAAAGGGATGAAAGGGTCTTGACTCTTGATTCATGTGACGGCAATTACGATTAGAAAGTAAAAAATGAAGTGCAATGAGATAAGTCAAACCTTTTTGGTATTTTGTTGATTCAAAGGGTGTGTTGAGTGTCTTTACGGAGATGAATGAACACTTGCATCGGAAAATTACTAAAATCTTAATATTTAAGTATTGTCGCGTCTTCAGTAAAAACTATCAAAAAGAATAGTTTTCGGTATCGGCTGCTCGGGTTAAATACGCGGCTCATCCAAGGACCAAGACATGGGGGGAAAAACTCTAAAAACAAAAAGGGAACTGAAGTGGATCATGATTAAAATCAGAACAGTTAACTTTCAATCTGGAGTTCGATCTCATACCGACAAACCGATCACTTAAACAGGAATTAGTATATGGCATCCTACAGACCGATGAAGGGGGAAAAAAACCAATTGTCGCTATATATATACGAAACAAGAACTATAGTTGTTAACTAAATAACAAGTATAAAGCGGAACTCAACATTCCGGAGTTTGTAAAGATGTAATGAACCAACCATAGCTAGAATTCTAACTTAAAACTATGATCTCACTAATGATCTGCTCATCAATTACGTTATATAAAAGCTCCGATTCAATTAGAATCACCATCATCACCATCCTATTCATAGTGAATCTAGACACTAAGCGTATTATTAAAACGCGCAGATCATGATGGTCCCCTTACTATATTGCATAGTAATTGAATCAAAAGAGAAAGGGGGGATATTTGTATATTCGAGGAGATCATAATTGTCAAGTGCGCGAGTATCGGTTGTTGAACAAGTTTTCAACAACATGAATCTTCAAAACTCTATGAACTAACTAGTGAGAGGGAAAGATACACGGTCAGAGAGCTATGATGAATATAGTTATGGTGTCACCACCTCTATCAATGATCGTCCATCAATTCATCTACTCCATGTTATGGTAAGGGTAATAATTGAATTACAGTTTACCAACCGAAGCCCATACTTGATCTGTTCATCATGAAATGTGATTGATGGACCTAGTTGGTTGTAGGATTACCACAGTCAATTTTCAAAGAACTTGATCGATGATTGATTCAATAAAGAGCCCTCAAACTCAGATAACTACACTTCAAAAAAGTAGTGCACGACTAAAACTCTACAGAATAGGCTCGTATTGTCAAAGAGAGCCTGGTTTTGAAAAAAAAACCCTTTTAAATGGACTGACGATAGCCATTTTTTTTACTTTATAAATGTATGAAATTGTTTGAGATGGGTGAGAAGATAATCTGTTACATCGTCAGGGTATTAATGTAATGAGGAATGATTACCTTGTAAACTGTGATATGAAATCAACATTGATTACCGTAGTATTCAAGAGTGGAGTGGAGTGGAGTCAATCAAATTAATATTCCCTAATTAATTTTCAGCTGGCCAGCCCCAAAGAAAGCCCTCCCCCACCGTGTTTGAATTGGGATTCCTGATAACTGTAAGAAACGCGCGCTAGAAAAGCTGCAACTTGACAATCAGCGCCACTCACTGCAGTGCCACGAACGGGTCGAGCGAATGTGGCACCTTCCTTGTTTTCTATAAGAAAGATCGCGAAACCACTTAAAAACCCTCTCAAAATCAACAAAAAAAAAAGTTTATTCGGGTGTCCCGACATTAAAGGTGGTTGTCAGGGGTTGAATTGATTGTTTATGAATAGAAAAAAGCAACAACATTAGAATAAAACGGCATATATTTAAGCCGCATCCATTCCTAATTAGGATGGATATAAACTCGCTTTAAAGCGCACTTGTCTTTTGAAAAGCACCATTTCTAACAAGCCCCAGTTAACTGAAATTTGAGGCCCTTAGTTACCATTTGACCTGAGACTATAGACGTGAGTCGAAATCATAAAGACATAAAGTAAGAGAGCAATAGATAGATAATAAAAACATCAAGTAACCTGTACGATTATCATCTGCTATCGAATACCAACTAGGTTTAATCTTGAGACATGACATTAACCTAAGCCTAGATAATGTTAGTACGAATTGATTATCATTAGTTCATGAATCATAGCATCAGTGCCATCTCATAGATTGAATGAAGTCCGACGCAAATCCATCAAAATTCGCTGTCCTTTTCAATAAATGAAGTTGGAAGTTGGAACTACACCGACTGACAGACCCGGTAGCTGCGCGAAGTCGAATTAAAATATTAGATTTGCAAGACTTATTGAGTTCACCACTACATTTCAAACTGAATTTAATGATTGATTGATTGATTGATTGATTGATCCGTTTTTCTTAATTAGGTTAGTCTATAATCCTGGTTTGGAATTTTTTGGCATTGCGCGTTGATTAGATATCACTTAAGTAATAAAGCATTTAAATTGAAGTTGATTATGAGATAGTTGAACTAATGAGATATTCTCCCATGCATATCATCAAATACTTTATTAGATGAAGTTACTTGCATCGAATCAATTGATACAATTTCACAATTCTAACAACAAGAAACAATTTTTGTGGTGATAGAGAAGTAATTAAGATAGCAATAGAAAGAATTTAATACACACTAAGTTGAAGGGATCGTCAGCTAACGTTAGAAACATAAGTTCGATTACGTCAATTTAGAATGAAAAAAAAGTGTAGTGGTGTGCTAGATACGTTTAACAGGTTAATATCATTCGAATAAACGTGTGAAAAGAGGCCAGTGTAAAAAGCTCGTACACAATTCGAGACAATTCAAGAGTTTAAAAGGAGTCAACAAACACACAATATGAAATGTGTATTTTTGAATACGCTTTAACAGGCGCAGGGGAAAAAATACATTGTTCAAAGTTATCTATAATTTTACAAGTTAACATATATATATATAGTTGATAAGTGTATATATATACTTATTATCCTAATTGCAATCCAACTGATAAACCTACTCTATAACAAACTCTCAGATCTTAATTACAACAAATTGATTACAAGTTACTAAAACAACTTTACGAAATTCCCAATTAGGAACCTCATATCCTGTTAACACAGACTTGTCTTTGAACAAACACGCCGACGTGCATTGCATGGCACACTTGCATTGCATTGCATGAAGACAAGACAGACCCTCAGCCGCACAACGTTTCTTTTTTCTCTCACTCTCACTCATTTTTTTGGTGCTGAAATTCTTCTTCTTCTTTATTGCTTTCCAACTACTATTTCTGTACTCTTTTTAATACGTTTTCTTTTCTTAATTAACCTCTTTTTTTTTGACTTATATACAGCCATTACTCCTGTTATCTTTATTGCTTGTTAATTTATTAGTTATCAGTGTACTTTATTCATCATACTTTATTAGTATTTTATCACTCGCTCAATTTAGAATATTGTAAACACACGAAAACTTTTAAATTTAACAACAACAACCAGCCACCTTATACAGAAAAATACTTGATTAATCATATAAACAAAGTTTTTTCAAAGAAATAGGTTCGAATAAAAGTTATTACAACATCACAAGTAACAACAACGTTCACAAATACATACATACCATTAAAATCTGATAATTTCATCAGGTATTGATCACATTTGTTACTCACTCGCTCAAAAAAAATTTCAATATAATCAATCCTTGTATCATCATCTTCAGCATAGCATCAATTTTTTCTCATTATACAAACATCATATTATAATATTCATACATCATAATGCTTTATATACTTGGAAGTAAATTAAGCAAACTTCAAAATAGCAAAAAATCAACAATTGAATTTTTTGCAAAACATAGTAATGAAATATTACCTTTAATTGATTGGAAATTATGTATATTATGCGCAATATGGTATTTAACATCAGTTATATCATCAAGTTCAACAAAATCAATTTTAAAAATTTTTAGTTATCCAGTTACATTAACAGAAATACAATTTTTAATGAATGCAGGTTTTTGTTTATTAACTGTTTCAATTATTAAAAAATATGATTCAATATTTGCATCTCATAGACATCATATGAATCCAAATTCATTATATGCAGAACAAGATATTGGAGGATCATTACTAAGTAGGTTTCCAAAAGGTACATTTCCAATGGAATTGAATAGTTATTCATATTCAATAACTCAAGATTTTCTTAAACCAAGTATGTTTGTTTTAAAGACAACTTTACCAATGGGGATTTTCCAATTTGTTGGACATATTGCATCACATAAAGCAACATCAATTATACCTGTTTCATTAGTTCATACTATAAAAGCATTATCTCCATTAACAACTGTTTTAATTTATAGATTTATGTTTGGACAAAATTTCAATTATAAAACATATCTTACATTAATTCCTTTAGTTGTTGGAGTTATGTTATCATGTATTAAGAATCATAATGTTACATTAAAAGATGATTTATTTTATGAAGGATGTGTATTTGCATTTATTTCAATGATGATTTTCGTTTCACAAAATATTTTTGCTAAAAAAATTTTAACATTTGATTCATCATCATTATCATCAAATAATAAAGAATCAAATAAACAAGATTATTTTATAAATAGATTAAATTCAAAAATCGTTAGAACTGAATCTGCTACAACCACTCCAATTTTACCAATTTCAATGACACCAAAAAATATGTCACCACCAATAACTCCATTATTAGGTAATTCATCACAATCATTAAATAAATTAGTTCAAAATTCTGAAAAAAAATTAGATAAAATATCAGTTTTATTTTATTGTTCAATAGTTGGATTTATATTAACTTTACCATTTTATTTATTAAGTGAATTAACATCAACAACAGGTATTTCAATCAATTTAATTGATTCTAATTTATCTTTAATATTCATTATAAATGGGTTATCACATTTTGTTCAATCAATTGTAGCATTTCAAATTTTAGGATTAGTTAGTCCTATAAATTATTCAATTGCTAATATTTTGAAAAGAATAATTATAATTAGTTGTTCTATTTTGGTTGAAGGTACTAAATTATGTTCTATTCAATGGATTGGTTTAGGTTTAACATTTGTTGGTCTTTATTGTTATGATAAATGGGGTGTTCAAAGAAAGAAATGATCTTTTTTTTATTATTATTATTTATTATTTATTATATACATTCATTAAATCATAACCTTCGATACGTTTAAAATAACAGTATAAAATGTAAGCTTTTTATATCTTTACAATTTCATTTGGGTTAAATTAATTATTATTAATGTAAATCTATAAAAATTTAATGTTTACCAGTTGGAACTTCACCAGTTAAACTAGCAACGAATTCTTTAGCATAATCACCTAAAGTAACCATACAAACAGTTTGCCAAACACCTAACATAATTCTAGGAGTAACACCTTTATATAAACCAGCTAAACCATTATTTGAATAAATATATTTAAAAGCATTTAAAACAGACATATTTTTAGGTCTATTTGGATCATTTGTTTTACTTTGCATTTCAACTCTAATAACTTCAATTGGTTGATTCCAAGCAGATAATCCACCACCAATAACAGAAGAAGCAATTCTTTCAAAAGCTGATAATTTATCATCTTTTGATTTATTTGTAAATGATCTAATTGCATCTTCAGCCAATCTACTTAAACCGAATCTAGAACCCCAATTAGTCATTTGTCTAATAGCAACAGCATTAACACCTTTATTGATACCTTTTAAACCTTCCTTTTTATAAATATCTTTAAAAACTTGGAATGAAGTTTGTTGAGGAACACCACTAATTTTAATTTGTTTAGATCTTGTAATTTCAACGGTTTTCATACATGTACAAAAACCCATTGTAAGATAAGATTGAACTAAACCACCAGATATACCACCACCAATACCAGATATGAATGGAGAAGCACCAAATGTTTTCAATTTATATTCCATTTCAGAAGAAACAAATAATAAAACAGCACCTTTAGTACTTGCTTCAATCCAAGCCCATGGAATTAAACCTTGATAAAATCCAAGAATACCACCTCTTGACCAAACATGTTTAGTTGCTTGTAATAATGTAAAACCACGATTTGCAGCCATTGTTGTTTTAACAACTTCTAATGGTTGACCTAATGAAGTAACTTCAAATAAATTTAAACCTGCACCAAGTAAAATATTTGAAAATGAAACTGGTTTTTTTTTAATTTCTTTATTATCGATTGACATTGTGGATGATTACTATGAGTTAGTTGATTAATGTAGTGTAGTGTAGTGTAGTGTAGTGTAGTGTAATATAATATATAATAGGTGCTGTATAATACAGTTACACGTAGTTAAGTGAATCAAATCAAAAATTGAAAAAATTGACAACATCTCTACACCAATAAACAATCTATAATCAACATCTTGACACCACCAACCAGCCAGCTACAAACATCTCAACACCAGCTAACCAACACATCCGTACACCCCAACTAACACACCCGTACACCCACTAACAACTAACACAGCCAAATCGACGCGTCGACAACACAAAGCCCAACACAACAAACAAACAAACAAAAACCCAACAGCACAGCACAGCACAGCACAGCACAATTTGATTTGATTTGCTTTTCAGGGTCTCCTGTAACTGTAACTGTGTCTGTAACTATCCCAATTCCCAACACCACTACCACTACTACCACTACCACTACTACTACCTATACACCACCACCACCACCACCACTATATACCACCACCCACCAACTACTAATAAACACACAAAAACCACAAAAAAACAAAAAAATTTAACAAAAAAAAGCCGCACAAATACAATTAATTTCTGGGCAATTTAATCAAATAAAATTAAATTTATTTAATCTCCTTTAATATTAACATTTTCTTTTTTTTTTTTTTCTGTAATCCTTCCTTTCACTCTTTCACTCTTTCACTCTTTATCGTATCATTTCAAATTTTATTATATATATACTTCATTATATATATATATATATGATTTGTTCTTAAGATTTGATTTGATTTGATCTTATTTATTCAATTAAATTCTAGTTTTAATATTCTTATAATTTACCCTTATCTATCTATCTATCTATCATCATGTCTGCAGTTACAGTTACAGGTTCAAATAACAATTCCAATTCCAATTCCAAAACAACTCAAAGATCAGGTAATTTTGGTTCTTTTAAAAATACTAAATCTTTAACTGAAGGTTTAACTGCAAAAGGTACTTTTGGTGAAGAATTTAAAGTTCCTGATTATACAATTAAACAATTATTAGATTCAATTCCACAAGAATGTTATGAACGTAAATTATCAACTTCATTTTATTATGTTTTCCGTGATATTTTTTTAATTTTAAGTATTGGATTAATTTTTAATTATTTAATTCCATTATATACACCTTCAAATTATTTAATTAGATCAATTTCATGGACTTTATATAGTGCTTTATTATCTTTACCATTTACAGGTATTTGGGTTTTAGCTCATGAATGTGGTCATCAAGCTTTTAGTTCAATTGGTTGGATTAATGATACTGTTGGTTGGATATTACATTCATTTTTAATGGTTCCTTATTTTTCTTGGAAATATTCTCATGGTAAACATCATAAATCAACTGGTAATTTATCAAAAGATATGGTTTTCGTTCCAAAAACTAAAAATGAATTTAAAATTTCAAGAAATTTATCATTATCTCAAAAATTAGATGAATTAACTGAAGATACTCCAATTAATACTTTAATTTCATTATTAATTCAACAATTTGGTGGTTGGTGGGCTTATTTAGCAACTAATGTAACTGGTCAAAAATATATTGAATATGAAAATAAATCAAAATTTTTAGTTTCACATTTTAATCCAAATTCACCAATTTTTGAAAAAAGAGATTATTGGTTTGTTATTTTAAGTGATATTGGTTTATTAATTCAATCAATTTTAATTTATCAATTTTATTTAAAATTTGGTTTATTTTCAATGTTTATTAATTGGTTTTTACCTTATGTTTTTTGTAATCATTGGTTAGTTTTCATTACTTATTTACAACATACTGATCCAAATTTACCACATTATGAATCTCATGAATGGAATTTCGCTAGAGGTGCAGCAGCTACAATTGATAGAGAATTTGGTTTTATTGGTTGGTTCTTTTTCCATGATATTATTGAAACTCATGTTTTACATCATTATTGTTCAAGATTACCTTTTTATAATGCTAGATTAGCAACTGAAAATATTAAAAAAGTTATGGGTGATCATTATAAACATTCAGATGAAAATATGTGGGTTAGTTTATGGCAAAGTTCTAGAGCTTGTCAATTTGTTGATGGTGATAATGGTGTTTTGATGTATAGAAATATTAATGGTTTAGGTTTAAAGCCAACAAACTGATTAATTAGCATTATACATACATACATACATACACATACTTATATTTTTATTTTTATTTATTTCTATTTTCCATTACTTAGTTCATATAGTTTGATTTCCATATAAATAGATGATTTATATCTGATTTGAAACCGATAAGAACCAAAGCCCGCGCAAATTTAAAAAATATGAAAAGCACTTTAACATCAAGATTGCCATTTGACTGATATTATACACTTTTAGTATTTTGAATTAAACTACACATAATGATAACCATATATCAATCTAATCTATATAAATCATTCATAAGAACAACATTCATTAGACATAATTTCATAAAACTGTACACTACATCAACATCAACAACAACTAATCCAGATCATGATCCAGAAATATTAAATTTAATAAAATCATATCCAACAAGTTCAAAAACGAATCCATATCAAATATTAGGATTTAAAGATCGTTCTACTTTCAAACAGAATGAATTAAAATCAAGATTTTATAAATTAGCTAAAATATATCATCCAGATTCGAAAACATATGAAGGTGTAAGTATTCTTAATGATAATCCATTTTCATTCAAATCATCATCAGGAAATACAATTTTAACATCTGATTTAAAACATTCAAGATTTAAAAAAGTGCTAGCTGCATATACATTACTCAAAAGTGCAAGATCAAAAGCTAATTTTGATAAGTATCAAATAGGTTGGGAAGACAACTCATCTTCATTTCACAACCCACCACCACCACCACCACAAACACAAACACAAAACACCAAACCACAACGGAGTAATAGTAATTTCAATAAAGGGACATGGGAAGACCATTATAATCCACAACACACATACCATTCATATCAATGGACGTACGACGATTCAACATTCAACAAAACAGATCCAAATTCAACTATTTTCCAACAATTTAATCAAAATCGCAAAATTATATTCAGGTCTTTGTTATTGACTGTTTTAATATATACGTTGTTGCAAATGACACATATCTTACTATATGATGATTACATAGGTGGGACATACAACGAATCTATAATGCGAGATAACGTTAAGATGAATGAGAGGTCTGAGTTTCAATTATTACAATCTTATGAAAATTACGGATTCGGATTAAGTAAACAGGATAGAATTGATAGATTCTTATGGTGGAGGGAGATTACAATGTTATTGAATATTGGTGAATTGAATGATATTTTAAATTATCTAAATTGTGAAAAAGTAAGTCATGATCATAATGGTAAAAAATTATTAAATTATGATAGAGATAAGTTGATTGCAATTGATGAGAGTTTAAAAAGGGATTAATTAGAATAAATGGGTATATATATATGGGTAACTTGAATAGATTAAAGTATTAACAGTACGTTGTTTGGATTAATATGACAAATCAAGTATATTATACTAGAGTAGATCGATGATTTTATCATGTAATATTCATATAAAGAGAAAGTAAACGTAAGTGAATTGAATCTAACTCACTGTGGAGGTACCTGAACTCCCTCCAGTGATAATGCACATTCGTAACCAAGAAATACGTTTCAATACTGTCATCAAGAGAACAATGGGTATTGAAGCTCCGTATTCTCCTCTTCCTTTAACCTCCGTATTCTCCTTTTCCTTTAACCTGGCTCAAATTAATGAAAGAGGAGAATACTTTGATATGTGTAATATCAGTGATGTTTAGGTCTCCCACAATAAACACATAGACGTAGTAGTTTGGCATGAACATGTTTTGATTTAGTGAATTTGAAAACCAAGAGCATCAATCAATTGAATATAAAAAACTATTTCATCTGCTTGAATAGACATGTTCAACTTGTGTTTTTTACTTCCTTGACAGCTTCATAATTTATATTGAAATTGGGTACCTTGTCAACTACAGAAATTAATTGAGCGACAAACGAGTTACGATTGATTGTAAATACTGAGTGTAAGATGAGCCAGACTAGGTGAAAACAGAGCCATACTCTGCCGACGAGCTCCAAAGTTCACTAGTAGTGTATAGCATATCATTCAATCTAACTAATATTATTAAATTAGATTGAGTAAAATACCAAAATAGCCTAAAAGCTATATCAGAGTAGAAGTCCAATTCGTATCATTGTTTGGTGGATTATATCACATCCAGTTGTACACTCGGTAAGTTAGATTGAACATCAGTTACTTGAACCAGTAGTGTAGAATCGGATGCAATCTCATCGTTCAACCCACCAATAAGACATACTTAACTTCTGATGTGAAAAGCTTCTAGGCTATTACAATATAGGGTCAATGACCTTAAATATCGACAGTACCTGGACCAAATAGACTAAAGAAAACCAATCTAAATGTCAGGTTGAAAAAGTAGTGACACGTTCAACGTTGGGAGATGGATCTTCAATGTCTTCTAAATCACAAATTTCACAGGTTTCAAACCACTTTCATTCGTAGCAGTGGAGCATCAGTATGATACCAAAATTTCGTATGCATAACTTGGAACAACAAAGCAGGTGAATCATCATTATTTCTGATGTGAACAGCTGGGTATTCAAATTAAACAGTTTGCAGTTTGAACAACGCACCATGCTTAATCAATAGTGATGCATGTCCATTTGATGAAGATTTTGAGGCTTTATTGGTATTTAATCATACTAAAACACGGACTCTTATGAGACTTGTAATGATTGCTCTAAAGATTTGATCTGTCTTTCGTGATTATTTCAAATATTGAGTTTCTCTTCTTCCATTTGATCCCTGTCGTAAGTTAAAACCAGTGGAAGAGTACCCAAGTAGGAGTTGGAGATAATACTTGTGTACTAACGACTGGACATACTAAACTTAAAATTGAAAAAAAAAAAAAACAACTTCTAATCTGATATATTAGCTAATGACAAAACCAGATAACCAGCACCATGGGTGTAAATACCTTGACTTGATGCTGTGGTAATGGGATCAGATTCTGAGACAGATTGATGAATCTTAAACAAATCGCTGCATCTGTATTTAACAACAACAAATTGTTTTCCGCATCCTCTTGATTAGCCTTGTTATTTGAGCTCATTGATTCCAGTTGACCGTAGAGACACTAATAAACTCTGACTGTCCTCTTGTACAGACATATTAGTGGACTTTGAAACCGATGTGATAGACAGTTAGTGCTTGGATTCAGATTCATTCATAATAGTAAGCTCACTTCTTGGTCTAGTGTTGGTCTCCTCACTGTTACGGTAATATCCTGGAAACATTGAGATACAACAAGGTTAATGGTCATGATCCTCTACATTGCAAGCTATATACACAATTAACACACACTTACATAATCAACCAGATAATCATAATGAGCCAAATTGAGTAATAATTAACCAGATTAAAATAACAAGCAATTAACCGGTTAATTATTACTCGATTTGTAATGTTAATTGACATTAATTAACACTAATAAGATAGTCACTATGACAATTAGCAATCATTAATTATTAAATATTGATATTGGCTATCTGCCGTTTAACCGTTTCTAGAAGTGGAAGTGGAATTATCTGTTGTTGTTGTTGTTGTGTTGTGTTATTACAACTGGGTTGGTGGGTAATCTTACTGAATGTATATATATATAGTGTAATACAGTATGTACAATGTTCAATATTAAATAGCAATCCAATCTTATTTGTAGTTTAATCATATATTTAATTAACTGATTAACTGTTAACTGATTAAAGTGAGCATCTTTCATCGCATTTTTAATTTTTTGATTTTTTAATCTCAACTTTAATTCTAATCTCTTTATACCATATCATTAATTAATTAACTAACTACTCAAAATGGATTTCATGAAACCAGAAACTGTGCTGAATTTAAATAATATTAGAGATGCTTTAGTTCGTATGGAAGATACTATCATTTTCAACTTTATTGAAAGATCACAATTTTATGCATCTCCATCAGTTTATAAATCAAATCAATTTCCAATTCCAAATTTTAATGGATCGTTTTTAGATTGGTTATTATCACAACATGAAATGATTCAATCACAATTAAGAAGATTCGAAGCACCTGATGAAACACCATTTTTCCCAAATGTTTTAAAGAAAACTTTCTTACCAAATATTAATTATCCACAAATTTTAGCTTCATATTCAGATGAAATTAATATTAATGATGATATTTTGAAGATTTATATTAATGAAATCATACCTGGTATCGCAGCACATAAAGGTGAACAACCTGAAAATTTAGGATCAACAGCAATGGCAGACATCGAATGTTTACAATCTTTATCACGTCGAATTCATTTTGGTAAATTTGTAGCTGAAGCTAAATTCATAAATGAAAGACCAAAATATATTGAAATGATTAAAAATAATGATATAAAAGGTTTAGAAGAAGCAATTACAAATTCAAAAGTTGAAGAATTGATTTTAGAAAGATTATTACAAAAGACAAAAGCTTATGGTACTGATCCAACTTTAAAATTTTCTCAAAATCCACAATCAAAAGTTAAACCTGAGATAATTGTTAAATTTTATAAACAATTTGTTATACCATTAACTAAAAAAGTTGAGATTGATTATCTATTAAGAAGATTAGAAGATGAGGATTTAGATGATGATGAGGATGATGATGAAGATGATGAAGAAAATGAAAATGATACTTTGAATACTGATTCAAGTAAAAGATCAAATAGATACGTTGATAAATTCTTATCTGTTGGATTATTCTAAATTAATAATTATTACTTTTTTTTTTCTCGATATTACTATACTATATTTAACCTATAGCTCTCATTGATAATTCAAATGCTAAAAATGTAGCAGCATTAACAGGTGCAGCTCTTAAAATAGCTGGTGTAAAACCTTTGAAAAACCCTTTATAACCATTTTGTTTTAAAATTGCCTTTGAAGCATCAATTGAATTTTTCAATTGTGGTTTCAAATAATTATCAGTTTGTAATGTTGATTTAATAACATCAATTGGATAAACAGTTAACCACATTGCATATCCGGCCAAACCACCAAACAAACATAATTTCCAACTTTCAATTTGTGATCTTTCAATCTTTCTATTAACCATTTCATTCTTAACAAGCATTTCAAAAGTCATGAAATATGATCCCATACCAAATGATTCTCTAATTAATGTTGGTCCTAAACCTTTAAAGATTAATTTGGTACCACCATTACCATATAATTTCTTAATGACTGATAAAGGACCATTAAATTCAGGTTTGGTAGCACCAGCATTACCCTTTTGAGTTTGTAATCTGATTCTAACATGTTCTATAGGTGATGCTAAAAACCCATTAGCAAAACCGGAAGCCATACCACACATGAAGAATTGTTGATTTGTAATTAATCCATCTTTACCATTCATAGAATTGAAACTTCTCTTCATGAATTCATTAACACCAAATTGAATGGAAACACAAGCACCAATACCAATTAATGGTGTCAATGTACCTTTATAAAAAGCCAAAGGACCTTCATTTTTAATCAATTTTGAAATAACATCAATCACAGATGAATATTCACCTGGTTTTGCAGATTGTAATCTAACTTTAGTTATATCAAATGGTTGAGATACAAATACTTGTGCTATACCTGATATAACACCACATGTTATATCTTTAATGGCCCTATTAGAGTCCGTCACTGGTGGATCATCTAACGTCAGCACTAATTCAGCTTCTTCCGTCATTATAAGTTGTATATACTATCTAAATCAATGGAAATACCTAAGATCATTAGTATTATATAACTAACTTAATTAAGTGACTTCTCTGAAAATTGAAAAATTATGAAAATTCGAATTAAACATCTTTACACCAGTACTTGTAGTAGAAATAGTACTTCTTTATCTCCCTATATTACTTTTGAATTAATATAAGGACCTTCAGCCAAGGATTTTAGCTCTCTTCTTTAACATCACATATTCACCTTTGAGATAGATGTTATGAATTTGTTTGGAATCATTTAGCAACTTCTTCATAGCCCCAGCTTGGTGTTTATATGGTAACAAATACTTCCTATCTTCCCTAATGATGGATTCAAGTTCAAAAATTCGAAAACCAAGTCCATCGATTATTAAAAGTGAAAAGATTTGAGGTTGAGGTTGAGGTGGTTTTAATAGCTTTGTCAAATTTGTTAAAATTTGTGGCTTTATAAACACCATAAACCAATTTTACTGGATATGAGTAACCATGAATTGTAGTTTGATTGTTATAATTTGACGTCCAATGTGAACTATCAGCTGAAGATATCAGTAATTAATCCTTTCACCAAACCATTAACACGTTTCACACGAGCATTAGCATATGGATGGTAAGTACTGGTACTAGTACTAGTACGCTTCAACGTAATATCATTGTTGTCACGAAACATTTGAAATTATGACTCAATAAATGCTCCACCATTATCAGTAACTAATCCTTTTGGTGTTGGAAATAAGTTGTAAATAATCTGTAGCATTCATTTGAAAAACATAACCTATAGATTCAGATCCACCAGCACACAATAGTCCAATATTATATTCCACTGCATGTAAAACATATTGTTTCTTACCTGTATTATCTTCAATGATAGTTCTTTTTTCACCTCATCAATAGACCCAATGAAATCTAAGTGCCAACATGAGAAAAGTATCAACACGTTTAACTAGAGCCAATGGTTAAATTGATAAGTTATCTTTCACCTAACTTTTACTCCATCACAATCTAGATACTCAACCTTAGAGAGAGAATTGTAAGCAATCATTGTTGCATCAAATGATATGAAATATAACTATTAGCTATTATCAGAAATTGGTATCACGTGACTCATATCAAACTGTATTAAACAACAGTTACATGTATATAGATGATGTTGCAACTTGCCACTAGAGTATTATTATACTGTTATTCTGTTATTTATATATATACGGATATATATACACCTGATATACGCATATACTTACAGTTATCCTGACTCATACCCCATACAAACACTTATATAATCACAATCTTTGTGCCGCGCAATAACACACAATCAAATCAAGTCAAATCCCTTATCTCCTCATACAAGTTGGTGTTCTGTTGATAATAAGCAACTATTTATACATCCAACATTTTAATACAAGTTTATCATATTCATCCTTTGTTCATTCTATACAACTATATATATAAATGCCTACACCTAAATTAGAGATTAAATCTAATTCATCATCATCTGATGAAACTAGAATTGATTTAATTAAACATGAATTGAAATTAAAACAAAATAAAAAATCATCAACTAATGATGATCAATCTGATGAATTGATTAACAATAATGATGGATTTGAAAATAATAATGATGATGTGGATAACTTTAAGACTGATGTAATTACAAATGATAATATAAAATCAACAAATTCTTCACATGATAACACAAGTACAAATAATATTAAAATAAATGATTTTTTCACAAAAACGTATAGAAATAAAGTATCTTCATTTTTAAAACCAAGTTCTTCATTTATAGGATCACAACAATCAGGTAGATCAACATATGAAGTTCGAGTTGATTTAAAAGAAGTTGATTTGAAAAGATCTTATTTATGTGGATTTTTAACAATTCATGGATTAACTGAAACTCATCCTCAAATAACAACTTTTTTTAAAGGTGAAATAATTGGTCCTCATCATTCTTTTTATACTTTGAATGAATCATGGGGTTCTAATAAAAGAAATGATTTACAACATTGGGGTAGATTTCCAAGTTGGAGATCACTTGAATTTAATCCTGATAATGATTTAGATAATTTGGATATTTATAATAATAGTTTAAATAATGAATTTTTATACATGAGATGGAAAGAAGTTTTCTTGGTTCCTGATGCTAAGGTTAAAGATATTAGAGGTGCTTCATTTGCTGGATTTTATTATGTTTGTTTTAATCAATTAACTGGTTATATTAGTGGTTTATATTTTCATAAATGTTCTGATAAATTTCAACAATTGGAACTGGCTCATGTTCCTGATGGTGGTGTTTCACCTTCTTTTTGTTTTGCATGAATGTTTGAATTGGGGGGAATGATAACTTTTTACTTCTATACTATATCACTTTTACTTCACTTTACTTTACTTTAGTTGATTTGTTTTGTTTTCTGTTCTTTTTATTTGAATTTTTGTTTTTGTATGTGTGTTCACTATCACTTTAATATCTAATTTTTGTTTTTCCTTTTCCTTTTTTTGTTTCACTGTTGTTGCTTTCAGCTATTTTATATCATCTCAATCTATTTCCTAGGAGTTCGGAACTGTACTTTCAATAAATGCGAAATTGCTCTTTTCAAACAAGGAGCTTTTTGAAAAAAGGGGCGCCAACTGTTTTTTGTTTGTTTCCTTCCAATTTGACTACTTGACACTTTATGTTTCATACTTTTGATAAATTGCAGTTGAAAGAGGTTTAGATATTACAATAACTTCAAAGCTTTAATGACGGATACAAAAGTAACCGGGGGTACTACATTACTTACAAAACCAACTATTGTTCAAACACAACCACCACCACAATCACAATCACAATTACAACCACAACCACAAAGAGTCATTTATGAAAAAGCTAACTTCTCACTAGCTCCAAGATATAAAGTTGTAAGTTTATTAGGTAAAGGATCATATGGAACAGTTTGTTCAGCAATTGATTTAAAATCAAAAGATGAAACATCAATTGCAATTAAAAAAGTTTCGAATATTTTCAATAAAGATGTTTTATTAAAAAGAGCAATTAGAGAATTAAAATTATTAGCTTTTTTTAAAGGTCATAAAAATATAATTAATTTAATTGATTTAGATTTAGTTTATTTAAAACCATATGATGGATTATATTGTATTCAAGAACTTGTTGATTATGATTTAGCTAAAGTTATACATTCATCTGTTCAATTTTCCGAATTTCATATTCAATCATTTTTATATCAAATTTTATGTGGTTTAAAATATATTCATTCAGCTGATGTTATTCATAGAGATTTAAAACCTGGTAATATATTAGTTACTTCACAAGGTGTTTTGAAAATTTGTGATTTTGGTTTAGCTAGAGGTATTTCAAATCAATTTATAAATAAAAATCATAGATCAAGTAATATTACAAATTATGTTGCAACTAGATGGTATCGTGCACCTGAATTAATACTTGCAAGAAGAAATTATGGTAAAGAAATAGATATGTGGGCAATTGGTTGTATATTTGGTGAACTTTATGGTCGTAAACCTTTATTTATAGGTGAAGATCAAGTTCATCAAATTAATGAAATTTGTAAAATCTTAGGAACACCTCAAAGAAGTCTTATATTTTCATATGGTTCAACTACTGCTTGGGAATATTTTGCTCCTCCAAAACCTCAATTTGCTAAACAAGATTGGTCAAAATTATATCCACATGCTAGTAATTTAGCTCATGATTTACTTGATAGATTGATTTGTTGGAATTTAGAAACTAGATTAACTGTTGATCAATGTATAGAACATAAATTTTTGAAAAAAGTTAGAAATTTAGAAGATGAACCAATAGTTGGTAAAACTTTTGATTTTAGTTTCGAATGGAAATATTCAAGTGTTAATGATATGAAATTGTTATTACGTGAAGAAGTTGAAAATTTCAAAAAAGAGAGAAACAAATCGTATCCTTTATAAATATACTACTGTTCATTATATAACCTATTCTTTGCTGATTAAATACAATCATAAAGCTCCCTTATTAAACATCTTTACACCGCCTTGATTAACTTGTTTATGGAACTTAGCTTTTGCATAATCTGATAACCAAACTACCATGTCATCTCCACAATTTTTTATTTGATTGTACAAGTAAGAACAAAAATATAACTTGACCACGCAACTTTTTGCACTTTTGTTGTGCTCACTCACACTAAACGTTCAGTCTTGATCTCAATTGCACTTGCAATCGTGAATAATGGGTGCAGAGTTATCTTTACTAGCACCAACAGCACAAACAATAGCAGTTTCAGCATACATTGATTTTCTTGACAATATCCAATATTCCAAACCATTATCTTCCTCAAGATTTCTTAAAACAATTAGATGTTTAGATCATGATGGTTCAGTAGTTGTTAAATTATTAATCAAATCAAATACTCAATTAAATTTATCCAATTGGGTTAAACAATTAGAAAAACTTCGAATTGATTTAATTGATATTCCTAATGTCTTACCATTTCAACTAATTGTTGATTCTTCAAGAGCTGGTTATTTGGTGAGACCATACATTAGATATAGTTTATATGAAAGAATAAGTATAAGGCCATTTTTAGAAGATATTGAAAAAAAATGGATTGTTTATCAATTATTATCAGCTTTATCTAAATTACATTCAAAAAATATATATCATGGTGATTTGAAAACTGAAAATGTACTCGTTAATTCTTGGGGTTGGTGTTTAATTTGTGATTTTGCTCCTTTTAAACCTGTTTATTTACCAGAGGATAATCCTTCTCAATTTAGTTTCTATTTTGATACTAGTCAAAGACATACTTGTTATCTAGCACCTGAAAGATTCTTATCTGCTGATGGTGATGCTAGCCCGAGCACTGGAACGGGAACGGGAACGGGAACGGGGACGAGTAATGATACTAGTAATGAAACGGGAACGGGAACGGGAACGGGAATAGGAATAGGAACCGGTAATGGAACTGATAGCACGAGTACAGGTATCAATACCGAAGATAATACTAATAAAGATGTTGGAGGATTAACTTGGGAAATGGACATCTTTTCTTTAGGTTGCGTTATTGCTGAATTATACATGGAAGGTTTGTCAGTATTCACCTTACCTCAAATTTTCAAATATAAAAAAGGTGAATATACGCCCAATTTGGATTCCGTTGATGATCCAAATATAAGAAAATTGATTCAAAGTATGATTAGTTTGAATCCAAAGGATAGATTAAAAGCTAAAGATTATTTGACACAGTATAGAAAAAATACTTTCCCTGATCATTTTTATACTTTTTTGCATCCTTATATGAGAAGGTTAGCTAATATATATCCTGATTCAAAGGGAACGGTTGGAATGAGTGAAAAATTCAAAGAATGTGATTCAAGAATTAATAAAATTCATAATGATTTCGATAAGATTGCTTTATATCTAGGTTTCAAACATTTGATCTCAGATAAACCAATTGATTCATTCGATGATGATAATCAATTCATGATACCTTTAAAGATGGGATTACCAGGTATGGATCGACACGTTCCCAAAAGAACATCGGAGATTTTCAACGTGAATACAGGAGCAAGTAATGATTGTTCATGTTTGATAGTACTTTCCGTTGTTTTACACAGTGTTAGAAATACTACACATTCATCATTCAGAGTTAAAGCATGTGACTTGATTCTTTCTTTAGGTGAACAATTACATGATGAAGCTAAATTAGATCGATGTTTACCATACTTGATTTACATGCTAGATGATCCAACTGAAGATGTTCAAAGTGCAGCATTAAGATGTTTAACACAACTATTGACTATGGTTGATGTCATCACGCCAATCAATGTTTACATCTTCCCTGAATATATCTTACCGAAATTACATTACTTCTTAAAGAGAACATTTGTTAAAGTTGACGAACTGTCATCTTCAACTACATCACCTTCAACTACTGTTTCAAATTCTGGAATAGGAGCAACTTCACAATCACATGAAAAGGGAAGGTATGTTAGATCTGTATTTGCCGGTTGCTTGCCTTATTTAGCTGATGTTGCCAAAAGATTCTATGAGATGTCAAACTTATTCAGAAATCAGATGAAAGATTTTGGAGATCCAGAAACAGGGAATGATTTCCTTGTAAATAATGATTCTAACCTTGACGTGAATTATAAAAACTTGATGGAAGGTTTTGAGAATTTGACAATACAAGTCCTGACGGATCAAGACCCATTTGTTAGAATGACATTATTGAAGAATATTTTACCTTTGAGTGCCTTTTTCGGAAAGGAAAAGACAAATGATGTGATATTAAGTCACCTCATAACCTACTTGAATGATAAAAACCCACAGATTAGGTTAAGTTTTGTTTCAAGTATTGTTTCCATATCTATCTTTGTTGGTATAATCAGTTTAGAACAATACATATTACCTTTATTGGCACAATCATTGAATGACCCTGATGAACTGGTTGTCATTAGTGTTCTCAAAGTATTTACTGAGTTGAATAAACTAGGTTTGATAAGGAAACATTATCTATGGGATCTTGTGAAATTAACTATTAAACTAGTGTTACATCCAAATGAAGCTATTAGACAATCGGTAATGAACTTGATTATCTCCATTGGTGATAATCTGTCACTTGCAGATCTTTACTGTATGTTGTATCCCTTGATAAGACCATTTTTCCAATATGAAGTGACGGATTTTTCCTTGGAAACTATGTACATATGCACTCATAAACCAGTTTCAAGAGCTGTTTACAACTTGTCCAAAAGTTGGTCATTAAGATCAGATCCAACCTTGTTTTGGCAACGAGTTGAAACTAATAGTAAGAAGACTGACTCATTTGGTAGTTCTGGTATTTCCTTTATGGTGAAGAGAGGTGGTAAGAATAATGGCTCTATATATAGGTTGAACAATCAAGGAGCTGATGATTTGGTGGTTGTTGATAATTCAGATATACCATTGAGCCAATTTGACATGCAACAAGTTGAGAAATTGAAAACGGTGGGTTTAATGGAAAATGAACTTTGGAAACTGGCAACTTTAAGATCCTATATTTACAGAGTTGCAAGATCAAGCAACAGAGTTTCAAAAACACTGAATACAAGCGATGAAGAATTCAAAAAGATGAATATATTGCCCAGAACTGTCTTCATAGAAGTGACTCATAAATCTGAACTGATTGAAAACAGTAAACAGAATGCTAACCTTCCTCATCTGATTGCACCTACATTAACTCTTCCGCAACCGTCCATTGCCAGTGATACTACAATCAAGTCGACAAGCAAGAGCAGACGTCCATCATCATTATTATATGGGGAATCCAATAAAGCTGAGCCTTCTATATTAACCAACCAAGAAACAGTCTTTGGTGAGACTGCATCAGCAAGTGCAGCCACAACTGTAACTTCTTCCTCCAATACGGCCAATTCAACAGCTCACGAAAGATCACCTAGACCAGCATCCACTTATTCCGATTCTCACGAGTTGAATTTCAATGACGAGACTCTGAACTATCAAAAAATTACAACTACAGTGAAGCATAGTTACTCTGGTTCAAATCCTTATATTTTGAAATTTTTGAGTAAGATGAAATTTGATCCAACTTTAAGTGAGTACGTTGAGTTTGGTCCTATTTTGAAAAACCTTGAGGTTAGTTTGAACGGTTCAAACTCAGGAATACCAAGTAATAATCAATCTGATAATGGTATCAAGAAGAGCGGTGAACGTCCAAGTATATTGATTGCCAGATTATTGGAACATAAAGCATCTATTAGCTGCATTATTGTCTCACCAGATCACAAATTTTTCATTACTGGTGACGAACAAGGTTATTTGAAATTATGGGACTCGATTAGACTCGAAACTAACGTTACTGGTTCTTCCAGCTTCTCAATCAATCTAGGCTCACCTATCAAATCATTAGATTTCCTCAAATCGAGACATTGTTTTGCTGTGTCAACAAGAGATGGTTATATTAAGATTTTCAGAATTGAATTGAACGGTGGCTCAAGAGGTAGACATACTTCAACTTCTGTTAGTCTTATTAGACATTATAAGCTGGATATCCAGGATGGATATGCTAATCAGATTGAGTTTTCAGTGAGCGATGAGAAACCATGGTTATTGTTCACCACACCTTCGTGTAAGTTAGTAGTGCTGGACATCAGAACAATGCAGGTTGTCACCACATTACACAACAACCTGTCTCATGGTGCTCCAACTAGTTTTGTCATTGATTCAAAGCAATCATGGGTGTTGATTGGTACTTCAAAAGGCATATTGGACCTCTGGGATCTATCGTTTGAGTTATCGCTAAAAGCGGTTAAATTTACAAACTCAAACTATGCTATCAAGAAAATAAAGCTATTACCAATTAGTTATGATGTCAATGGGAAAAGAAATGGATTTGTATCCATTGTTGGCGGTAGTGGTGAATCAGATGTCACTATTTGGGATGTTTCTAGATTGCAACCACGCCAGGTTTTATGCTCTTCTTCAGTTGCATCTACTCTTGATACTTACAGCGTTACAGAGTTGAACAATGAATCTGAGTTGATTGACGAAAAGTTACTGAACCTCTCGATAAGTGATGAAACTTTGATTTCTGATAAGAGTTGTACTGCAGAAACCATTGCTGAGACGAGTGACAATCAGCTGTGTTTGGTTGCTGCCACTTCTACTAACAAGATCATTTCATGGAATCTATCAAATATTGAAGCCTCGAGACTGATTACAGGTGGTTTGAGAAATCCCAACCTCAATGGCACTCCATCGTTTTCCTCAACCCAAGTCAATTCCAATCTAGCTTTTTGTAATGAGAGGTATACTTCCACAGAGCAGTACTTTCAATCACAAGGCAGAAGAAATCCGAAGAAGAAGATCTTTGAACAGCAGGAATTAATAAAGAATCATAAGGATGTTATTAACGATATCATTTTACTACAAAGGCCTTACGAGATGGTTGTAAGCGTGGACAGAAGTGGAGTTATTAACGTATATAGGTGAATTTTGTATTGTTACTTCCGTTTATAGAATGTGTATTTTATCTAATCAGCTTGTCTGTATATTTGATTCGTACTTTCTCTGCTTTCCCCTTTTGAGTTCAGTGGTGTGCGCGACCAGCTTTTCGGTATGAGTAATTCTAACTAGCTAAAGATGGCAACTTCAGTGATACCCAATCATCCTGCTAGTAGTCGGGCATATACCTCTGAATATAAAACCTGGTACTGAATCAGAACATCGAAGTTTATATCTATTGATTCTGAATTTACAGATTGCTTTTAATTGTCTCACTAACAACAAAGTAATGTATTCTCAAGAAGTCTCGGACGAGGAATTATACGAAGATGATAACGATTTTTATGACGATGACTCAGAGGACGATGTAGACGATGAGCTAGAGTTTGATACTGAGGATGATTATTCAGTGAACAAACTCAATTTTGAAGATGAAGACGATGAGTTCAAAACAACCCTCCCTCCTAGATTTGTGCATTATTGCTACCCTCAAAAGTTCACAAGAGGCATGTTACCTACAAATAGAATGAAATATGAGCCAGTGGACTATGAAGATATTGAGTTGAAACTGAAATGTAAGATCGGAAACTTGAATAAAATCTTACAGATTGGTACGGATGACTGTACGGTATTGCTAATATATTACCATTGGAATGATCAGAAACTGCTCGAAGATTACACAACGCAAGACACAACTGAAGTGCGAAGAAAAGCAGGTCTTTCAGACATAGCTGGCAATTTGGAAACAAATTTGATTCAAACTGCAAAAGAAGGCGATATGTGTTTGATTTGTTGTTCCGAGAGTACCGCTGAGAACCCTTTGAATGTTTTCCATTTGCAGCATTGTAGTCATAGCTATTGTATTGACTGCTACATTGCTTGTGTCAAACTAGCCGCTGAGCAAGGTAATCTTTTGATAAATTGTCCTGAGCCAAGTTGTAAATTGAAGATTAGACCGACCGAATTGCATCAAATCGATGCATATAATACTAGAATACTTGAGAAACTTGAAGCGGAAAAGAAGCAAGAGAATGATGCCATTCGACTCCGAAGACTTACCGAAGATCAAATAAAGGTGAAGTATCAGGACGATTTTGATGATAGCTTGGATAGCCCAGACTCCGATGATGATGATGACGATGTTCAAAAGGAGATCAAAGATGAAGATTTGTTCAATTTTCATGAAAGATCTTTGAAGAGACAGCGAAAAGAGAAAGAAGATAAGAGAAAGAAATCACTTTACCGAAATTACTGGTATCATATCTGTAAAAATTATATCATGACTAATCGGAAGACCTTCAAGAGTTGCCCAGCTGCAGATTGTGAATCGTCAGTTGAATATCTTGGATTTGATTCTTCCAATATAGTATCAATTGATGAGTATATCACCACATATATTCCAATTGTTGAATGTACAAATCATCACCGATTCTGTTACTATTGTAACGCAGAGGATCACGCACCTGCTTTATGCTTTCTGGTGAAAATTTGGGTTCAGACTTGCAAAGATGAAAGCAAGACTTTGAGTTGGCTAAGTGCCAACACTAAAGATTGTCCAGGTTGTCAAGAACCAATTGAGAAGAATGGTGGATGTAATCATATGACATGTAAGTCGTGCCATCATGAGTTCTGTTGGGTGTGTATGTCTGATTGGTCTAGGCATACAGACAACTATAATTGTGGATTTGCCCGTGATCCTCGAATCTCGAATGACAAGGAAAAGCAAGAAAAATCAAGGGCGTCGTTGACTAAATATCTTCACTTTGTTCAGATGTTTGATATCCATAGAGTGTCACTTAAAAAGGATAAAGAGTTTTTATCAAAATTAGAGATGAGAGTTCAAGAGATTCAGCAAAAAGTTGGTGTTTCTTGGATTGAGGCCCAGTTTTATCGTGAATGCATTGACATTTTGTTGAAAGCTAGAGTAACTTTGATGTGGTCGTTTGCATTTATGTATTATATGAATCCAAAATCGAAAGAAATACCAGCTGTTCAAAGATTGCAAAATATTCTATCCTTCAATGTGGAGACTTTATCGAAGTTATTTGAGGTGACTGCATCTGAGTATGTCATTCAAAAGAAAAGTGAATTCTTAACTACTGCTAGTTCTGTTAAGAATCACCAGTTCAACATGATTGATAAGGTAATGGAACTAATGATTACTGATAAAAATTTATTGAGTGGTGCTTTGTAGTTAACAGACCAGCTTATTCCCTGTGTGCATGGTTTGATGAAACCGCAATTCTGTCAGATCTGATAAAACGTCATAAACAACACTGCAACCATTAGTTACCTACTTCTTTTAGATACAAACTTAGCTAGCTCACAATGTGTGGAGATGATTTCGTTTTACTCAAGACAAATCAGTCGAAACGTAACTCAATCTCATTTATATATATACGATGCATTACAATGTTACGGTCATCGACATTTCGCTTGTATAGGTCCCTATCAAATTAAAGATCCCTTTCGCATATTACCGTTTACTGTAGATTAGCATATCTGACAAAACAAATTTTAGTTCAATGCAATATAGGAAAAGACAAAAGCAAGAATAAAACGAAAGATAGAGAAATCTCAAGAAGAGCTTCTAAGTACGAGGTAAGAAAAAAGCAATGATATAGTAAATAAGTGGAGGTTGTAAAATAGTATAAGAGCTATAAAACAAGTAGTAAATTAGCACACAGTGCAAAAAAAAGTAAAATTGTGGCGGTTCAATAAAGGAAAGACAGTTGAAAAAAAAATGGCATGACAACAATAATCAGATGATAAGTATCAGCGTTGGAAAGCATTTGGTTTACTTTAGCTCTTGTACCTTGTTGATCTCTTCGACCAAGCTCAAAACTAAAGCTGTTCTAGATGGAAGATAGACTTGGATGTAATTCTGTCTACCGTTCCAACCAAATGGAGTAGTGAAGAATTCAGACTTGGCCTCATCTATACGATCATGACCACCGAATTCTGCTCTATCAGAATTTAAAATAATTCTATAGGTACCTGCCCTCTCGATTCCAACCCTGTAATCGGTGTAAGAGTTAGTTGGATGGAAGTTGAATATGAAAAGCTTGTTGTTTCTTTCAAAAACAACAACTTTATCACCATCATGCTTCAATGAGACATAAGCTGGTTCACAATTCATCCAGACGTATTTTGTCTCAGTTTCGTTCATAGCTTTATCGAAGTTGTACAATAATTTGTATCTCAAATTGTCATCATGAATCAAGTTGAATTGTCTTCTTGCATAATGGTAAGACTGATCGTTACCAACTCTTGGGAAATCTAGCCACTCAGGATGACCAAATTCATTTCCTTCAAAGTTCAAGTAAGCTTCACCTCCCAAGGATTGTGTAATGAGTCTGATCATTTTGTGCAATTGTAATCCACGATCAACAACAGGGGTTAACTCAGATAAGCAGGACATGTTAGTGTACATTTCCGCATCCATCAACCAAAACGCTAATGTCTTATCACCAACTAAGGCTTGATCATGTGATTCAGCATAGGCAATACATTTTTCTTTGTATCTACGATTGCTTAAAGTATGGGTGATGGCAGCCAAATCCCATTCTTCATCTTTAGCATGCTTCAATAACTTGATCCACATGTCTGGGATAGACATAGCCAATCTATAATCAAAGCCAACACCTCCCGCATCTCTACTCATGCACAAAGTTGGATATCCAGAAACATCCTCAGCAACGGTTGTGATTGTACAGTTGTTTGATTTACTATATTCACGACAAAGATCGTTAGCTAACATCATATAAGTCAAAGATTCTTTGTCGACTGGTCCCCATGGATCTAAGTATTCACTGTAGTTTCCGGAGAAACCTTCACCAATACCATGATGTTTGTAAAGCATACTAGTAATACCATCAAATCTGAAACCATCAAACCTATACTCTTCCAAGTAGAACTTCAAATTACTCAATAGGAATCTTAAAGTTTCATAGTGACCATAGTTAAACAATCTAGAATCCCATTGATCATGCACACCTTTTGGTCCTGCATGGAAATAACAATAATCTGTACCATCAAACATGTTCAACCCATCGGTAACATTTTTAGACGCATGAGAATGGACAATGTCCAAAAGAACTCTGATACCTAATGAATGCGCAGTATCTATTAACTCTTTCAAATCTTCAGGAGTTCCGAACCTTGAACTGATTGCAAAGAAAGATGTAATTTGATATCCAAATGACGCATAGTATGCGTGTTCCATTATGGACATCAATTGAACAGTGTTGTAGCCTAAATCTTTGATCATTGGTAAAACATTCTTGGTAAATTCTTTGTAGGTACCAATTCTTGGTTCAGGAGTAGAGATACCAACGTGAGCTTCATAGATTTTTAATGAATCAGGTAATTCCGGTCTTTTGTGCTTGAAAACATATTGAGCATCAGGATTCCAGAATCTAGCTTCATAATTTGAATGACCGTACTCCTTTGGAGGTGGGGTTGCTCTATTGATATAGACTGGCAATCTATCGATCTTCTCCCCAGTTGGTAACGTCATGTAAATCTTGACTCTTGAGTCATGAGGAATGGCAGGTCTACCATCAATTGCTGGTACAATGACTTTGAAAAAGCCAAACTCATCTTTAGTCATGACATTAGCATGGTGGGACCAGTCATTGAAATCACCAATCAAACAAGCACCCACCGCATTGGGAGCATATTCTTTATAAGTTATTGAGTTATCTGCATTGACATGAAAGCCCATCTGTTTGTAGGAGTCAGCAAATTTAGATAGTCCGCCTTCGGTATTGTCCAGTTTAATCAACCAGTCATCAGCTAACTTTCTTCTGTACGCTAACTCTTCAGTAAAAGGCTCCAACCATGGGTCAATACCAACAACACCTTGCACTGATGACGGAACAGATTTCAAAGCTGCTCCTGCTGAAACTTTTTCTTCAGTAGACATTTTTTCTAGCTATTGAGTTTAGAGGGGAAAGAAGTGGGGTGGATAAGAGAGGGGGATGTAAATGGTTTCAAGTCAATTACAACGTCTTACTTATCTATGAGATTGGGTAAATGAAGTTGACACAATCATACGTAGACAATTGTTCAATTGAATTGTCAATCAAGGGGAAGCCTTCTCCCCCAGAACAAGATGAGAACCATTGACTGACTGCTTGTTGGCAGCACTTCTCCACGCAAACAGGCATCATCACCTCACTCACCTAACTCGCCGCTCCGCTATCTGTCTATCTTAACTACGCCACAATGCTGCTGCTACTATGTCTGGCTGTGCACATGTGGAGGTGGCGCGGCAAATGACACGTGACTAAAAAAGCTAATGTTACCCGGTTATACACAAAAATTGAAGCCGCACGAAAAAATCAATAAAATTAAAATTTTTCACTCGCTTCTCATACTCTACCCTCAACCTTCTCCCAGTCTCTACTCTACTTCTTTCAAGTTTTTTCCTACTCAACTGATCTGAATAATTGTTTTGAATAATACTTTTTCCTTTTACCATCATTAATATATATATTATCAAATACAAAAATGTCCAGACCTCAAGTCACCGTCGTCTCCTTAGAAGGTAAGACCACTTCAACTGCTTTGCCATTACCAGCCGTCTTCAAGGCTCCAATCAGACCAGATATTGTCCACTCTGTCTTCACCAAGATCAACAAGAATAAGAGACAAGCTTACGCTGTTGCTGAAAACGCTGGTCACCAAACCTCCGCTGAATCATGGGGTACCGGTAGAGCTGTTGCCAGAATTCCAAGAGTTGGTGGTGGTGGTACCCACAGATCCGGTCAAGCTGCTTTTGGTAACATGTGTAGAGGTGGTCGTATGTTTGCTCCAACCAAGATCTGGAGAAAATGGCACGTCAAGGTTAACCACAACGAAAAGAGATACGCTACTGCTTCTGCTATTGCTGCTTCTGCCGTTCAATCTTTAGTCTTAGCTAGAGGTCACAGAGTTGAAGCTATCCCAGAAATTCCATTAGTTGTTTCTTCTGAATTAGAAAACGTCCAAAAGACCAAGGAAGCCGTTGCTGCTTTGAAGGCTGTTGGTGCTCACAAGGATGTCATCAAGGTCATCAAGTCCAAGAAGATGAGAGCCGGTAAGGGTAAATTAAGAGGTAGAAGATTCACTCAAAGAAGAGGTCCATTAGTCGTTTACGCTCAAGATAACGGTTTAGTTAAGGCTTTCAGAAACGTTCCAGGTGTCGAAACCGCTAACGTTAAATCTTTAGGTTTATTACAATTAGCTCCAGGTGCTCACTTAGGTAGATTCATCATCTGGACTGAATCCGCTTTCGCTGCTTTAGATTCCGTCTACGGTTCAGAAACCACTGCTTCATCCAAGTCCGGTTACTCTTTACCAGCTAACATCATCTCCAACACTGATGTCACCAGAATTATTAACTCTGCTGAAATCCAAGCTGTTGTTAGACCAGCTGGTCAATCCACTCAAAAGAGAACTCACGTCTTAAAGAAGAACCCATTAAAGAACAAGCAAGTCTTATTAAGATTAAACCCTTACGCCAAGGCTTTCGCTGAAAAGAAACTTGGTTCTGCTAAGTCTGAATCCAAGGGTGAAAAACCATCCAAGGGTACTTTCTTAGATACTTTAAAATCTAACTAAGTTATCCAGCTCAATACTGAATAACCTTATAACAGATTTTCAAGTAGAAAGATGATCGTTGTTTTTTGATGAGTAGTACAATACATATGACTATTTTTATATATATTCAAATTCATTTTTTACAGTGATTTCTTTGTTCTAAAAAAAGCTTTTGTAAAGTAGACCGAAACCTTATTGTAGCTTAGCTTATTTTGTTCTTTTGTGCCAAACGAAGAGCCCTTTGGCCCGGGGCTAAATCTCGTCTTCCCCGTATCGTCCCGGCGGTTAAAAGGACGCGTGGGCTTCCCCAGATTAGATCTCGAATGGAAAAATAACAGACTTTTGGGTCTGTCAGTTCACTTCAATGTCTCTTCTTTTTCTGTCCTTTCACGTATAAATCGTGATCAGCTCGTATGAGAAGCGTAACACTGTGAGCCACATCTCAGCTCTCTGACTGCCAAATCTTAAATCATTCAATGACAAAGAAACTGCCTATTGAACTGAAGCTACAGAGGAAAGCAACGAGGGTTGCATGTGAGTTCTGTCATTCCAAGCACTTGCAATGTGATGATACCAGGCCTTGCCTCAATTGTCGAAAGCGAGGCTTGCAAGATACATGCAAAGACTCGGTGCGAAGAAGAAAATCAACATACAGGAAAAGGTCGAAACAAAGTATTCTCAGTGAAGAAGAGCCTACATCAAAAGTGCTAGGGGACGCTCCTGCTACTACGGCGAAGAAAACTACTAGACAAAGACAGGCCGAAAATAAAAGGGTCAGACTTGACCTGATACCAACTGAAGAGAAGGGGCCAGAAGATGACTTTTCTACGAAAGATAACAGCAATTTCAGATCGCAAGAACGTCATGTCAGCAGTAGTAGGTCGCCCATTATGGAAATCACCCAAGCGTCTTTAACGAGTGACCCTCCTGATCAACATCATAATCCTTCATTAGACAAATCGGACTCTGAGATGAACTTGATTACAATGTCAGATGCAGTTTCAAACACATCTCTCACAAAGCTGTTGAATGCTGCTACAGCTATCAAAGTTGCAACTCCAGCTTCAACAGATTTGAAAACTCCAACTTTATCGCAAATAAATTTATTTTCCCCTGATCTGAATCAAAAAAGCTTTTGCAATACACCTGAAATTGCACATCCAACAGGGGACTCCTTGACAAACGACCATTCGGCAGGATTTGTTCAAACCCCTGGACAGCATATGTTCTATTCAAGTAATAGCTATGATAATGCACTCGGCAATCACAATCTTGAAGAGCACTCCAAAGAGTCAACGGTAACTCCAGCTGCTACTAACTCTGACATGATGTCAACTAATAGCTCTAATGTGAAGAATTTCGAGTCAACCATGGCTAACGATGAGTATGTTCAACTGACAGATTTACTAAACACTAACCCTCCATCACCTTCAGAAGGTTTCTTCTACGATGAAAGTTCCATCGATTCTTCAGATGAAGATTTCTCATCGATAACACGCCGGCCATTTATTGAAATCAACATGAAAGAAAATACGATGATATCATCGTATCCAAATAACAGCACTCCCAATTCATACGTATATAATTCAAAGCATTCATCTATAAGAAATACTGCCAAAATGATACCATCGGATCTTCAAGACACAACAAATTACACATCTCCTTTGATTATGCGCCATGTTATTAAGACCCCTGATGATATATACCTCACAAACATAGTGAAAGCGTACCGTTATCCTGCAGCATATCATGCGCTTATCTCATATTTAAAACAACGGTTCAGTCAAGAACAATTGATTGAAATTGCCAAATGTATGGCTAAATACAGACCAAGTTTCATCTCCGCTACAAAGAATTTAGTTGAGAATGATCTCATATTTACAGAACGTTCATTTCAAAGAACTTTATTGGAATATGAATCATTGATTGCAATGTCACCTAGTCCGACGATAATTTGGCGAAGAACAGGTGAGATAGTTGCATTGACGAATGAATTTGCCGTGATGACAGGATATTCCAAAATGTCATTGTTATCGAAACGGACTTTCATAGTTGAACTGATGGATGATGAAAGTACCATACGATACTTTAGAAGTTTTAGTGCTTTTGCATTTGGTGATTTGAACGCTACACATCTGACGGACTGCTCTTTGAGGAAAGCTGATGAAGGGGATTATTTGAGGTGCTGTTGTGTTTGGACTATCAAGAGGGACGTTTTTGATATTCCCATGTTGATTGTCGGTCAATTTCTACCTGTGTTGGATTAAATTATCTATTTGATAGTACTGATGGCTCTCGTACTCAGTACGATAACCAAATTCTATTAGCGAAGGTACCTTTAAACCACTATAAATCACGATATGGAAACTCTATATATATATATCTACATAACCATTTACTCCTTCAGACCTAAAACATCTTTGAAAAGTTTACCACAAGCAACGACATCTTCATCGAAGTATCTTCTTCCAACCAATTGTAGACAAATAGGAGCATCGACAAATAATTCAGGAATATATTTATCTTGTTCAATTTTGTCGATATCTGATCTTGGAACGTATGATTCGTCCTTTAGATCAATTTTTGGATCTTGAGATAAACCAGTTGGGACGATTAAACCTGGTAAATCTAACAAGTTGAACAAAGAAGTGTAACCCCAGTAATATGGACCTGCAATACCATCATCTATACAAACTGGTGCCACACCAGTGTATGTTGGGCACAAAATGAAGTCAACCTTGTTTTGAACAAAGTAATCGTTGTATAACTTTCTTAAAACATCTCTTTGATAATTCAATTCCTTGTTTTCAGTGATACTATATTTGACATCACCTTTACCCATTGATAGAGCCCATTTTGTCAACGGTAGCATAGGCTCACCTGAAGGTTTCAACATATTCTTTTGAGCAACATTACCATCACAAGAATACATTTCATGAACAACATCATATGCTTTTTTAGTTTCCAATGGCTCAAACTTGATAACGTTGACACCAGCCTCTTCAAGCTTCTTAGCAGTATATTCTAAACCTCTGGTGATTGGTGGATGTGGCTTAACTAATCCGTCATCGTACATGATGGCAACAGTGATGGATTTTGGTTCTGGTTTTTCAACTTTTCTCCAAGGGATAGGTAAACACCATGGATCTAGATCCCATGGCTTACCTTCATTAATGTAAGCTTCCATGAATAATTCAATATCTTCGATGGAGTTACTCAAAGGACCAGCAACTGCAACGACTGATTCTTGACCTTTACCTGATGAGACACCACCCCAGGTGGAGATACGTCTGGTTGTTGGTCTCAAACCATAGGTACCAGAGAATGCAGCAGGTGCTCTAATAGAACCACCGATATCAGTACCGACACCAATTGGTGAACCTCTGTAACCAACAACGGCACCTTCACCACCAGACGAACCACCAGGTGTCAATAATGAGTTAATTGGGTTTCTACTTCTTCCAATGATGTTGTTATTGGAATCCAAGTGCATTAGGGATTGAGGTTGGTTAGTTCTAACGTAGAAAACAGCACCCAAGTTTCTCAACACTTGGACAGTGATAGCATCTTCCTTTGGAATGTTATCTAGCCATCCAACCCAACCACCGTTGGTAATTCTTCCAGCAACACCGATTTGTTCTTTTAGTGAAATTGGGATACCGTGTAATGAACCAACAGTCTTACCAGTCTTTGCTAGAATATCATCCAATTCTTGAGCACGAGCCAAACCTTCAGTGATCAAGAAATCCATAGCAGAATTAGTGAATTGATGGCCAATGACACATCTGTGAGCGAAAGCTTTCAAAACTTGAACGGATGAGTATTCGGATGAAGCTATCTTTGCAGCCAAAGTAGTTGCCGATAAACCGGTGATGGTTTTCTCTTCTTCTGATAAGTAAGAAGATTCATTCAAGAATTTCAAAGTGTTGAATGGAGTAGAGTCAAGAGTAGATGGAATTTTTGAAGCTGGAACAGTAAACTCGGATGGAGTATTTTTTTCACGGGCATCTAGATAAGCCTGAATTTTTGGTTTCCATGTTTCATATAGATCAGGGTTGTACACATCATCTGTGAACTTGTAAAAAGATTCTATGTTTGCAGGAGCGCCAGTTTCAACCATTGTCAAAATTAGTGATTAATAATTATATTTCAAGATGTTGCGGATCAAAGTAGAAGCCAACTACGGGGTTTAGGAGGGAGAATAGGAACATGAACAAAGTTGAAGCAGATCCAGTGTCTCTTATATATAGTATGGAGATTAGCTGGTAACATAAGTGGTAGATGCGCGGATAAGATTCATGCGCCACTATATGTACGCTCCTTCTTCTTTGGGAACGTGGAGGCGGAAAGATTTCGAAAGAGAGATGTACTTTCCTAATGTAGTAAGTACGCCACCGGCGGTGCAAGATGTCTCGAAAAGGAAAGTATATCAGTATAACTGTTGATTATGTAATTTCAAATGAAACTTTTTTTTTGTTTTTTTTTGTTCTTTGAAACTGCGAGGCAGCCTTGTGTGAAACTGGTCATGTAAAGAAGAAGTGGGCTCTCTTTTTCTACTGTCACGCTTTGAATAATCTTATTAAAATTTCATACATCTGACCTTTTAAAACATATCATTGAAGACTCACAAACTGGATACATCCACTTGGTTATTTATTTAATTTGACCAATAATTTACAACATCCCCAATTTCTAGAGTTGCCGAATGGAAAATCTTCACAAATCAATAAAGTATTATACCCTCCAATATTCTTCGGATCGTAATACAATACTAAGAGATTCTAACCATGAGTTCCTATCTACCTACAACAAAGTATCGAGAGAAAGACCGTCATTGTCACCATGATGATAATGACAGTCATGATGAAAATAATCATTCAATTCAACCAAAAAAGTTCAAGATGGCTTCAAATACTAAGAGACCAACAACGAGAGCTCCTAAAACGAGAACAAAAAGTGGATGTTTTACCTGCAGAAAGAGAAAAAAGAAGTGTGATGAAGCTTATCCTGTCTGTTCAGGTTGTTCAAGAAACTTTTTGAAATGTTCTTGGCCTAAATTTGCAACAGAAACTCTTCCTAAACACTTTGAAATTGATTCTTCTGCTAACACCCAGTTGGACATTGGTGCTTCTTGTGATTCCAATGCCAACATGGAATTAGATTCAACTGGTGAAGCGAAAGCAAGTTTCACTGTTGTTGGAAAAGATTTACTTCAACAGATCGAAGTGGATGAGAACGAAGAAATGCACGAGGAGTACGATATTCCAGCCAAGATGTGTTCTATTATCAAAGTTTCCTCTTATCATCATGAAGGTGATACTTCTCCCATGTATTCTTCAAGTTCTGATTATGACTTTATTATTAATTTTGGTTCACAAAAAGGTTCACCTCCGCTATCAATACCCGAATCTGATGTTCAACCTTCATATCAATCCATTGAATCTCAATCAGTCAATCAAATGTTCTCGTCGCTTTATGATACTCTGAGTACTTGGTCTGAGTTAGACGAAAAACTCTTCACTACTATGGACTATAAGTTCAATCATCAATTATCACCATTACCAACTAAAACAGATGATGGATCGTGGTTACCTCTTGCAAGAAATTTGTTATCCATAACAGGAATGAAGTTTCATAATGAAAGATCTGTAGTTTCCACGTTGTTGGCTACTTTCCCAATGTTGATATACTTCACTACAGATATATCAAATATTCCAACTCCATTTTCTTATTACGAAGAAAATCATAGTCTGTTCAGTACGATTTTGAGCGATCAATTTGAGAGTTCCACCAATACACTAATAACGACGTTGAAGCAAACCATCTACGAAAACTTTGCCAAATTGATCTATTCCATAAGAGTTCCACAACAGTCAACCACCTTGGAATCGATAAAGTCTGCTATGACTATCACCTACACTCATTTGCAAACTATTGAAATTCAACAGTCACATCAATCCAAAACAACATCTTTGTTAAAATTGGTCCATTATGTTTCAGAAATATTAGTGTTGAAACTAGATGACTCCTCTATCACAAACGAAAATTCTACAGTGCAGCACTATTTGGAAATGTTTGTAGACGAATATAGATCAACTTTAGAAGAATCTGATTCCACGGGTTCATCGTTGCTCAATTCTCCCATCACCAACGGTATGGTTTGTTCTCCGGTAACCGAGGTGTCTGATGAAGAATTAGATGACAGAAGATACATTATTGGTATGCTTTTGTTGATTGCCGGTTGTGTTTCAAAATCTATGGAACATAGAGAATTTATCGCTAAGGAAATGTACATCATGAAACGACAATCTGATAATGAATGGTTTGAGTTCTCACTGTTGGGTTTGAAGTTGGAGGATTTATGGTGTCGTGAAGAGCGTAATGAAGTCAGTGCTTTGGATTGTTTGTTTGATAGAGTTGGGTTTGATGATTGTTTAGTCTAGTTAATCAATCAATCTTTTTGTTTTTCGGGTTTGAGAAGTCGGGTACCACAATTGTCGGAGTAGGTTTGTATTTCCACATTCAGTTCAGTATTTGCAAATACTTTGGAGCAATCAATGACTTGCCTTTAGATTGCTTGCCATATTACTTTGGTTTTTTTTTTTTCCTTTTCTTAGTTTGCTTGAGGAATATCAGAGACTTATTTCCTCCATNGCTTTTTCTTTCTATGAGTTATCTACAATTAAACATTTTCAGACTCTTTTGATATATATTATACAGCTGCGCTCATACTTAATCTACTCTCATTTGATATACTTATCCAATCCGTAAGCGAAAGAATTTTGAAACTAAATCGAAGTTCGATCTCCAATACCTTCGAAAACTTCCCCAACATAGCCTTCAAACGTGGTGAACTTTTGAGCTAAATCACCGTCTTCCACTTCACCTCTTCCCCTCTTCCCAGTACCAGTCTGTTGTTGCTCATCCTCCAAAACTTCTTTAAAATGGTCGAACTTTTCAACTAGTTGTAACTTGATCCTATTAACAATGCTCTCCAATCTGATTTTCTCAGTTGTGCTTATCAGAAGCATATCTCCCCTAACACCAGCCATGATATCGCTTCGAGTTGAGTTCAATATGTCATCAGTTTCCAAGTCCACATCATTGGGATCCAATCCTAATCTAACCAACTCTGTTTGTTCTTGATAATCAATGAAATATGATACCATATTATCACATTCCGCTAGGAATTTCAACACCATCAACCAAGAGTCAAAGTCTAACAATGGGTATTTGTCAAGGTATTCTGAGAAATCACCTAAAATCTTAACAATGTATGCAGTTTGACCAAATTGAGAAACTTGGAAATCCACATCAATATTCAGTGGTTCATGTTGTGTTTCAGAATGAGACGAAAAAATATTAGAGTGGGCTACAATTGGAATTTGCTTAGTTTGGAATGTAGAGTACCATATCATCGTGGCAACATCTGATAAACCGGCAATTATATGAGGTAAGGTAAATTTGGATATATCCAGCTGTTTACTTGCTTCGTCATCTACTGACGTTTGTTGTGGTTCCTGTTGCTTATTGGATATAGAAGTTGGTTCACCATCTGGTTTCAATGACATATACTTGATAAATTTCCTTTGAATCTTCAATAAGTTGTGATCTATATAGGTTACCAATCTACTTTGTTGAGACATGCTTAATTTTCTGTGTGACGTCGTTTTTGTTTGAGATGGAGGCAGTGGATGTGATATAGCAGTATTGCTTTGTCCATATCTTCTTGAAGTTGAGGATGTTAAAAAATTGTTGTTTCCAAATGGATTCAATGGCTGAATATGTACTGTGTTGATATCAAAAAAGTTATGTGGGTTGGCTTGAGGCATCATTTGATCGACAGTTGTATTCGATGAATATGTATTAAGGGAGGTTGTAGTTCTATCCGACGCTGTTGGAGAGGTAACTTTGTTGTTCATGATGTTGTCCATTGTTAGAACTACAACTTCTTGCTCGTCGTTTTCATCTTTTATGTCTGACATAGCAGCATCGCCATCTTCATCTTCATCTTCATCCTCAGACTCGTCTAGTTCGAGTGCACTGGCTAATTCTTGTGGAATATCTTGATCAGGGACTTGGAACGTATCATTAGAATCAGGATCCAGTGGGGTTGAAGGTCTTTCCATTATTGTTGATATAATTACACAATGCTTGCAAAATGAAAATCAAAGAAAAACGATCCCCAGACGGCAAGTCAAGTATAGTGAAGTCGAAAAATCAGATAAAATGTGGAGCTGGAGATAATTTAGCTGCAGTGCATTAGCCTCGTGAGGCTGGTAAGTGTTGTGGCTGATTAAAACTGATCCTTCTATGCTTCAACCCATGTATTAACAAAGAGTGAAGCTAACTCATAAGACTTATAAGCTTTCATTTGGATATGAAAAAAGGCCCATGTGAGAGATTATTCTGACTTACAAAATTTCTTACTTTGGCCGAGAAAAATTGCTTTCCGAGTTGCAAAAAATGGCTGAGTCAATTTACTGTGGACTTCAGATATAAAAAGGGCCCTTTTTACGATATCTTGATTTGTGGTATCGGCAGATTATAACTTGTGAAGATTATAAGAGATTCTTTTGAAGGAATTTTACCTTACTTGAGTAATACTTGATTGGCCAATACCACAGTTGAACCCCCAACTAAAATACAATCAAACTTAAAAGAGTTTCCTAAACTGCGTGCTATTTGTCCACCAGCTACCATTCTCCAGTTCTGTACACCATGGTATTACCTTCTATCAATTTTTAAATCATCCAGGACAAGCCAATTGTTACTGCTGAGATTTGGTTGGACCACTTTGTATAGTTGTCTGTGTAGACGACCAAATTCACAAGCCCCGGAAATAGTTTGCCAAAATTTCTGTAACGAAGTGATCAACCAAACTTGCCGGTAGAAATATTGTATCTTTCAAGAAATAAGTTTAAAGAATAGTTGTACTTGTACGGATTAAGTGGCCCTTACTCAAATTGGAGTAGTGATGGTTGTTGGGTATATACGGCTACTGGGAGCATGGTAGGTCCAATTCAGTGCCTTAATGTATATATATAATACCGGGAATGTTACAAAAGATTCATCCCCGGCCTTTTTCAAATCACTTACAAATCAAGCTCTGTCACTCGATAAGTTTTGGTCAGTATCCATTAATGCGTCAATGTGAATTAATCTCCCGGATTATCTGCTATTCAATACTGACCCACGTTGCGATTATGCGAAGGAAATTTGAAAAATAATGACTCCACACTGTCGTCATGGAGACTGAAAGCAGTAAGCATAATAGAAAGTGTCGAGTTTCATGATATTCTGGAAAAGTTTATTGTATGTCAATTGTGCATGACGTTGAAACCTAGTTTGATATGGGATATAAATGATTTTTCTTCGGTGTTAAGATTAATAACTATAATAACAGATTATGTCATCAATGAGCTGGCCAACCACCTTCCCGTTTCGGAAGTTCCTAGCTTAGTTTTGGTGTCTAGTCTCCGCGATGTTATCTTCCCGGAGCTCTCTCAGCTTTTTATCTATAAAGATTCCAGCAAGAATCATTTTTTCAAATATTTTCACTTCAGTTTTCTTCTTAATTCCTGTTCTTATTTTCAAGTAACGTATTGAACAAATCAATATATATCAATATCATGTCTCTACCATTAGAAGTCCCAATTACTCTACCAAACGGTAAGACATATCAACAGCCAACTGGTTTGTTCATCAACAACGAGTTTGTTGCATCTTCTGATAAAGAAACTATCTCAGTTACTGATCCTGGTACCGGTGACGAGATCTGCTCGGTGTATGTTGCGTCAACTGAAGATGTTGATACTGCTGTTAAAGTTGCACGTGAAGCTTATGAGACCAAATGGAAACCATTATCTTCTAAACAAAGATCAACTATTCTATCCAAGATTTCGGACTTGATAGTTGAGCATTCCGATCAGGTTGCCGATCTAGAAGCCATTGAATCTGGTAAACCAAAGTCTACCAATGCGATCTATGATGTTCTACATGCAGCAGATGTTTTCAAGTACTATTCAGGACTAGCAATAAGTGCTGGTAACGGTAAGACGATTGATTCAGAACCAACAAAGTTTACTTACACCATTCAAGAACCATTCGGTGTTTGTGCTGCCATTATCGCTTGGAATTTCCCTGTTTCTACACTTGCTTGGAAGTTGGCACCATGTTTGGCCGCTGGTAACTCCATCATCGTTAAAACTGCTGAAAATACCCCTTTAAGTGCATTGTACCTCTGTAAATTATTCAAAGAAGCTGGTGTTCCTGCTGGTGTCGTCAACGTGACATGTGGTTTGGGTAGAATCTGTGGTTCTGCTCTAGCTTCTCATCATGGAGTTGATAAGGTTTCTTTCACTGGTTCTACAGGTGTTGGTAAAACTATCCAAAGATTAGCTGCTGAGAATTTGAAGGCTTGTACTTTAGAATGTGGTGGTAAATCACCATTGGTCATCTATGATGATTGTGACCTTGATCAAGCTGTCAAATACGCTGCTTTTGGTATCTTCTTTAACAAAGGTGAGATTTGTACTGCATCCTCAAGAATTTACGTTCAAGACAACATCTATGATGAATTCTTGGTCAAATATAAACAACACGTTGAAGAAAATTACAAGCAAGGTGGTCAATTTACTGAAGGTGTCACTGTTGGTCCACAGGTTTCTGAGATTCAAAGAGGAAAGATTCTAGAATATATTCAATCTGGTATTGAAGAAGGTGCTAGATTAGTGACAGGTGGTAAAGCTCCTGAAGGTCTACCAGCTGCTGGTCACTATCTACTTCCAACTATCTTAGCAGATTGTAATCAAAAAATGAAGGTTGTTCAGGAAGAAATCTTTGGACCTGTCGTCACAGTGTCCAAATTCTCCACTGATGAAGAGTCAATAGAGTTTGCCAATGATTGTGTATTTGGTTTGGCTGCTTATTTGTTCACCAATAACATTGAAAGATCACAAAAGTTCATTACTTCTGTTCAAGCAGGTCAAGTTTTTGTCAATGCTACCTTTGCTACTGATTATAGAATGCCATTTGGAGGATACAAGATGTCTGGTATCGGTAGAGAATTAGGAGAAGCCGGTATGGCTGCATTCATGCAAACCAAGTCTGTTCACATCAATTACGGTAGTAAGTTGTGATCAGCCACGCGTTTCATATACAGATATATATAGATATATATATAAACTTATATAATAGATAGTAGTTTTATCGTATTCAGTGACTCTATTATGCTTTAAAAAGTTGTCCATGCCAATGAGATTGCACCTATAAAGAGCTACACATCCTTGTTGGCGCACGCCCACTTGAAAGTAGCCTTTCACACCATCAAGAAAAATTTCACCAGCAGGGAGTTCACACAGGCCATGAAAGGTTGGTATGATACACCAAATTGACGATAAAAGATAAACAAACTAATCTGAAGGATCTGAAGTAGCTCTTTATTTAACGAGTGATCACTAAAATAGTTTAATTTCAACTAGCCATCTGTACATATATATCGACAAGAGTATTTCGGCTCAATTTTCCCTTGCGACTAAACCGATCGCATGATTATAATAACAGCATTCACTAGCTTCATCATCAGTTTTTCCATATGATTTATAGAAGAGGTAAAGTGCGATCTCGTCAGCTTATACTCAGCACCAATTACACAGCATGCTGCTCGATAAGGAGGAGTGTTTTATCTTCAGAGGGAAAGCAACTTATGGATCATGCTTTCTCGTCAACTAGAAATATCTACAATTCAAAGAAGAGAGAGTCCAGGTCAAGTGACGGGAAGATGGAAATTCCGGGGCGTCTGTTGACCTTAGCATCTAGCGTCATCACGTCCTACTCTAATCAGGTTGGCAGAAACAATATGAACCACCACAACAACAGCATCATAAAAGAGTCGATAAAGCAGTTAGAAGAAAAAGCTGCAAGTGCAACAATTGAAGACCATTTGTCTCATAAATCAATTCCTTTACTAGATGAAACAAGCTCGATAGGAGAATTCTTGTCCAGACCATTCTCTGAAACTTATGAATCTAGTAAGCCTTTTCACAAGCTTTTAATTGGTGAATACAAACTCAACTTTACAAAGGAAACAATGGATCAATCTTTAGATTGTGCGTCTGATACGGGTTCGACAGCTTACAGTCTCATACCAAACTTGAGTACGCTCATATCTGCTGGTCACTACAAAGAAGCTGTAGAACTAATCACAACATCATATAATCAAGGTGTATACTTGACTCCTACAGAATTCGAGCAGATTCTAGCTAGAATATCAAGCAACAAGCCAATCGCATACCTGTTTATGAAACTTTATTCTTCAAAGTATGAGCTTTCGTTGATGTCTGCATCAAGCCTTGAGATTCTTCTCGCGATCACCAAGAACAACTATGACTACGATTTGCACTTGGAGCTATACCAAACGTATCTAAGCAAAGTCTCTGATCCAAGCCCTTTTGCTTTACTCAGAGCTTTGATTGTCCTAATCAATTCAGAATCCATTTCAATGGCAGTTCAATGGTTCAACCAATCAGTGATGATGTACAAAAATCTAGAGCCAGATGTGTTGCACGTTTACATTAAAACATTGTTTCGTGTTACCTCCAATCCATCATTGTGCTACAATGCCTATCGCTTATGGTTAAGTAAGGATTTACCGGTGAGTATAGAGACTGATGCAATGATTTATCAATTGTTAAGAGATAATGGTAGTAATGAACAGTTTGAATATGTCGACAAATTACTCGAGAAAAGGGGACGAAAGGGTTTGAAGTTTGAAATATTGGTTACTGACCTGGACTCTGTGCTAAAAAGTGCGGAGACACTGAAATTGTTTTACTCCTCTGGAGATTACCAACGGTGGCTGGATGCCTTTTGGGGAGATGAATTGTTGACTAGGGCGTTGCATGATAAACTATTCAATATTCATTTGAAGTTTGATGATCTGGCCAAAGTGAAAGAAATACTGATGATGTCAGATGATAATGCGTTATTCATAAGGAGATTGAATAGACTGATTAAGAGCTTGGTCAACAATAAGAGACCCGATATTCTTGTTCCATTTTTGATCAAGCTACACAAAGAGGTTGATTTGAAAATTTATGATGACTATATTTTGAAAATATGGCATTCCTGTGTCAAGAAATATCCACACTTGAAGCAAGAAATTACAGAGAAATTCATTCGATTTGTGAAAGTGAAAGAAACCAACGGTTTGTTTTTACACTTGGTGCCCATTTTCAAGCAAAGAAATTTCGATAACAATCGATACATGTCTACAAGACAGTTCATCATTCCTCAAATAACGGGTAGACCAACTGTTGATTATATCAATTCGAGACTCAAAATGGGTATAATTCCACGACAAGAAGAAGTGGTTACCGCTATCAACCTAAGTGAAACTCTTGAAGAAGTAGACCAGCTCATTGAAATTGTCAACAGTTACCCAAAATTGCTGAAACCCGAAGACATCAACCTGAAGTCTGCTATTTTTTGGAAACAGCAACTTCTTTGTAAGCCAAGGCCACAAGTTAGTGATTTCTTAGCTTTCTACGAAGAACGGAGCAGTCCTATGACTTTTTACGAGTTATTGAAACTCTTGAAGATAAGCGTTAAGTGCAACGAGGCTGAAACTAGTTACAAGGTGTTGAGTGATTTAGTAACCATGAAGCCTCCTTCAGAATCGAAAGCCATGAGATTTGTCAGTCTGTTATTGGATTTCTTTCTATCCCAAAACAAATACAAAAACGTTATCTCGGTAGTTGAGAGTGTACGTGCTGATAAATCATTAACTATGAGTCCAGTGATGCTTAATATAATGGACAGTTTGAAGCTTCAGAAGCAAAAAGATATCAGTCTTAGACAATCTGTCAATCTGAATAGTGACCCACACGAAGAGTTTAGACGAAAGTTGGACCATCAGGTCATCCAATATTTAGATGAGACTAAGGTGGACTTAAGCGACAAAATTTATGACCAGAAGCTGACCTTCTTGAAAAATGTTGATTCTTGGCTGCTAGATCTGGCTGCTTGGGTCAAACATGATGTCGGTCGCTGATTGTCTTTGTATACTACATTTATCCCCCAAACCTGCTATAACATATTCTATAATCTCGTATATAGACATAAAAAAATAATGATAGCGCATAATATATAGATCTTTCAGCATTTTGTTTGGTACAAAGTGACCAAATAACGTAATCCATGGTTATAATATATAGGGGACTTGGTCTGTTATCGTCAAGTTCCTATCTCCCAAGACCTGAGTTGTTTCGTAAGAGTAAGTAAGCACATTCCAATATTTTCAATCTGTTTTGACACTGCCCTGTTTTAAGACTTTTGGCATCGCGATGAAAGTGTCTCACACAAGGGAGATGACAATACTCCTGAATATTCATGCATGGCAAAAGTTCTTTCAACTCACTTGGTAGCTCATCGGACTGAAAACAACTGTTACAAAAGAACAGGTTCTATATTCTTACGGAAGATAGACCAGCTGAGGACGAAACTTGACCCTTCAATTACTTTTGCCTAAGCCATGTCGGAGGAGTTAGAGAAGGCAAATGGTCTTCCTCTCCATCTGTTGCAAGAGTTAACAAAGCGAAACTTGAAATCACTTGAATGCTCAATATGCCAAGAGATAATGGTGAATCCTTTTGTGTTACATCCATGTGGACATTCATTTTGTCATGGATGTTTGTATGAGTGGTTTAATAAAAAGTTAGCTTGTCCAATGTGCAGATCAGCCGTGAGAAGAGAGCCAATTTTGAATCAATCGTTGAAGGACATGATCAATAACATTATAGATATGCTAGTATTCAACGATAGTGCGATGGACAAGGTGTTGAGAGATCACATTGATGATAAAGATCATCAGTTCTTGAAAACTCTCAAGAGTGGTAAGAAGCAGTTTGGTGAATTTTTCGAGAACATAGGAGAAGCTATAGTGGATTCAGCTGATGGTGTTCCACGATGCAGTAACTGTCACTGGGAGGTACACGGATCGGTTTGTTTGAACTGTGGTAGACACATAGTGAACGCTGGTGGTGATGGTGAGAGTGATTCATTATTTTCTGACGATTATGAGTCTGCAGAAGTTGATGAATATGATGAAGATGATGATTTCATCGATAACAGTGAGCAAATATCAGGTATAAGACAGCGTTCACGATCTGGAAACAATCGCTTAGATCCCAGACCGTCCCAGCTTAATTCTGTGGATGTGGATGGTAGCTATGAGTCGGATGCATCTTATGGAGAGCTTGATGCTGAGAGAGATGATACATCTGACAACGATAGATTTGACTATCATGATGATGATTATGAAGATCATACTGAGAACCATATCAATTTTACTGATAGTGATAGTGATGGTGACTTCTACAGAAACATTGATCTGGGTTCTAGGTCGATCGAAGAATTGTTGGACGTAATTAGAGGGTCTGAGTTTGAGTATTCTTCTGGCTCTGAATGTCCTGACTCTGATACTTTTCCTGAAATATCCGATGATGAAGAAAGTGAAAACAATGCAACGGTACCTTCTACAAACGCTTCGACTAATCGTGCTGAATCAATACGCCTTCCAGCGTTTGGTTTGGACTCTGAAGAAGAAAGTGATACCGTTGATGATAGCGGCAATGGTGTCTCACGGAACGTATCAGTTGCGACTCCTCCTCAAAACCGTGTCATAATAACAAGAAGGCAAGGTTCTCGTTCAAATGACAACAATCATAATACGCTCCCCAACCGTCCTTCTGGTGCTGAGCAGCAGTCTGGGACTCAGCTTCCAATTCCTCATTCAGGAAGACGTCGATTCAATGGAATGGGAAATAGGCTTGGAAGTACATTGAGTGGTGTGACAGGTTTCGAGAATAGGGCCCGTCAACGACGTCTTCAACGTTTTAATGAGTCCCACCGTCCAAATGCCGCCAATATTCGTAACAGAAATCCGCATCATCACAATAATACGCCTTCAATTCCTTTGAGTGAGTTGTTTTCTACTTCAATTTCAGATATCATTGGTGGTCGAGATAGTCGTAGACAAAGGGCTACTCATAATAGTGGACCGCACAACGAAAATTCAGAGTTTATACACCCCGATGATGAAGATGAGGGTATTTCGCCACCGCGGTATAGATCAGCTAGAAGAAGGAATCAACTCATAGTTAGTAGTGGAGATGACGGTGAAGATGAAATTGTAGCTGCAGAAGTTGCGGAACCACAAGGAGTTGGAGCATCGGGACCTGCAAGTATCGTTGCTCGATCGAATAGAGCGATTTCTACCGAAGATCGTATGAGCGGAGGTGGGATGCGGAACAGAAATAGAAACAGATATAGAAATAGGAATAGAAACAGGAATAGGCGAACGGAGTGAATATTGGGAATGAGTCCTTAGATAACATGATTTTTGTTTCGATCTATATATGATATACCATCCGCTTTTTAGCATAAGAGTAACAATTTGTCAGAGCTTTGTATCCAAAAACAATACCGTTGTTGTATGTGTAAGTGTAAGAATACATCGTGTGAATACTGCGCAACAAGCCAGCGGGATACGATACCGTATGCTATTTGGAATGTAAGATAGAGAGGGGATGATAACGTTTCAAAGCAAAGGGAAATAAGTACGAAAGAGGCGGAAGCCAATTGATCGAACTACGGGCAGGATATATACCTTTTTTATTTACTCTCAACGATGAGTGAATCAGAGCAAGTACAGTATTGTACAAGTGGAATATTCTTGTTTACTACTCCACAAAGTGAAACAACCCGAGGACGAAAAATAGTCAATTTGTTTTGATCACCCTCTTTTCCTTTTTTTTGTCAAAGATATATTTGCGATAAAACTTACAGTCATTTGAAAAAGATAAGCTTATTGAAGTTCCATTCTGACCTAGTAGAGACTATATAGCTATCGAAAATACTGTCAATAAAAGAGAATGAAACTATTCAGATAATTGGTTCGTGGAAAGGGGGAGGAATCATAGTGCCCAGTTCTTGGATTATACTTGTGAAACTATTGTTTCAATAAGAGAGGGAACAGATGAGTTGTTGATGTTCTATCACTCTGATAAAATGCTGTTTTAGGTTATTTAGCATTGTAAAGTAGTAAATCTACTAATCTACTAGTTCGTTATGTTTGTTTATAACGGCGAAAGAAATGAATTTATAAAACTATATATGAGGTTTGATCAAAACCTGTAAAGTTTATCTAAAGAGTAAAAAACCTAAAAGAAAAAATGAAATAGATATAAAATGAAAAATATAGAACTGGTAATAGATTCATTAGGAGTTATCAAGTATTCCAATTCATTTTTTACCACCAATAGAAGTCAAACCTGAAAATATGGAATAGTTAGTGAATCACTCTTGCTATTACTTTCATCACCGTTATGGAGACTCGTCAATAATGAAAGTTTTGTTCTATTCATGAGAAGATCCTTTTGATTCTCTGAATGGTGTAAAGCAATGAATCAGGAACACTAGGACTTTTCTACAAGTAGCCATTTCAAATGAGCTGTCGTAGTGAAATTGCAATTTCATAGATAAGCCACTCCCGCCTTGCACCAGATCTGGATAACGCACACGACTATTTTTATGTATGTGAATTTTTTGGCGTGCCTGGCAGCTGGCCTTCTATTACCGGTCAAACTACAATTATCACAAGTAAAGTTAATGCCGCTATTTGAAATAGTGCTGATTATTGCTATACGCTCTTGCAACTTTACAATGTGGTGCCTAATGTCATTAATTTTTCAGTATCGAAAAGTATAGAGATAAGTGTTTGAGATAACAAACGAACAAGTTATACAATATCGCTGCAAGAATTTTTAAGTGCATATTGTTTAGGGAACGATAAGCTAAGAAGGCTATCGAAGGTATGGATGTTTTCCAGAAAGAAGGGCGGTGAAAGACTTTCATTACTATGGTTTTTGAACAGTAAGTAATTGGTAAATGAATGAAATTTTTGCTTGTGAGTCGGTAAATATCATTACTGCAATCTTTTGTAAGTCAACAGTCATTACAAAGCAAAACTCTATATAGAATAGTGACTAGTGCGTTGCTATATATATAGTATACAGAAATTTTTGAGTGTATGAAGCATGCGTTGCTTACGTACCAGCTAGTATACTGCGTTTCTTTTTTTTTGAATTTGTTCGCTGAGGAACACCGCCAAGCCAAGCCAGACAGCCACAAACAAAACGCAGACAATTTAGTTGCAGTTATTCCAGACTTACAATTCATAGATTTACCACCTCGGGTAAAAATGAACATACACAACTCGCAAGCAATCCTGAAACTGGCTGCTTTGACAGTATCAGTAAGGAGAATCACATCACAGTAGGTTATCCTTTCTCACTCATCTTAAACCCAAGGCAATACAAGGCGAGAAGATAGAACAAGGCTGTATAAGGCAAAACTAGGTATGGCATGCTAAACACATCCATGCGAGTGTGTTTGAGTATACGGCGATAGAGCTGATTTAGAGATTTGACCACTCAGATGGCCATAGCTTAGAGTCCAGCACGCTTGCGTTTGCCAAATGGATAACACTGCACAGTAGAGATGGGAGAGTGTTCATTCAACTATGCTGTCCTGGAGGCATTAGAAGTTGCGTTATCAATTGATAGAACATGAGTTGTATTAACCCGGCACACATTAGTGGTGGGAACTATTGACAATCAGCCAGTAACCGCAGACAAGCCAGTCAGTGATACTAAAATTTCGAAACATCTTATAAAGCGAATCCGAGGTAAATATACATACCATATATATTTGTATATTCACCTAGTGATATTTTTTTTGATGCTATTGGACACTGAACACGGGGTAGTCGGAAAGCATTGTAGCAGATTCGATCTCATCTATATATAAATTTCTGTATGTAACAATGTATGATGTCAGAGGGTGGCAGCTGAAAAGAATAGCTCGGCTCGGTGTACTCGCTGCTTGGTCTACTGAAGTAATTGGGATCAAAAATCACGTCTCGGGGAAAAATGCCACCAATATTGATTATCTATCCCGCTCTTTGCCAAAAACTTATTGTCAGTTAAATTTTATGTGTCGGACACTAGGTGAGTAGAGCAGAGTAAAGCAGACTAAAAGAGTAGCAGCTTTTAGGTCAAACAATTGGCATGCTGGCTGGCTGGCTTGCAGGCTGACAGGCTGGCTACTAACAATCAGGCCGGAAATTCAAACAGTTATCTAACGATCACATTTTTGAGGAGGTTCGTTGCCGACAGACGAGCGAGCGAGCGAGCGAGTGAGATGTGAATTAGTAAAAGTGCATGTTGGATAAAATAAGAGGCAGCCAATCAAGTTTTCGAGATAGGCATGGTGGGAGGGTGGGTTGATAGAATCATCAATCAATCAATCGATTAATTGACTGATTATGAAATAGAGCGAAAGGTCAAGCTTCACCAAATTTCAAACTTGCTGCTTAACCCAGGCCGCACATCGTCCCTACCGATGATATGACGTGCCTCTCTCTCCATCGATTGAGTGGGATACATTATCTATTTACCATTGATACAAAAAAGGTATATCAATTACAACTAAAAATCGAGTCATCAAAAAAATTCAGTTCAATCTGAACCAAACAGAGCAAAACAAAACAAGCAAAAGAGACTTTTTGGAAAATGTAAACAAGAAAATACAAACAAAAGTGGAACGGGAGCGGGAATAAGTACCTACCGGAAACAGCTTGCTGCTGCTGCCGTTCTATTGTTTGTCAGTGACAGGAAAGGAAGAGGTATTTACTAAAATGGGAACTGTACCGGAAACCAGGCGAGCCAGTGCTGATTGATTTAGGCACACATCGGGCTTGGGGGCTGGACTTGGCTGGGGGATAATAGGTTACGTATTGAGCTATTGAGGGAGGATTGTTTATTCAAGCGGGTTACTTAGCTTCTTTCGAGTTCTTTGTTGTTTCGCTACCTAAGATTTTACTGTGATGGTAATGGAATAATATTTTAGGAGTGGATTGGGTCAACCAGATATAAGGAGTGGCAGGTGTGGAAGTACCAATCACCCGGCCATAGCTGAGATATAGAGAAACTGAGAGAGACGAGAGACAGAAAGCTGTAGAGATTCGCGGTACCTTTTGATATTTCGGAGTAACCTAGCCGACCGACCATATAATAGCTAATGGCTGGGTAAACAAACAAGTCAAATACGGATCATGTATTTACATAGGACACAATCGATCGATATGATACACCATCCAAGAATTTCTTGTCAATTACAGCTGTAAATAGTAACGTAAACTACCAATACTGCCATAGTCGACCGTCAATTCTCATATTGTGTATAAGGTACCCTGGATTGTATTTTGATGATACCTCCAGTGAATATATACTGATGGATAAATCTAAATTCCAAATTCTAGTCCACCTCAACATTGAGACGTCTCTTTGATACCACCGGGCAGCACGGCTGGGGAACCGTTGGACGACGGGGGCACAAAAAGAAATGAGCACGGCACGTTATGTTAATCAACAGTGTCGACGCAAGTGGGAGCGAGCGAACCTTTGGCTATAGCTCACCGGGGTTGGAGGTCAACACAGAGTAGAGTAAACTGAATTTTAGGCGGCTGAACTCAATTATCAAACAAGGGCAAGTGAAAATTCCCGCGAGGGATTTAAGATCTCGGAGGTGTGCCGATAAAATTGTTAAGTTGTTATTAACATTGACATAGCTAAAAATCCAGAATTCAAGATCAACTCCAAGGTAGTGGCGGCCTCTATTGATGTCGGCTATGAGATACCGACATCGAGCGGTGTACCACTATTACAATTGAGTTAATTGTAGATATTGCGATAACCAGAAAATGTGCGGACTTGAGGAAAGGATGAGGGTACTTTAGAGATGCAAATCATGGCAATGGTATGGTATGGCATATCATTACAGTTTGATATATGGATGTTATCCCGACTACTTCTGCCACATTCGAAATAATATGTTACTGTCTAAGAGGCTTCAACTTAGTAAGGCTGTATCTATTGTAGGAGAATGAAAATGTTCAATTTGATAAGCTAATTGAGGGATGTAGTTTAAGTAGCGACCGTTCTCTTCGGCTGACATAGGAGAAATCAGCTTTCATTCTCCCCGGCATAATTAGGAAAATTTAGCTGACTAGAGAAAGTAATGAATTTTATGTCTTTGGTTTGTATTCATCGTTCTAATAAACAAAGCGACAATTTTAAGATCTATTGTACTGCTTGCGTAAATTTCGTTCAGAGTTGGAGGGGAAAGAGGTACGAATTGGCCGAGCGACAAAAGCGAGTTGGGACCAATCATTATTGTTACAATTTAGTTGACTACACGGAAAATGAAAGGCCCCGTGAAGCGTAGTGCGATCCCTCCCGGTGCATTGCCACCCACGGCGGGTGCGCGGCCGAAGAAATTTAGAAGCAGCACTAGCAGCAGAACAGTAGAGTAAGCAGCAGCAACGGCAGCGGCAACAGTAGAAGCAGCAGCAGCATTAATTTGAGCCGGAAATCCAAAAAAAGACCGAAACCGCTCTAACTAAAGTCTAAACAGGCCAGAGAAAACACAGGAATAGGACGGGACAAACATAACAAATAAAGAAAACTCGACAAAAACAAGAGGACCTCCCTACTATATCTATCTCACACTTCTCTCCTATTTTTCCCTCCTTCTCTTCACTCTCTTTCTTTTTCTTTTCTTTCTTCTTTCCTACAGTTATCGATCAATCGTTTCAATTCCATTCTAAACTAATAGATTGTTTTAAATAGAGTCATCAAATTAATCAATTTGTCTTAAACTATTCATTACTTTCTCTTTGCTTGGCTTATACATATTATTCCCAATTTATAATAGAATTTTGACGATTAATTAAAACAAAATGTCCTCTACAGAACCAACCAAGGAAAAGGTTCCTTTAGCTGAAGATGAAGAAGCTGATGATGATATTGATGCATTAGTTTTAGAATTACAATCCAATCATGGTGCTGCCGAAGGTGACGAAGACGAAGAAGACGAAGCTGATGCTGCTTCCTTCAAAGTTGTTCCTGAGGAATTATTGAGAACCGATCCAAAGACTGGTTTATCATCCGATGAAGTTCTAAGAAGAAGAAAGAAGTATGGTTTGAATCAAATGGCTGAAGAAAAAGAAAACTTAATCTTAAAGTTCTGTATGTTCTTTATTGGTCCAATTCAATTCGTTATGGAAGCTGCTGCCATTTTAGCTGCCGGTTTAGAAGATTGGGTCGATTTCGGTGTTATTTTAGGTTTATTAGCTTTGAACGCCTTTGTTGGTTTCATTCAAGAATATCAAGCTGGTTCTATTGTCGAAGAATTAAAGAAAACTCTTGCCAACTCTGCTACTGTTATCAGAGATGGTCACCCTGTCGAAGTTGGTTCAGCTGATGTTGTTCCAGGTGATATTTTACAATTAGAAGATGGTACTGTCATCCCAGCCGATGGTAGATTAGTTTCTGATGAATGTTTCTTACAAGTTGATCAATCTGCTTTAACTGGTGAATCTTTAGCCGTCGACAAGCACTCTGGTGATTCTGCTTTTTCTTCATCTACCGTTAAGAGAGGTGAAGCTTTGATGATTGTTACTGCTACTGGTGATTCTACTTTTGTTGGTAGAGCTGCTGCTTTAGTTAACAAGGCTTCTGGTGGTCAAGGTCACTTTACCGAAGTTTTGAACGGTATTGGTACTACCTTATTGGTTTTAGTTATTGCTACTTTGTTAGTTGTTTGGACTGCTGGTTTCTACAGAACCAACAAGATTGTTAGAGTTTTAAGATATACCTTGGCTATTACCATTGTTGGTGTCCCAGTTGGTTTACCAGCTGTCGTTACCACTACTATGGCTGTTGGTGCTGCTTACTTAGCTAAGAAACAAGCTATTGTCCAAAAATTATCTGCTATTGAATCCTTGGCTGGTGTTGAAATCTTATGTTCCGATAAGACTGGTACTTTAACCAAGAACAAGTTATCTCTACACGAACCATACACTGTTGAAGGTGTTGAAGCTGATGATTTAATGTTAACTGCTTGTTTAGCTGCTTCCAGAAAGAAGAAGGGTTTAGATGCTATTGATAAGGCCTTCTTGAAATCTTTGATCTCTTACCCAAGAGCTAGAGCTGCTTTGACTAAATACAAGGTCTTAGAATTCCAACCTTTCGATCCTGTTTCAAAGAAAGTTACTGCATTTGTTGAATCCCCAGAGGGAGAAAGAATTATTTGTGTTAAAGGTGCCCCATTATTCGTTTTAAAGACTGTCCAAGAAGATCACCCAATTCCAGAAGATGTTTTGGAAGATTATGAAAACAAGGTTGCTGAATTCGCTTCAAGAGGTTTCAGATCTTTAGGTGTTGCAAGAAAGAGAGGTGAAGGTCACTGGGAAATTTTAGGTATTATGCCATGTATGGATCCTCCAAGAGATGATACTGCTAAGACCGTTGCTGAAGCTAGATCTTTAGGTTTGAGAGTCAAGATGTTAACTGGTGATGCTGTTGGTATTGCTAAGGAAACATGTAGACAATTAGGTTTAGGTACTGCTATTTTCGATGCCGACAGATTAGGTATTTCTGGTGGTGGAGATATGTCCGGTTCTGAATTATTTGATTTCGTTGAAAACGCTGATGGTTTCGCTGAAGTTTTCCCACAACACAAGTATAACGTTGTTGAAATTTTACAATCCAGAGGTTATTTAGTTGCTATGACTGGTGACGGTGTTAATGATGCCCCATCTTTAAAGAAGGCTGATACCGGTATTGCCGTCGAAGGTGCTTCTGACTCTGCTAGATCTGCTGCTGATATTGTTTTCTTAGCTCCTGGTTTATCTGCTATTATTGATGCTTTGAAGACTTCAAGACAAATTTTCCACAGAATGTACTCTTACGTTGTTTACAGAATTGCTTTATCTTTACACTTGGAATTATTCTTAGGTTTATGGATTGCTATCTTGAATGAATCATTGAACATTGATTTAGTTGTTTTCATTGCTATTTTCGCTGATGTTGCTACTTTAGCTATTGCTTACGATAATGCTCCTTACGCTCCAAAGCCAGTCAAATGGAACTTGCCAAGATTATGGGGTATGTCAATTGTTATGGGTATTATCTTAGCTATTGGTACTTGGATTACCTTAACTACTATGTTCTTGCCAAAGGGTGGTATCATTCAAAACTTCGGTTCTATTGATGGTGTCTTGTTCTTGCAAATTTCATTGACTGAGAATTGGTTGATTTTCGTTACTAGAGCTGCTGGTCCATTCTGGTCTTCTGCTCCATCTTGGCAATTAGCTGGTGCCGTTTTGATTGTTGATATCATTGCTACTATGTTTACTTTGTTCGGTTGGTGGTCACAAAACTGGAACGATATCGTTACCGTTGTCAGAGTCTGGATTTGGTCTTTCGGTGTGTTCTGTGTCTTAGGTGGTGCTTATGTTATGATGTCTGAATCCGAAAAATTCGACAGATTCATGAACGGTAAACCATTGAAGGAAGCTCCTCCACAAAGATCTTTAGAAGACTTTATGGTTGCCATGAACAGAGTTTCAACTCAACACGAAAAGTCAACTTAGATTTGCTGTTACCTCAAAATAATAGATCTTCTTTCGTAATTTGAGTTTCTATTTTTTAAAAAGAAAATGGAATTGAATTTGTTCTAATAATTAATATTACCTTTTTTTTATCCTTTACATCGTTTTTTATTTTTAAAAAGCAAAAATCTACTTTCCATTCTTTTTTGCTTCCTTTTGTTTCCCTTTAGTTTTATTTTTTAACCATTGGTCTGCTTCTTAATCTACTAGTTTATTAAGCTAGATCTTTTAATTTTTCTACGGTTGTAAAATCTATTGCTTGCATCAGTTTTATCGCTGTGGTTAATAAATCAAAACGAACATTATTATAATTCATAACTTTTGTAGCAGTGTAACTTGTATCTATAAACTATAAAATCTGTTGTCAGAAGCTTTGTTGATTGCAGTTCGCAACTGGTTCGCGGTAATTTGGATACGCGAAAGTCGTAAAGTTTTGAAAGACCGGGGGAGCTATGTTTACATTTGAGCGGGCTCTTTAGAATACTAAAGCTGAAGAAACCTTTTTATAGAAACTCATAAAGAAGGAAGACTGCAGATACACCACTATGTCATCAACTGGAACCGTAATGGCAGACCATGATCATACATCCTCCGAAACACTGACAGTGAACCAGCTTTCTGCGTTCCTAGCGGGCTTCACAACCTCTTTATTTGGTGGTGATTCAATTCAAACGTACCTATCACACAGTACCGAAGCACACGAGCTACTGGGCAGGTATATCGGCAGTATTCAAGAAACTGCAATATTTTTAACGAGATCAGAAAATGAAGGTAAGTAATATATCGTCATGGCTGAAATGCATGCATCAGAATATCAGTATACTAACATTATTCAATCATAAAAGATGGAGTTGAGTACAAGCTATTTGACATCCTAACGTTCAAGCTCAACAATGCGTCTTCTACCATCATTATTATCAAAAGGAGAGGTCAACTACTGGGGCATATCCCTCTATCAGCTCAGTTGCTAATAACTACCATTTCACCAGCATCCGATGCGGATCCAAATGAAACATACAATAGCATTAAACTCATATTGAACTACGGTATACAAAGCTACTTCGAATCAACAACACCTTCACAAACACAATCACAAGTAATGAACAATACCAAAAAGAAATTTAATGAACTATCCCTTTCTCTCACTCACTTGCAACAGACAATACAGATTCCAAACTTGACATCAACAACACATGAGAGGATTATTGAACAGATGGAGAAGGAAACTACAGGAAGGGTAAGTATCTCACAGGAATTACTTACAGATTCTCAGTTCTTAAACGAATTACAGAGCATCGTCAATGACTGGATCAAGCAAGTATACCAGATTTCCAAACTAAATCATGATCCAGCAGATGGAGATTCAACCTTGGAAGAAATCCAGTTCTGGAACTCGAAAGAACAGGCTTTGCTTGCCATTAAAGAGCAGTTATCCACACCTGAAGTCACCCTAACACTGGAAATTCTGCGGTCAGCAAAGAGATATCATACCACTGTTAGTTTCTTGTCAGACACAGGAATTGATGACTCTTTACAATTATGCCATTGCTATAACTCACTGTTGAAAGACTTACCAGTATCTGAACTAGTTGCTGCAAGTACACTGAATGAGGTTAAAGAGGCTATGGAACTGATTTTTAGTCATTTGAAGAAGCTACGTGTTGGAACCTATCCTATTGTCAGAAGTATTAACTTGGTCGAAGTTATCATCAGCGATATTATAGTCAAACTATCGGAGATAATCAGAGAGTTCGATTTGATGAATTTAGATTACTCCTCGTTTGCTATCAATACAATCGAAATTAAGACAGTTTTTGAGCTCTTGGAAGATAAAGTTAAGGAGTATACAAGTTTAGCCAGAGAATTGTTGAGAAAGAGATCCGAAAAATTCATGATAGTCAAAGTAAATTATTCAGATGAGTTGAGAGAACGTCTCATTCATTTGGAACAACAGAGAAACAAACATGAAGAATTCAGTGCTACTATTTTAACGTTAACTCGTACTTTCAACTCTCCAAATTTCGATTTCATGAAGGAGATCAATTACGCATACGAGTCATTGACAATTGCTGACTCGATGGATTTCTCTAATGATGGCAAAAAACATTGGAACCTTGCTGAAATCAAATACCGTGAGAGATTAATGGTTGTTGAAAGTGCTGTCATCCAGCTAGTGAAAAGAGCATTGGACTCTTCGAAAACCTCCACTGAAATGTTCAGCATATTCGAAAAACTCGAGTTTCTACTAGGTCGCCCAAATATAAGAGCTGCAGTTCAAGAGTATCAAATTGAGCTAGTAACGATCATTCAAAGAGACCTTGATAGTTTGCAGTCACAGTTTCAAGCGCAATCCAAACTTCAAAAGTTGATTCAATTTCGTGGTTTACCTCCATTCACGTCGACAATCGTTTGGGTTAACCAAATGAGATACAAACTGGACTTTTTAGTAACTCGTTTAGTTTTAGTTTTAACAAAGGATTGGTTTCGGTATCCAGAAGGTAAGAGAATTTATAATGAGATAAGTTTATTCAAAGAGAGGCTAAACCTGAATGAATTTTTTCAACGCTGGTTGACCGATGTCAAATTAAAACTGGATGACCCAATTTTCAAACACAGCATACTGAAAATTAGTAGTCGTTCACTCAAATCAGACTACAAGCTGCTTGTCAACTTTGATCTGGTGACTGTAAACCTTTTTAGAGAGGTTAACAACTTGTCATTATATGGATTCGATATACCTAGAAATGTATTATCATATTCACAGTCAATTGAATCGTTTTATCATTATGCTATCAATTTATCTGAATCTGTTATAAATTTCGAAGAAGTGACCTCATCAATTGATAAGTTGGGGGAGTTGAAAAGTCTGGTTGTCCCGTTATTGCCACCAATCCTTGCAGGGTTGTCACTTCTCACGAAATCGCAATGGGGCGACCTGTCAAATGCTCAGGATTTGATTGACTCCAAATTGGAACATCTAGACGAGGTTCAGGTTTTGAAAATCGTCATGGGGTTTGAAAGTCAAGTTGTCGAGTTGATTGACAAATATGAGCAGCTACTGTTGGTGCAAGAGAAGTTAATCTTTTTATTGGAGGAGCTGGAAACCTGTCCCTACTCATTTGATAATTTCAAGAAGATCATGCTAGGCATCCAAAAGCTGATCGATAATCTTATACTCGATGGATTTACAAAGGTTGATGACTTTGTAGATCTGATTAGCGTCACGACTCAAAGAATACTGACACGTAGATGTGTCCTTTATTTGCAAGCATGGGCTGACCAATTTGAACAGTTCATATCCAAAGACGAGAATCATATACATGAAAGAACGCATCGCATAGTCATTCAAAATCTCAAAGTCACTGTGCTTCCACAATTAGAAAGCTCTAAAACAGAATGGATTAGTCAGTTGAATGATTGTGTACATTGCGTCTCCTATCAATCCATCTTGACTACAGAGAATTTTGATGTTGAGATGCCAGATAGTCACACCAAGGCACTGACGTATCGTCAAATAGAAGACAGCGTCATCAATGCCTATCAGCTATGCATAGTTGCAATTGATTCTGTTTTCGGCCAAGCGAAAAAATACTTAAATACATGGCTGCAATCTCAATCGCTGTGGGACCTTGATGTCGATGAAGTAACTACGACCATAGGCAGAGACCTACAAAAGTGGTTGAGTATATTGAAAGACATGAAAAGGTCCAGGGAAATACTTGATACAATTGAAACATCTAAACGATTTGGTCCATTAGTTCTAGACTATGAACAGGTTCAATCCAGAGTTAATGTTCAGTACGATTATTGGCAGAAACAGATGACTATTGGATTTGCTAATGTCATCGGAACCAAGATGAATACGGCTAGAGACTCTTTAACTCAAAGTAGAAAGCAACTAGAAAGTGTTCCTGTGAATTTTAGCTCTTCTGAGTCCACCATCCGATTGATTTCCGCTGTGCATAACGTCAAAGAGTTGGTAACTCTTTATCCAGACACAATTGTACTATTCGAGAGCGGGCAAAGAGTTTTGATTCGATCGAGATTTAGATTCCCTCCTGACTGGGTTTACTTTGAGCAGATAAAATCCGACTTCTCATCTTTGACCGAATTATTGGAGAAGAGAACCAATGTTATTAGCTCTCAATCCGAACTTGTTTCCAGCATAATCGACTCTGAGATTTCTAGGCTACATCATTCAATAGCCGATATCAAGAAGAAGTGGACAGATGATAAACCAATCGGTAGAAACCTGTCATCAGTCACAGCTTTAAAATTGTTGACTTCTTTTGAGTCCGGTGTCATGAAGCTACTTCATGATGGAGGAGAGTTGAAGAAAGCTGGTTCGCTGATGAATTTACCAGTAATGCTTGACACAAGCATACAAGAAATACTAGACGAAATCATAGATTTGAAATCCGTTTGGACTTCAATAGGAGCTTTATCTAGGAATCTATCGGATATCACACAAGAAAGCTGGCATGATGTATCAATTCGTTCGATCAGGAAAAAATTAGATGATTTACTTGCCAAATCAAGATCGATGCCAGCTAAAGTTCGTCAATATTCCGCATTTGAGGAACTTCAAAGCTCCATCAAAAACTTTATCAAAGTCACTCCAATTCTTAACAGCCTCAAGTCTGACTGCGTTGCTAAAAGGCATTGGTCTGCTATTTTCAAGCAATTAACTCTAAAAGATTATCCGGCGGAGTTGACCTTGAAATGTGTACTGAATTTGGATCTGGTTGCCAACGATAAGTATATCAAGTCCGTTATTCAAAGAGCACAGGGAGAAAAGGATTTGAGTGATTCAATTAATACTATCGAAGAGACATGGAGTAACTTGACATTTGAACTATTTCAATATAACGATAAATGCAGGTTGATTAGAGGTTGGGATGTATTATTTCAAAAAACTACAGACGATTTGAACTCACTTTCATCGATGAAGCTATCACCATACTATGAGCTGTTTGAAAAAAGAGCTAATGTCATGAGCGAGAGCTTGAACTCTGTGTACTCAATATTAGATTCTTGGATCGACGTTCAGCGTCAGTGGATCTACCTCTCGGGGGTGTTTGATATGAATGAAGACATTAAGAACTTACTTCCGGTCGAATCAACTAGATTTTTCAACACATCACGTGAGTTCTTTTCTCTGATGAAACAGGCTTTTAAATCCATGCTTGTAGTGGATATCATCTCAATCCCAGCATTGCCATCCACGTTAGAAAAGACACATGATACTTTAGAGAAGATAAGAAAATCGTTACTTGGCTACCTAGAAAAACAGAGAGAAGCTTGGCCAAGATTTTATTTTCTTGGTAATGAAGATCTACTGGAGATCATCGGAAATTCTCACAACATGGCCTTGATCTCCAAACATTTGGTTAAGATGTTCTCAGGTATTTCCAATGTTGTTTACGACGCGGAATCCATGACAATCAGAGGTGTAACCTCTCCTGAGGGTGAGACTGTCAACTTGGACAATTCGATCTCACTTATCAAGAATCCTTCACCGAATGATTGGCTGAATGAGCTTGACTCACAGGTCAAGGACACGCTAGCCAAATCATTGAGTGAATCTGTGCTTGAGTTTACAGACTATTGGAGAAACAACCAAAAAAGCTCTCAACTTTTTGACTGGGTAAACAGATACCCCAACCAAGTGTTGATATTGACCCTCCAGATCGTTTGGACTGACTATGTTGAGAAATTTTTAGCATCAGAAACAAGAAATTTGAAGACACTACTAGAAAGTTATGTTTCGGTGTTGAAACTTATATCGAGTGCTGTTCTGGGCGACCTTAGTACCCTTTTGCGTAGAAAACTTGAAAACCTTATCATCGAGCTTCTGCACCAGAGGGATGTTCTGTCAGATCTAATTGCTGACGGTATCACTTCGAAAAAGTCATACAAATGGATTTCACAGCAGCGCTACTATTACAACAAATCAGCTGTCGAAATATCAAAATGTCTGATTGTCAAGCAAGCTAACTCGAGCTTCTATTATGGTTTCGAGTACCTGGGCGTTCCAGCAAGATTAGTGTATACCCCATTGGTGAATACGTGCTTCATTGGTATGACTGAAGCACTGAACGAGAGACTAGGGGGCTCTTTGATTGGCCCCGCTGGTACGGGAAAAACTGAATCTATCAAAGCTCTTGCGCAGAACCTGGGTATGATGGTTCTAGTTTTCTGTTGCGACGAGACGTTTGATTTGCATGCTGTTAGTCGTATTTTGGTGGGTATTTGTGGTGTTGGAGCTTGGTGTTGTTTTGACGAGTTCAACAGATTGGATGAAAAGTCATTATCTGCCGTTTCCACACAAGTTGAGAAAATTGAAGCTGCTCTAACTTCAAGACAACTGACGACAATTGATCTACTTGGAAAACGGGTAAGTGTCCACCCAGATTCGGGGATCTTCATCACTAGCAATCCAAATTATGCTGGCAGATCAGTTTTGCCTGACAACTTGAAAAGTAAGTATAGGACTGTTGCTGTCGTCAAACCAGATACAAAAATAATAGCAGATGCGATTTTTACATCTCAAGGGTTTACTTTTGCAAGAGAACTTTCAAGCCAGGTGGTCGATCTATTCATTTCTTTACAGCTAAGCTGTTCAAAACAGCCTCACTATGACTTTGGGTTACGTGCTCTGAAATCAACTCTTGTAAATTGTGGTTCGACTAGACGGGTCATCAAGGAGTTGGGTGGATCATACGACACTCTCCAGCTAGAGTCACAGATAGTCGTTGAGAGCCTCAATAATGTCGTCTTACCGAAGCTTATTCCTCAAGATGAATCTGTATTTGAGGAGTGCATGAAGCTTTTTGGTAGTCAAAGTGGCCCAACAAATACATTGGACGAATTGATGAATAGCCTACTAGAGGTTGCTAATAGTCAAGGAATTTCAGCAACTGAAAATTGGAAGCGAAAGGCACAGCAATTATATGAAATTCAAAAGTCTCACCATGGTTTTATGCTTGTTGGCCAAGCCAGTACCGGTAAGTCTACCCTGTTCAACTCTCTTATTGAGTCAATTCATAAGGTCACCGGGGTCGAAAATGTCACTTATAAGATTGACCCCAAAGCTTTGGGTAAAGATGCTCTATTTGGGACGTTAGACTATGCTACCAGAGATTGGACTGATGGAGTATTCACTTCCATTCTACGTAAGGTAAATGCTAGTTTGAGAGGAGAGAAGTCCAAAAATATCTGGATTGTTTTTGATGGTGATGTTGATCCAAATTGGGTGGAGAACTTAAACAGTGTTTTGGATGATAACAAGATCTTGACTCTACCAAATGGTGAGCGTATTGATTTGCCAGAAAACTTAAAGATTGTTTTTGAAGTCGAGGACCTTGTACATGCTACTCTGGCAACAGTTAGCAGATGTGGTATTGTATGGTTCAGTGACCTCTTATTTGATATGCCAGGCCTATATTCGAGAAAGATCTGGGAATTTGAGAATTCTAGAATGGAGAACGAGGAGACGGTCAATCGTTTGCTGTTCTCTACGAATACTACAACTCAAGAAATTCGACTCAAAGTAGCAAAACAGATTCAAGAAATATTACCAGCGGATGTGATTCAAGAGCTTTATCTCGTTTCAATGTCATTTTCTCACATTATGAGGTATGACTACCATGCATTACTGTCCACTTTGTTCTCATTACTGAGAGTCAGATTTGATACACTCATTTCGTACATTCAACAGAACATTGTGTTTGTTTACGAAGATCTTTCACGATTTATTGGTAAACACATGTTGGCGTCTCTCATTTGGGCATTGGCTGGTGATTGCTCTCTGGAAGAAAGAGACGTTCTCTCCAAAAAACTATTATCGTACCCGTGCTTTGATAGATTTATCGGAGATGCTTGTGGCTCATTTCATCTCTTTGATGTCACTCTTCCTGAATGCCTATGGGAATCTTACTCATTAAAAGTTCCTAGCACAACTATTGAGCCTCACATGATCACCCAACCGGATATAGTCATCCCTACTACCGATACTGTTATCCACGAGGACTTGATATTTACATTGCTAAGCGCACGCCGCCCACTTATCCTGTGTGGTCCTCCAGGTTCTGGTAAGACAATGACGTTGATGGCAGCTCTGCGTAAGTCTCCGGATTTCTTGTTCGTTGGCGTAAATTTCTCCAAAGATACGACCCCAGAGTTTTTGCTCAAAACGCTAGAGCAGCACTGTATCTACAAAAAGCGGGCAAATGGTGTCACATTGGCCCCATCAATCTCTGATAAATGGATGGTAGTGTTTTGTGACGAGGTTAATTTACCAGCCCTTGACGAGTATGGAAGCCAGAATGTGATCTCATTCATAAGGCAACTTATTGAACTTGGTGGGTTCTGGAATAAAGCAAAGGGCCATTGGGTCACACTGACGAATATTCAGTTTGTGGCAGCCTGTAATCCTCCTACTGATCCAGGGCGTAATTCCCTAAGCCCAAGATTCTTGAGGCATTGTTCTGTGATTAAGGTTAACTACCCAGGTAGGGAATCTCTAGAGCAAATATATGGTACCTTCAACACATCAATACTCAAGTGTATCCCGGATCTACGAGGCTACTCTGGAGTCTTAACTTCAACAATGATTCAGATTTATGAATGTTCTGCAGCCAAGTTCAAGCTTCAAGATATGGCTACCTATATTTACTCTCCAAGAGAGCTGACTAGGTGGGTTAGAGGTATATACGAGGCCATACAGCCACTAAATGCTCTGAAAGTGGAAGGACTGATCAGACTCTGCGCTCACGAGGCTCTTAGACTATTCTCTGATAGATTAGCAAATGAAGCAGATCGAGAGTGGACCTTTCAAATGATCAAAAACATCATTTCTAGCAACTTCTCGCACTTAGACTTGGCGGACGCATTGAGACAACCGATTCTATTTTCAGATTGGCTATCGTATGAGTATTCCCCTGTTGATGAAAAGGAGCTAACGTCGTTTGTTGATGAAAGATTGGCAGTGTTTAGCGAAGAAGAAACCAGCGTTTCCCTAGTACTATACAGGGATTTGTTGGATCATGTCTTACGTATAGATAGAGTCTTGAGAAATCCTCAGGGCCATTTGATTTTGGTGGGTCCTAGTAGTAGTGGAAAGACAGTCATTAGTAAGTTTGTTGCCTGGATTAATGGATTGAAGGTATTCCAACTAAACGTCTCAAGAAAATATTCCCTCGCCGAGTTCGACAAGACATTAAGAATGCTATTATGTAGGTGTGGTGCTGAAGGCGAAAAAATTTGCTTCATCATCGATGAGGCCACAATTTTGGAGACGGCATTTTTAGAAAGAATGAACACTCTACTTGCCAACGCTGAGATTCCTGGACTATTTGAGGGAGAGGAGTTTCAATCATTGATGAGCTTGTGCTCACAATATTCGCAGCAGTTGGGATTATACCTAGATTCTGACGAGGAGCTCTACCAGTGGTTCACGAAACAGGTTTCGAAAAACTTCCATGTTATTTTCACTATTAGCGATCCAAACCATAAGGGTGCAACTCAGATTATATCATCTCCAGCGCTCTTCAACAGATGTGTTGTCAACTGGATGGGTGACTGGTCGGAGACCTCCTTGAAAGCTATAACATCAAAGATGCTGGAAAAGATACCAATTGATAACTCTGACTATGAAGTAGCAGTTGAGCCATCCGAAATTATCTCTTATAGAGAGCTCATAGTGGAGTCTTTGGTTTCAATTCACTGCGAACGAAGAAACATGACGATCACCGAAAATATCTCCCCATCCACTCCTGGGGATTTCTTGGCTTTCATTAACAATTTTTCGAATATTTTCCTACAGAATGAGGATCGACTTCAACAATATCAGGCTCATATTAATAACGGATTAGACAAATTACGCGAGACCTTCTTAAGCGTTAAAGAGTTGAACGAAAGTCTAACCATCAAAAGGGCGCAATTGAACGCTAAAGATGAGGAAGCTCGCAAAATGTTAGATAGAATGATCACGGACCAAAATGAAGCTGAGAGAAAACAGGAAGCTTCTATTGAAATACACAAGTTATTGGAATCTCAGGAAAACAGAATCAACGAGAGAAGAAACGTGGTATTAGCTGACTTGGCTGAGGTAGAACCGTTGATCCTAGAAGCTCAAAGGGGTGTCAAAGATATCAAGAAGCAGCATTTAACTGAGATGAGATCCATGCAAAACCCTCCAGAAGCCGTTAAGATGACACTGGAATCGGTCTGTATATTACTAGGTTACAACGTGAAAAGCTGGAGAGATGTTCAGATGATTATCAGGCGTGATGATTTTATTGCTAACATTGTCAGCTACGATAGTGAGATTCATCTTACGAAAGAAATTGCAGATTTCATGGAAGAGGAATATCTATCTAGACCTAATTACAACTATGAAGCCGTCAATAGAGCCAGTAAAGCTTGTGGTCCACTTGTCTTGTGGGCCCAAGCTCAGCTTCGGTATGCGGCTATCGTTGAAAGAATCGATCCACTCAGACAAGAGGTCGAAATGCTTCAAAATGAGCTTATAAATACCAAGAGCAAGCTTATAGCTATTGATGGAATGATTACGGATTTGCAAGATAATATTGAATCCTACAAGCTGAACTATAGCGAGTCCATCAGGGAAAAAATGCTTATCAAGTCAGAGATGGCTGATGTTGAAGCTAAAGTCACTCGTAGCACACACTTGTTGGAAAGTCTAAAAGGAGAGAGATTGAGATGGGGTGACAGCGTAGGAGCCTTCAAAAAGCAACGTGAAAATCTAGTTGGTGACACTATTTTGAGTGCTGCCTTTATGACTTACGTGGGACCGTTTGACCAAATGATCAGATCTGAGCTGGAAAAGACATGGAAATCAAGACTAGCGTCAATGAATATAAGTTACACCAAAGGATTAAGGATGATTGATAACATTTCAAATTCAAGCCAACTTCTGCAATGGGAGCAAAATGGTTTACCAAACGACGATCTATTTCTTGAAAATACTGCGATTATGTACTCAGCTGCAGATAGAATCTCGTATATCATAGATCCACCTGGGTTGACCACAAACTTTTTGGTTAAGCAGTTGCTACCTAAGCAGCTGATTGTTACCAGTTTTTTGGATGATAGCTTCATCAAGCAGTTGGAGAACTGCATTAGATTTGGCGGTTCAATCTTGATTCAAGATGCCGAATACTTTGACCCAGTAATTAGCAGAGTCATCGGTAGAGATATAGAAGTTGCAGGTGGCCGTAATCTAGTTAGATTGGGTAATAAACAGATTGACTTGTCACCCAACTTTAAGCTTTATCTTCATACAAAAGATCCTTCAGTTAGAGTCCCGACATTCATTTCTAGTAGAATGACTGTTTTGAACTTCACATTTACTACCAGTTCATTGGTTAAGCAAGCGTTGAACTTGTGTCTGAAGATCAAAAAGCCCGATGTTGAAAAAGAGAGACTCGAACTACTCAAGGTAAATGGCGAGTACAAAGAAGCATTGCGTGGATTGGAGAAAGATTTGCTATCATCTTTGAATGATACAAAAGTTGAAATTTTGGATAACGACGATATGGTTCATAAGTTGGAGCTCATAAAATCCGAGTCAGAAGTCATCTCTGCTAAGGCTGCAGAATCCACTGTTGTGATTGAGCAGGTTGATGCAATAATGAACACATATTTGCCATTAGCTAATCGGTATGCAAAACTACACGTCTTATTGAGCCATTTGCACAAGCTAAACCCAATCTATCACTTTTCCAATACTTATTTGGAAGGAATCCTTCTCGGCGTTTTAAAGAGATCTACAGGTAATGTCGACGATATTCTTGTTAATTTGGTTGAACAAGTGCACGTATCGACTGCTATATCGTTAACACAGAAAGACAGACCAGTTTTTGGACTCGTGTTGTTTTTGATTTCCAGCACCGACGGTGAAGCTGAAACGAACGATGTTATAAGCTCCTTGCTACGAAGTCTGGATGGAGACTCTGAATTAAATAATCTGCTTGATCAAAACTCGGCTCTTGGCTCGTTATTAAGTCATTACGGTGAGCTTCAAGGGAGAAACTTGAAACAACCGGTCAAGCTGCAAGGATATGAAGAGATAGCACAGGAGCATGACCTACTTTTGATGAGATCATCAGCTGGCTTTGACTCGAGGTTCCAGATTGAAAATTTAGCGAAGTCTTCAAACAAAGAGATCATCTCGTACTCTATGGGTTCAAGTGAGGGTCTGGAAGTCTCAAAGCGTCTTGTTTTAGAATCAACTAAAAATGGTAACTGGCTGGTGATTGAAAACATCCAAATGTCTCCCGAATTACTGGACTTTATCCCAAGGCTAGTTGAAAATACTACGAAACACCCGGAGTTCAAGCTGTTTTTGACCTGCCAACTAGATTCCAAAATCTCGATTATTACATCCAAGATTTTCAAATCAATTATTTTTGAAAACAATCCCGGAGTCAAACTCATAATGAATGATCATCTGTTGAACCCTAGCAGCACCTTAAACGTGATGCAACTTGCCGAGCCAATTGAATTGAAAAAGCTGTACTTTTTGCTTACGTGGTTTTACGCTTTGTTGAAAGAGCTCGTGAGATTCTCACCTTTTTCATTTAAGAAGCAGTACGAATTTGGTGAAAATGATTTACTTTCTTCGAAGATAATCATTGATCATATTGTTAGTGATTTAGGTAAAAATAAAACTAATATTTCCCCAGACTTTCTACCTTGGGATTGTATTTCTAACCTTGTCGGTAGGATTGCGTTCGGTGGAAAAATAGACGATCCTGAGGATCTGGAAAAGATCATGGATATAGCCACAAAATTCTTCAGCTTGCATGCGTTTGACTATGGCTTCAACCTCTTGCTCACCAATGCTTTTGAATTAAAAGCTCCAGAATCGTATAAGGCGGAAGAATATGTTACTTGGGTCAACGATTTACCGGAGATAGAACCTGTACAATGGCTTGGTTTAGACAGTAAAGCTGACGAGCAAATGAATAGAAAGGAGAGTGAAATGGTGGTCAAGAAGGCTGTTCAGCTTTTTGAGGAGATTATGATTAACTTTTGAGAAAGGCTTGTATAGATAGTTTGAGGAGTAGTTACAATTTTATATTTATGACTATATTCAACCGCTTTACAGAGTAGGGTCTGACAATGCCAAATTGTATTACCGGAGTTAGAGTTCAGACGACGTATTGAGCACTATAATATGTTGATCGTTGTGCAGTTGAAGTCAAAGATCATTATTCAACAGTAAATTCCATTTAAGTAGCATGAGTTGGTATTGGAGAGCTTTTGAAGATTACATAAGCAATTATTAAGCTAACCAAACTTTGCGGGGTTCTCCTCAAAATTGTAGTTGAGCTTACAAGATAGTTATTTTGAAGCCTAGTTTAACAGTGAAAATATTCTACATACACAATAGCAATATCAATAGATACACATGGGTTGGTTTTCTTGGATATCGAAGACTGACGGACAGCAAGGTTGGCAAAAAGCATCTAGAGATGAAATCAACCTCGATAGGAATAACTTAGATTTACCGTCTGACTTGAACAACTACTTAGAGTCTCAGACCTCAAAATTGAGTGATAGGGAATTCAAAGGTCTGATTAACAAGCAGCTGAATGGACCACAACAAGATCAAGATGCAGATACGTATACAAAGGCTAGAGAGTTATTGATCTTAAGTGAAATGAAACATCGCAGTGAAACACAGACAGATACGGAAGCAGAAGAACAATCAGAAGCAAAAAATGCTAAACAAAAGGCAATCCCCAAGAAGTTTGACAGACTAAACTCAGGTCAAAAGACGAGTACACTCAGTCAGGACCAAATAAACGAAATGGAAAGATTCAAGACGTACATACGAAATAACGACCTACAAGAAGCGGTTCTCACCAACTGTACAGAGCTGCAGATAAAATATTTCGAGTGTATAAGAGAGAAAGGAAGGTTTTTGATGCATGAATGTACACCCTTATCTGACTTTCATGCTACATGTAAGAATTTACAAAAAATGGCCTTCATTACGTTCGATTACAATTCGATGCAAACGATTGATCAGTGCGAGGTTGCTAAATTTAAGATTGACAAGGTTTTCAATAGACATTTCAAGACGCTAGACGACACGCTAGACGATAGGAAGTATCTAGAATACAGTAAGGATTTGAAGTGGGAAAGAGAAGTTTTCTATAAACAGTTCAATAGATAAGCGACCACTAATTTTATTTATATAATTTCGCAAAAATACTTTCAACACACATTTTTGTCATCTATATACACTTCAAGTTTAATCATAAAGGCATCTCCATTCGCCTTGATCTTCTCGAACAAAAAACACACCACTAAAACAGACAAGTGACAGATGAGGCATTGACTTGCCGAGTTCCTCCACATAATCTTTCAAAAAGTGAGACATACAAGTAACAAGAGGTCTATAGCAGCTCTGATTAAACTGACAGTCGAAATCATCTTCGTGACCTATACCAAAGTATCCGTGAAAGTTCCAATTTCTATCCATTAAAGGCAGTTCTAATGTTTGCAATCCGTCGTAACAACTCAATCTCATAGATGTCATATCGGAAGCACATCCAAACAACACCGGCGATATAGCATCCTTTGTAAGTCCAGACCTGCTATCATAGTAGTTATGCTTCATTAGATAGTGATCAAACAAAGGTAAGTAATCTGTACAATGCTGACACTCGCAGCCATTCCAGAGTAAATCTGACACCAACTGTTCGTAGCAGGCTAATGATTGCATGATCGTTGGCGAAACAAGTGTTTGCAATCCAGTTAACTTTGGAAGAACAGCAGCGTAGAGGTCACGCCTCTTGATGTAGTTTCCTTCGAAACCGTTACCCATCTGGCAATCGAGAGGTGGTGAATGTCTGATAAATAAGTATGCTAGAGACTCATTGTTTGACATGTTAGATAAAAGTTCAGTGATTGCCACATCGAACTTCTCGGTATAGTTATGATCCCTATGAACAGTTTTCTGGATTATTGATAGTTTCCTCAATTTGAACATATATGTTGTTGTCATATACTTGGTGAATTCTCCGAGACAAGCGCATGCCATTTGATCACAACCCGCTACAATTTCTAAATTTTTTAACACTTCGATATTAAGGTTGTCCAGCAGTCGTTTGACTAACTCTCTGCTTATGTGATTGTAGTCATTGAATCCGTGATAGTGGACAATTTTCAAAGTTTTGATATTGAGAACTTTACCGCATGTCAAACTTTTCAGCAACATATCAAGAAAAATCACACTGGATCGTTCGTCATCCGACAAAATCAAAGAGTCCAATTGTAGCAAAGTCGAGATATTTGTGGGGCCGAATTCAGCGATGTTGGGTGTTTCACTGAGGATACCAATCTCAAGTTCTTTAACGGAAGCTGGTAAACATTTAATATCATTCAAGTCAAACATACAGTGGTTTTGAAGATTTGGCAACTTCTTAAAACTAGATGATTGTAGTTTTATGGTTGGAGATTTTGATCTGAAGAATCTCAAATTTATACAGTTATCCTGTATATAATCGAATAGCTCATTATAAAGACACTCATAATCGGATCTCTTGGTGGCATCTAGTTCTCGCGAGTTATCATGCTGACTTAATATGGCGATTTCTTCAATATAGTTACACAGCTCAATATTGATTTGGAGAGATTGCAACAAAACCTGCTGTCTCATATCGAAAATATCCAGTTGTTGCTCTTCACTTACCAGTTGATTTGCTGAATACCCTACATGTGTAAAAACAGAGTCCTGAAAACTAGCGGTAGAAGCTAGAACGGATGCTTTTCCAAAGGATATTCTCTTGTATAATTGAGGTAATGCTAAGGTATACAATTTATAGCTGCAGTAGGCCAAATTAACCTTCCCCTGCTGTGGTAAGTAGGAAGCAATTTTGGATATCACATCATCTGGAAGTTCCTCGAGGGAGCTTGTCATATCTAGGTTTAGTTCTGCAGCTGATCGGTCTCCTCTTCCGTAGTCTACTGGTATCAAACTAGTTTGAGTCTCAACTTCAACTGTCTTCTTCAATCAACCATCCCCAGCATCTCGAGCCGCACAGATTTGTTGGATAAACCTTTAAAAAACTCGTGGCGGTGCAAGTCAATGAGTATCGACGCGTCGGAAAAACATTGAGATTGTCGCTCACTTCATATCCAATATTTCGAGCCTGTCAAATCCAATTTCTGCTGCTATTGCCGTTTTGGGATAATTTGAATGAGTAATCAGCTTTTACAGGTCGAAGTTGATGAACACAAGAAGTGACTCTTTCAAGTTTTGTTAAAGTTCAAAGAAGTGATAATATTGAAGGTGGAAGTGTTGCCTGGTTAGTCATATCGTCGATAACCGACTTTAATTTCGGTGCTATAAGGAAGATTCTGCTTTCATTCATTTCGCATACTGCATTTCTCACACTACCGAAAGATTCAGATTCACATTTAGACTCAGAAAAAAATATAAACCACAGTTTTCAAAAAGAGATGACGATAGGCCTTCCGAAACCTGCCACAAAGGTTCTTTCTATACAATCACATGTCGTTCATGGATACGTTGGCAATAAAGCAGCTTGCTTTCCGTTGCAAATGCTAAACTGGGACGTTGACATACTGAATAGCGTAAATTTCTCAAACCATACGGGCTACGGTAAGATCTCTGGAAATTACAGTACTGGCGAGGAATTACGCAAGATTTACGAAGGATTGAAAAAGATCAATATGAAATACGATGCTGTACTAACCGGTTATACACATGGAGCCTTGGCCGTTGAAAGTATTGCTGAAATATGCTGTAATTTTAAAGAAAGTAATCCAGATGCTCTTTGGCTGTTGGATCCTGTTATGGGTGACGAAGGAGAGATGTACGTTAGTGAAGAAGTGATACCGCATTACCAAAGAATTGTTAAAAGTGGACATGTGGACATCATAACGCCTAACCAATTCGAGTTAGAGTTGTTGCTAGGGTTTAATATTATTGACAGAGCATCTTTGAAGAAAGCCCTAAAAATTTTGCACAACGAGTATAAAATAAAGCACGTTGTTATATCATCAATGAATTTGGGCCCAGAGCAATTGGGGATATCCATTGAAAATTCTAAGAATGTTTTCTTTTGCTGTGCATCTTCATATGACTGGAAAAGCCCTGTGGTGTTTGAAATTGACAAATTTGATTCATATTTCACTGGAGTGGGTGACTTGTTCTCAGCACTGCTCCTAGATAGACTGTACAAATCACAAGACTTGCTGATTTCAACTAATCAGGTACTATCAGTGATGTCCAAGGTATTGTTTGTAACACAGTCTCTTTGCTTCCGAAGACTTGGCAAACTGGTGGAAGGTAAAATTGGGGATTTTGAGACCATGAAAGAGTGTGAATTGAGGATTGTGGAATGCCGAGACTTATACGACAGGAATGAGTGCAATTACGAAGCAATTGAGATAGTGTATACGGACGATAACCTAGAGCTCACGTAGCACAAAGTTGATAGATCCAACTGCCATCATCATTGCTTAAATAGACTTGTAGTCGCACGATTTCAAACGAAAGAACGAACGAACGAACAAACAAACAAACAAACAAACAAACATTCAATAGAAGCATACATAAGTATATATATATAGCTATCAAGTTTTAACTACATGCCACACTCACACTTTGCAGATTAGTAAACAACCTTCCATAAACAAACGGAATCTAAGTAGAAAGTTAACACGGCTGTGCAAAAAATAGTGAAAAAATAATGCCACATCACGTGATTCTTAGTCACTTTTGAACCACAATTTCTTGTCCAAATACCCTTTTATTTTTCACTTCGGGGTACACAACTGGACAATTTTCTTTCATATAATAATTTCTATCACGTTTTTTCTTAATAGATCATTTAAAAAGGACCTATAAGCCAACATATCGACATTTTGTCTTGTTAGATCACCTTACCTAAGCCATAAATAATATACTTTAAAAATGTTAACTCCTCACGGTGGTATTTTACAAGATTTGATCGAAAGAGATGCTTCTATCAAAAGTGAACTTTTAGCTGAAACAGCCACACTTAAATCAATCAATTTAACTGATCGTCAACTATGTGATCTTGAATTGATCTTGAACGGTGGTTTTTCTCCATTGACTGGTTTCTTAAATCAAGCTGATTACGAATCCGTTGTCGAACACATGAGATTGGCTTCCGGTCAAATCTGGCCAATTCCAATTACCTTAGACCTATTCAAACATGAAGCTGCTGAATATCAAGCAGGTGAAAGAGTTGTTTTGAGAGATCCAAGAGATGATGCTCCTTTAGCCATCTTAACTATCGAAGATTTATATGTTCCAGATAAAGCCGTTGAATCTGAAAAAGCTTTTAGAGGTGATCCAGAACATCCTGCCATCAGATATTTATATGACACTGCAGGTGATGTTTACGTTGGTGGTGATCTACAAGCCATTGCTTTACCAAAACACTACGATTACACTGAGTTGAGAAAGACTCCTTCCCAATTAAGATCTGAATTTGGTTACAGACACTGGGATAAGGTTGTTGCTTTCCAAACAAGAAACCCAATGCACAGAGCTCACAGAGAGTTGACTGTTAGAGCTGCTAGAGATAAGTTAGCAAGTTTGTTGATCCACCCGGTTGTTGGTTTGACCAAACCAGGTGATATTGATCATCATACCAGAGTGAAGGTTTACCAAGAAATCATCAAGAAGTACCCTAACGGTATGGCTAAGTTGTCATTACTACCATTGGCAATGAGAATGGCTGGTGACAGAGAAGCCGTTTGGCACGCCATTATCAGAAAGAACTATGGTGCCACTCACTTCATTGTCGGTAGAGATCATGCTGGTCCAGGTTCCAACTCCAAGGGTGTGAACTTCTACGGTCCATATGATGCTCAAGTTTTAGTTGAGAGATTCAGCAACGAATTGGAGATTGAAGTTGTCCCATTTAGAATGGTTACATACTTACCAGATGAAGATAGATACGCTCCTATCGATGAAGTTGAAGATGGTACCAGAACTTTAAACATTTCAGGTACTGAATTGAGAAAGAGATTAAGAGATGGTTCAGCCATCCCAGAGTGGTTCTCATACCCAGAAATTGTCAAGATTTTAAGAACTTCTCATCCACCAAGACCATCTCAAGGTTTTGCTTTATACTTGAGTGGTTTACCAAACTCTGGTGTCGATGCTTTGAGTTATGCCCTACAAGCAACTTTCAACCAATTCAGTGGGTCTAGACATATTACTTTACTTGATGCTGACAACATCTCTAAAGATTCTTTAGCCTTTGCCACTGGTGAACTAGTTAGATCCGGTGCTGGTGTCATCATTGTCAACACCAAGCAAGTTGCATCCCTAGAAGAGATTGCCAACTACAAGAAGGTTGTTTCCAAATCTGGTTCTTTCATCTTGGTGTCTGTTGAGACTTCTAAAGAAGACTGTATCAAAAATGATAGAAAGGGATACCTATCCGTCGAAAGATCAGACGTTGAGGCATACTCCTTCCCTAAGGAAGCTGATATCAAAGTGAACTTCTCCAAGGAATCCATCAATGTTGGAATCCAAAAGATCGTTCTCTATTTAGAAGAACAAGGCTTCTTCAAGTTTTAATGGACTTGATAAGTAACCTTTATATAAATATGTGTATTTAATGTATCTTGCAGTATCAAATCGGCTTATATAAAATCGACTCATCGACCGATCAACCGACCTCAAATATTCGTCGATCGTCTCTTCAAAAACAAACACGACTGTTTTCTTCCTATTCGACGAAAAATTTTCCCCTCTGAAAGGTCAAGGGCAAACAACACATCACCAACTACCCAATCACTTCTTTATCAAAGATATGATTCCACCAACACATTCTAATCTAGCCTAAAACAACCAAAGAACACCAAAAGTGCACACAAATTCAAATCGCACTCAAATACAGCCAGATCGAAATATTTCCTTTGTTCGCGTAACATCAACAACCAACCATCAGACTCAATTAGTTTTCACTCAGAAAGCTAGACAAAACACCAAAGACTATAGGCACTTCCAACCACTTCTATCCATTCACATTTTTGTTTGAACAAACTATCAGCCATGCGTTTAGCTTCCGGGTATGATGTTGAACGACTCAATGCTCGGTCGAGAGCATACAATGACGGTAAAGTAGCTACCGCAATGGATTACGTCTATATTAATGGAAAGCCAGTTACTTGTCGTCGTTGTAAAAGAAAGAGAGTCAAATCAGAGAGGCCAGAGCACCTACAATTCAAAACATGTAATCCTTGTCGTGTCATTGAAAGAGCTCAAAAAAGAAGAGGTAATAAAATCACATTATATAGAAATAGGGAGGAGTATGAGATTCTTCGGAGACTGAAGATGATCGAAGAAAATGAACCATACCAAACACCAGATGAAGAGTTGGCAATGTCATCCTCTGCTCATGTCCATCATCAACCGCAACATTACGTTCCTGAATCCAGTCCTTATATTCAATACGGTCAACAAGCCGAGCCACAACCTGTCGATGATACTCAGCATCAACTCCATGCAGAGCTTGAAAAAGCTGAACGCTATTTGGAGAACAATGCTGGATTGAACCAAGCATTCAGTGCTAATCCATTACTCAACACCCCGTCGATAAGTCCTCTATCATTACCTCTACAGCAACAGTACATTTTACAACAGCAGTTCTTGCACCAATACAAACAAGAAAGATTGGCTTTGGAATCACAACCAGAATCAGATGGTAACGATAATGGCTCGGTGCCTCCTGAACATAACGAAAATAACGACGGCGATAGTAGTTCGGTACCACCGGGGGGTTCTAACTATGCCGATGGACAAGATTTGATGGTGGTGTCACATAAAAAGAGACAAGAAGGTGAATGTGTATATTGTTTGAAGGATTTGAGATTCATTGCACCTGGTACAGATCTATGTGAATCCTGTTTGAAGAAAGACACTGTGCTCAAAAACTTTGATTTCTATTTGATGCTTTTGAAAGTGAACCAATCTCAAAATGTTGAGCAAGTTATATTCTCTGAAGTTCTGCCACTTGAGAAATTGTTGAAATCTGCCTTGAGTAAGGATACATCAGTCGCAAATATTGTTTTGAAATTATATGACAAATTCATCATGCCAATTAGTAAGATAACTGGATATGACTTCCGCTTCCAATCCCAAATCGACTTTGTGAAATATGCTACTATATTCCCAGTGGTCATTAGAGAGTATTTGAAATGTACTGACGACAATGAAATGGCTTTCGAGGATGACAACATCGATTCAGAGCTCATTGCCTTACAAAAAGCACATTCACAAAAGTACTTGGCCAACGAGTCATGCTCCTCTTCACTATTTTTATCGTACCATACTGAAACTGGGCAGTTAGTTATTTGTTTCTCTCATAAAGCTCATAGTAAGCTCCATTAAGCAGCCGTGCTTGAGAAATGTTTCAATTTTGTACTTTATGGACTAGCAGTTCAACCAATAACTTTGGCTGAGCTTGAATATCTTTTCTGTTTGTGTTTGTTTCTACCTTTTGGAGGTTTTGTTCTCTTGTTGTTCCTACCTAGAATGTATAGTAATTTAGTTTGATTTTTTCTGTTTCCTCTTTATCTTCTTCTTTTCCTCATGTTTTTTTCTTACAGGATGATTACCTGATAACAAAATCGTAAAGTATTATATTATATTATATTATATCGTTTTTAATGCAGTGTACAATGTGTAAAATTATATGAAAAAAAAAGATTAGTCTGAAACTAATTCTCGAAAAAGTGACCATGTGTGGTTAGATAAGTGTAAATGTGAATAATGAACAAAGTTGAAAAAAAAAACAAAAAAAACATGTGGACGACGTGGAAATATATTGTAATACCATCTATAGTACAGAAGTAATATTTCTGTCTCTGAATGACGCACTAGATGACATGTCATACTCCCTGTAGCCGTTGGAGGCAATTCTATTTGGACTTCCTGGTCTTAGCATTAAACTGATTCTGGGGATGCCATTACTGATCGCCGTGTCATCTAGCTCGCTCGGGATATCATACTGACTAACCCCTTTGCCTAGCAAGGTTCCTATCAAACCTGCAAGAACCGGCGAGGCCATCGAAGTACCTGATAAAGTCTGAATCGCTTTCAAATCCATCTTGTCGTTAGAAAGGCTTTTGACTTCAACACCACTAGAGAACATATTGACACACCTACCCCAATTCGAAAAACTAGCTATTCGATCGATGGTGTCATCTATTGCACCCACCGTGTACGCATACTTTGAGCCTGCTGGAGACGTGTTACATGCATCAATGTTACTGTTACCAGCAGCAACAACAATGATCAAACCAGCTTCATATGCTGCTCTGATCGCATCGTCCAAGACTGTACTCTTTGCTGCACCCAATGAGAGATTAGCAACCCCTGGTAACCCATCTTCTTTGTTATGACTTACGGCAAATTCCAGTCCTGCAATAACGCTCGATAGCGAGCCCTGCCCAAACATGTCCAATACCTTGACGCTTATTATGTTAATCTGTTTTGCAACACCGTAAGTTTTGGACCCAATTACTCCTGCCACATGAGTACCATGACCAACGTTATCATCTACGGTGGGATCATCAGAGAAATTTGGGCCGTTCTCTGCTCGTCCTTCAAATTCAGGATGATCAACAAAAACCCCACTATCGATGACATATGCATTTACATTTTGTCCTTGAAACTCTGCATCGTATATATATTCTGCTTGTTGAGCTTGTACTGGTCCGTCTTGAGATAAACGCACCAAATGTGGAGGGGCATTATACTGTATGTCCACAACATCTACAGCTCGAACCAACATATCAGGAACAATTTTCTCAACTAAGGGATTGGAAGCCATACGTTGAACAGACTCCTTTGTAAAATTCCCTGAGAATCCTTCAAAAGTACCAAAGGAAAACATTCTCTTGATACCATCTCTGATATGTGTAGCTGTTCCTCTAAGTCTGTCATCTTGTGAACAGAGCTTTTCCATGGTGAAGGGTTTTTTCATCTGAACTAAGTATCCACTTGTGCTCAGGTTATTGGCACCAGACTTGTTATCGATGTGGGTTGGAGCTGAATTAACCCCGTAAACACTTAGTAATACGAAAACGCTAAAGGCTGATTGAAATCTCATTCTTCAGGTACTGGGAAGGGGCAATCTATAATAGCGCTGTTATAACGTTCAACTTTGTTGAAATAGCAAATCAATAAGCAATAATGCAAAGAAGGTATTCAACGAAAAAAACTATTGGAATATGGGTACATCAGACTTACATCTCTATTTCAATAAGCCGCCCTTTATCTTGTCTCCCTCTTCTGTCTCCTACAAAAAATGAGCAGAGAAGGGTGGTGCACGGGTTGTTACAAAAAGTTGTTTCAAACATATTCTTGAGAAGAAAGATAATTACAACTACAGATTCCTGTTTATAAATGTGCAAAACCAATTAATAGTGTATATAATAATCATGAAGATGATGGATATCTCAGAAATAAATTGAGAATATAAGGTACATAGAAGCAAACAGCAAATGTTATATAAGTGGACAACAAACTAACTAAGCTCTTTTGCATCTATCATTACATCAACAAAGCAGACATAATTTAGAAATTCAAACAAAAACAAAATAAGCATAAGCATAAAAAAACTTTCCGAAAATCAAATAGAGTGGGTAAATCAGGACAGAATCTCAAGAGGGATCACTGCAAGCTCTTTAAAATCTCCTCCTTATCTTCAGCAGGAAGCAAAGACAAGATCTCGGCTAGACCTTGTGTAGTGTGCTTGATATCAGTCTTGAATAACTTGGCAAGAGTTTGCTTGACTGCATCACCCTTCAACTTTTTCAAGCTGGATTCTAAAGTCTTGTGGTTATCTTCGATCCATAAAGCAACTTCTTGATCGTTATCCATATTCAAAGATGATGGGTACCAAGAGTTCAATCTCGCAACCTTTTCTAATCTCTTGGAGTCAGCAGGTATTTGTTCGCTTATCTTTTTGATCAAGTATTCTTCGTTCAATCTTCTTCTAGCTCTCCAGAAGAAGAAACGTCTTGATTCAGACCATTCTAGTTCCTTTCTTATAGCACCTTTAGCAAGCATACGGCTAGATCTGTCGTGTAGGTCAGCAAATTGAACAGATATTTGGGAGTAGATTGGTAATAGCAATCTTTGTCTAGCAGATAGCTTCTTAGTCAGAACTGATCTTTCTTCCTCGGTTAATTCAGTTGTTGCCAATTGCTCCTTCAACTCCTTACAAGCTGGATCTAATCTAGCCATCGTATCGAATAACTTATTATCCTTATACTTGATACCAACCATACCAGCTGGTTCTAGCACACCTGCTCTGGATTCAACATCAGCATACATTTCCATCATATCAGCATTGATGGTTGGGTCAACAACAACCCATGAACCACCTCTTAATTCACCGGTAGGTGGAATATAAGTGAAGATTGGTTGTTTGAAATCAACTAAAGCATCGACAATGAAAGCACCATATTTCAAGACCTCATTGTACATATCACGTTGACCACCAGAGAAACCTCTCCAGTTGGCCATGATCATCAAAGGTAGCTGTTCACCATGATTGAAATCATTGATAGCTTGAGCAGTCTTGAACGCAGAGTTTGGATACCAAACTTGACCTGCTTCTTGGACTAGGACCTCAGTAGAGTCTGGATTGGCTGGATCGGCAGGTGAGAGATTCTCAACCATTCTAGTTTCAACACCGATGACACCCATTGGGATACCACCTAATCTAGCTCTACCAACAACAACACCTCTGGCCCATCCGGCTAAAGTTTCTTGGAATGAGTTTTTATCAAATAGACCAGACTCAAAGCCTTCGTCGGTCTTTCTACCTTCAATCATCCATCTGACATCATATGGTTCGTTCTTGGAAGGTTTGTACTCGACAGATCTGTTCCAAGGATCATTCAATGATTCCAAGATTGGCACAGGCATACCCCTCTTTGCAGGAATGAATGATAACCAGCTCATGATCTTTTCAACACCAGCAAGATCATCATTAGCTGTCATGTGAGAAACACCGTTCTTATGCATGATTTGAGTTCCACCTAATTGTAAATTAGATGAGTAAACATCTCTACCTAATAACTTGTTGATAGCAGGGGCACCAGTTAAAATGATTGGTTGTCCCTCGACTTGAATAGCTCTTTGACCTAATCTAACTAAATAGGCACCAATACCAACAGATCTACATGTGACCAATGTGATAGTGAAAATATCTTTGTAAGCTCTTGAAGTTGCACCAGCAATTAAACCAGAGCCCTTCAAACATTCAACACCAAGACCATCTTCAGCACCGATGATAGCATTGATAACAAATCTCTCTTCGCCGTCTTCAACTATTCTTTCGGTGACAACACTATTACCTTTACCTTGTTTTTCAAGTTCTTGCTTATCATCAGCAGTCAAGTACAAGTAATTGAAACCCTTGGCTGGATTACCAGGAACGTTCCAATTCACCTTGTAATAAGGTAGTAACTCTTCAGCAATTCCAATTCTAGCACCCGAGTTAGCAGATAGGTAGATTCTTGGAATACCTAATTTTCTAGCCAATTCAGTAGCTTTATTAAAGAAAGCATCTTCCTTTGGACCAAATGAACCAATTTTATAAGTAATATCGTTGGCAACAATGATGAATTGTCTACCCTTTGGATATTCTGGAGTCTTGGCAGTGATCTTGAAACCGACCATACCAACGTTATTCGCACCAGGTTCCCTTTGAACCTCAGTCAATTCATCAGCATCATCGATAATCAATTCAGCGTAAGAAAAGGCGTCATCGTCAATCTTGATACTTGGGTTGTACTTCTTCCATTGAGAGATAACAGACTGCTTGAATAGCTCTGGGAAATCGTAAACATAAGTGGTACCTAAGCCATGAGCTCTTTGTCTCTTTGGTTGTAACCATTCCTTGGTTGGGTAAGGAGTAGCAATTGGTCTCAAGTGCATCGAACCTGGTGTTCCAATGGAACGGAAGATCCAGTCACCGTTAGCATTCTTTTCTTCGATGTACATATCTGACTTAACAACATAACCAGAGACATTATTGATCATAGCTCTCAATGGGAATGGAACTCCAGTTTCAGGGTTAGTACACATGATTCTAATTTCAGCACCAGTGACTCTCAACCTCCATAATCTTCTACCAAATCTTTCGAGGAAACCGCCAAAAGCACTTTCAACGTCTTTTGGAGTGATATTGAAAACAGCAGAAAAGTTGATGAAGATGTGATTCAAATCAGTGTTTGAAGTATCGATAACCTCTAAAGCGTCTAATATATCAGACATGAGTCTATGAGCTTCTGAAATTAGATATTCAGAAGTGGTAATATCGTCTCTGATAGAGCCAGTTCTAATGATACCTCTGGTGAAATATCTTTTGTCAATACCAGACGAGTTTTTGGCAACAGCTTCATAGACGTGAATGTTTCTGTTGTCTGTTTGGACTGGCTTGATGTTGAAATTGGATAATCTACCCAGTTCAAGTTGGAAAGCCAAAGCTGGTTCAATATGTCTAATGACTTCTTCTTCAGCATAACCCTCTGATGCATCAGCAGATGCCTTGTAAGTGTAGTACCTTGGGTAGGATCCGACTTTATCGCCTAAGACAAAAGTAATTCTTCTGATACCAGCCGATTTCAATTCATCTTTATTGTAGTCTACAATTTGCTGCATTAGTTCAGTAATCTTTTCCTCTTCTTCGTAACCTTCAGTAGATCCAATGACAACGTTACACACATTAATCAAGTTACCACCCTTTGGTTTTTCCACATACTCTAAACCTTTGAGTAACATCTCTTCACTGTCATCAATATGAGAAGCAGGAATCAATATACCAGTTCTTAAAGGTTGAGAATCTGATTTATTGATCATGAAAGTTAAATCAGAAACTGATAGAGCTCTGTTCATTGATGATGATGACTTAGTATTTCTAATAGCTTCTGGAACAGAGTTATAAGCCGCAGTCGACAAAGCAGGTAATTGGAACTTCCATTCAATTATTGGGGAAGAAGAACCACTACCACTCATGTGGTGTTTGACTTCAGCAACGGAATAAGCTCTGTAAGCTCTTCTTATGTAGACTTCAGCAGCAGCAGAGGCAACCCATTGATCGGATGAGCACAAAAATTGAGTCAAAACATCGAAGACGATGTATTTAGAGTCAATAACATCTTTGATGATCTGCATATCTGGTAATTTATGCTTAGCACCAGTTGTTTCACCGTACTTGGTTTCAACAACAGAGGTTCTCAAGATATGCTCTAGTTGATCAGATCTCTCTTTGATAGATGGCATAGCACATTGAATCAATATTTCTCTAGCTTTCAAAGTGGCCTTTGCAGTAGCCCTAGAGTCTAGCTCGACAATTTTCTTCAAAGACTCGCTAAATGCTTGAACCGCTTCTGGAGATGATTGCATGATTGGCTTGTATTTTTCCAGAATAGCAATAACTAAATTATTCTTGGCGCCAATTCTTGAATGAGATAAAGCAAACGAAACAACCTTACCTAAATCATTCTTATTTTCATCCCTTAATTTTAAAATGACATCTTCCTCTCTAACGTTATCTCCAGTAAACAACTTTTCAACATTATAGTATTCATTTAGTAAGCTAGCAAAAACAGAGTATTCATGAGCCTCTAAACCATTCTTGTAACGATGTGCAATGGATGACAATGGCTCAATCACTTGACTAAATAGAGCATCAACTTCACCTTCTTGAATAGTTTTTTCAAACAACTTGAGAATTTGCTTAGCTGGGAATTCAGCTTTTCTCTTGGCAGTTCTTTCAATAAGCTCATTCAATTGAGTATCCAACTTAGCCGGTAATCTTGAATGCAAAGCAGAGATTTGGTTCTTCCATTCACAGTATGGCAATTCAGCATCTCTTAAAATCTCAATCAAATCCGATAAAGTTGCATTCATAACAACCTGGTTGTCAAACCCACCCAATATGTTGGTTAAAACGGTAAACAACCTCTCAAAGATGTGATCAGATCTGGTACCGACAACAGTTGGAGAACCAACTGATGGTAAAGTACCTTCGAAGGGCAAAGCATGCTTGACCTTTGATGGATCATCCAAGGCCAATATAGCTAAGATATCACCAGCGTTAACTGTGGAACCTGGTTGCTTCAATAATTGAACAGTACCATTTTCTTGAGCAATCAAAGGCATACACATCTTCATAACTTCAACTTCAGCAAATGGTTGCCCTGGCTGGACATGATCACCGTTTTCAACTAAATACTTGACCAATTTACCTGGGGATGGAGTTCTCAATTGGGTAGGATCATTTTCAACTTCCAATAAACAAGTTTTACCGTCGACTGAAATTCTAGTAGCAGAAACTTCTTCTTTCCAGTAAACAGAATGAGATTTACCACCCAATGCAACTAACAAACCCCCATCACTCAAACCTCTGACGTTAGCAACGGATCTTGAACCATTAATGAACAAGGTGAACGTATCATTAGCAGATTTGGCACATGTAAATTTATATTTCTGTCCTTCATAAATGAATTCAACATTGAAAATTGTCTTTAATAAATCTTTTGGTGGAACTTGACCTTTTTCTAAAGAGGTAGTATATTCTTTTTTGTTTTCTTCTGCTTGGATGTAAGCCTTAGTAACAGCACCACAAATCACAGCAATACTTGGGTCTGGTCTTTCAGCAGTTAACTTCTTAGAGATCAATTCATCCAACCATCCAGTAGTGATTGTGTTATCTTCAAAATCAGGTGTTTCCAAGAGCTTGATCAAATATTCAACAGTGGTTCTGAAATCACCTCTGATAGATAATTCTTTCAAGGCGACAACCATATGCTTTCTGGAAGCTTGTCTATTTTCACCAAAAGCAAAGATGTGACCAAATTGGGAATCGGCAAAGGAATGAATTGACGATTGATTACTAACTGAGAAGTAACCCCAAACATTAGAGGATGATCTAAAGTTCAATTCGTGTAAAGTACCACCAGATGGTTTGAAACCTTCACCTGGATCTTCGGAAGTGATACGACAAGCAGTACAGTGACCCTTTGGAACCGGTCTTCTCTGAGTAGTCAAACTACCTTCGTTTTTGAATTCAAAATCAATTGGAGTAGAAGTATGTGGATCCATACCGTAAAACAATCTGATGTCCTTTATTCTATTCAACGGAATACCCATAGCAATTTGTAATTGAGCAGCTGGTAAATTGACACCAGAAACCATTTCAGTTGTTGGATGTTCAACTTGTAATCTTGGATTCAATTCTAAGAAGTAAAACTTGTCATCTGCATGAGAATACAAGTACTCAACAGTACCTGCAGAAACATAACCAACCAATTCACCTAATCTAACGGCAGCAGCTTCCATCTTTCTGAAAGTTTCTGGGTTAGCAATAGTAACAGGGGCTTCTTCAATAATTTTTTGATGTCTTCTTTGAACAGAACAATCTCTACCAAATAATGAAATATTAGTACCATATTGATCAGCTAACAATTGAACTTCCAAATGTCTGGCAGCACCAGCCAACTTCATAATGAAGATTGGAGAACCTGGAATTTCATTAGCTGCTTGATGGTATAAAGTAATGAAATCTTCCTCTCTGTCAACTTTTCTAATACCTTTACCTCCACCACCTTCAGAGGCTTTGACCATGATTGGGAAACCAATTTCCTTCGCTTTTGCTAAACCATCTTCAGGAGATGTACAACAACCTTTGGCATAGGTGGCGTCGTCAACTGAAACTAAGTTAGTTTTTTGATCAATGATGACTTTGTCAACACCAGTACCTGACCAAGGGATGCATGGAACTTTGGCGTGTTGAGCAACAATAGTTGAGGAAATCTTATCACCTAAAGATCTCATAGCAGAACCAGGAGGACCGATAAAGATGATTTTTCTTGGAGAAGCAGCAAGCATTTCCGGTAATAGAGGATTTTCAGAAGCATGACCCCAACCAGCCCAAACGGCATCAACATGGGTTCTTTCAGCGATTTCAACAATCAATTCAACGTTTGCATAGTTATTGTTGTTTGTACCACCTGGGACTTGGACGTATAAATCAGCCATTCTGATATATTCAGCATTGGCTTCAAGATCCTCTGGAGTGGCCATGGCAACGAATTGAATGGTTCTTTCATCGCCGAATGTTTCATAGGCCCATTTTCTAACGGATCTGATCTCTTTCACTGCAGCGATACCATTGTTGGCAATCAAGATTTTTTTAATCACAGTGTGACCTTCATGTTTTTGAACAAAATCTTTGACTAACGATGGTTCAGCTTTTTCAATTGAGTTCAAACCTAAAAAGTGGCTAGCTAAAGCCTTGTGTTTTTCTGAATATGAAGCTGTCATTTTGTTTGAATATGAAAAATGCCTTGTAATGTTGTTAAAAAGAATGAGTCGTGGCAAGCAAGGTGATCTTGGAAATACCGGGTACTTTCTAAAATTAAGAAGTCTTCTATAAGCTGTAGGGAATAAAATGTTAGTCGGTCTATAATTGATCATAAGTTAGTTGTGGATATAATCCATGATTGTCCTTCTTCGGCAGAGTGGTTTGAGTTTTTGGGTGAGTTGATGTGAGAGAGTATTTTCTATTCTCTTGTGTTTATATACAGGATAATCAATGTTGCGTATCGCTTTTCATATAGCAACTAGGTTGCGAATTGAAGTGTCTGATGTTTGAAATCTGTTGTCCTGGTTATTCAAAAAATCTAGTAAAGAGGGGAAACCTAACATTGGCTAATGGGTATTATTTGAGGCTAGGTGTTTGTTGTGAAGGGAAACCAGCCAGTGCACAGATCGCATCCCAAACGGCTGAAACCGCCAATGCTGCACGTATCCACACGCTAGTTTTGTTGGAAAATTATACCGACTGGCCGACCGTCGTTGCGTTCAGGTCGAAGTTGAGTTCGAGGTCGGTGCAACAGAGAGGTAAACAGACCCCAATGCACAGCCTTGTCGTCCCTGGAACATCAACAGACGCAGGAGTTAGGGCTTGGATGAGCAATGAGAATGGGCTTTGCAATTGTTTGTCGATGTTATCTGCTCGCTGATGGTCAAATATGTGATGGTGATGATATACAGCACGGTCAGCACACCGTTCGCTGCGGTCAATTGGAACGTTGTTTGGAGATTGATAATAATAATTCTTCACTCTGCATGAAGAAGGATGATATTGAGAAGAAAGAGCAACCAATGGCTGTTATATACAGCATTGGAGGGAAAACAAAAAGAAAAAAAAAGGAGTAGAAACTTACCTAAAGTAATGGAAAACAATTGTAATACGATTAACTTCTAAGAGTTAAATTGAAAAAAAAGTGTAGTTTTAGACCTCAAGAATCAGTTGATGTGCAATGAATCAATGAATAGAGATGAATGTGCTCTGATAGTTTGGTATGTGGTAGAAAAATGTTTCTATAAATTTCCAATTGTAATACAAAGATCAAGATGTTGTCCTTTTCTTGAAGAGTGTAACTATGGTTATAATTTTTCAGAAATACCTGCTTCCTTCAGAAGATCTAGTAAAGAATTCAATGAATATGATATCAACAAGTGTATTGGGGATATTATCTTCCGCCTATTTGTGTAACTATCAAGAGCAATAATACTGAAAGAAAAGAATAACTCTTAAAAAAAGAAGGCTCTATGATTTATAGCAAATTTGTAAATATATTCATTCAACCAAAACTTTCTGAAAATTACTTGCATTTCAGTTTACATAGATTTTCGCGTAACCAGGTCGCTCTCAAGCTGGCTGGAGAGAAGTACCGGGCGGTTGGGAAGGTTTGTTAGAGGAAGCGAGACTCAGATCTCCCGGAGAGCCATATTTACTAGGGTAAGCTTATACGAAAGTTCCGGCGCGCAGGCAACGGGCTAAAATTTGTTGAGGCGAGAAATCCAACAGAGTACAGAAACAATGCATTTAGATTGACGTCACCAAGAGGCCTAGCACAGCCAGTATCGAGAAAAACTAGTAAAGAGCTTTATAGAGAAAAGTCTCAATGAATGATGGTGGACTTCGAACAATATACAAGGTTACGTAGAAGTAAGACTCTCACGGGTATGCGAGATGTTACGGTACTCCCGTAAGTCCAACGTTTGACAATAGTTAGTTCTGTCCTCTCTAGTGATTGAGCGACAGAGACAAGGATCATTAGAAAAGAAATCTTTTCAAGTGACACTCTTAAAGAATACCTTTTTAGCCCTTTTGAAAGACTGTTGGGTTCTCCACAAAATTTGGAAGCATAATTTCACCTTTACACCAATTCGTAAAAAAAAAATATTATTCGTATTACTTAATCAGATCAGATCTCGGACCGAAAAAGAGCCACAATCATTACTTACGCACCTAATTGATGATTTCAATGAATACTTATCTAAACATTTTCTAACATGTTTTGCAGTTTTATGAAAAAATTTATAAATTTTTATTGACTCTCTTTTGGTTCTATTATACAGACATATAAAAATGAAGGCCAATCAATTGTCAGCGAAACCGATCAAAAAAATTCTCTAAATTGAGGAATTGAACTAAAGCGAAATGAACAGAAACAAAAAAATCAAACATATCAATGGCTAAATCTGAAGTTTATTCTTCTTGATCCGGTATCTTTAGTGTTCAAGATGTAGTCATTCTGTTCTTCAGCAGTCATAGCATCCCAAATCTTTGCTCTTCTGTTGTTAATGAAAACATAAAAGTACTTGGAACCTATGAGAAGAGGGAACATAGCTAAAGCCAATCCAAACAAACACCCATTACCTTTCTTATAAAGAGGTTTATCAGAAGCCTGGTACACGTTAGAAGCAATGATTGAACCAGCTTGAACAAACATATTATATATTGATGCACTAACAGTTCTAGTCTTGATTGATTGAGCATTTCTAGAACATATCGAAACCATCATTGCATGAATATAAGGATTACCCAAAATCAAGATAACAAGTGCATACGAACCCCATTTCTGAACAAATGCACCTCCCCAGAATCTTAAAACACCCAACAAAGGAACTGTATATAGAGGTTGGAAAAGTGCAACTAAAAAGACATCCTTGATTTTCTCAGAATACCAAGTAATACCCAATAATAAGACGATATGGAGCGCCATATATGGAATAGCTAACAAATTCACTTCGAAGGTGGTAAATCCTAAACTTTTCAAAACTAGAGTCAAGTATGCAGTCAAAACACCTGTAGGAATGTATGCAATAAGACCAATCAAATAAACAGGCCATAAGTAGTAGTCACTGATGGCATACCATAACATCTTAAAGTTAATACCTTGTCTGTTGTGCATGTCACCTTTGGTAGGATCATCCCTTAAAACTCTATTGACCACAATCTTTTCTTCACGCTCGGTGAACCAACCTTTCTTATTCCATGGCTTTTTGGTCTGCACAGCAGAAGGAACCATCAAAAATGCAGCAGCAATACCGATTAATAATGTGAACAACCCTTCAATGATGAAAATCCAAGCCCAACCTGCGAATCCAGACACACCTCTCATATGCAAGATACCGTATGCCAAAATACTAGTGACGATTTGGGTAACAGAAAGTGAGGTCCAGAAGAATGATAGTCTAATTGATAATTCAGAAGATGTGTAAAAGTATGACATCCACAAAACCAAATCTGGAATGAAACCACCTTCTAAAAGTCCAATCAAAGCTCTTGTTGCATAAAATCCAGCACGATTCTTCATCTTACATTGACAAATGGTAACAATAGACCATAATATCATTTGAATTGGAATCCAAACATCTGAACCTAATCTCTTACTGACTAATTGTGAAGGTAATTCAGCACATAAAAATGTCAAGTAGAAGATGGTATTACCCCAATTATATTGAGTTGTGGTCATTCCCAAATCTTCCAACATGTTATCAGCAACTGCTTGGGCTAAATTACCACGATCGACCTGTAACGCAACAAAGAGGAAGCAAGCTAGTAATGTAACTCTCCATTCCAATTTCCAAACAACGTTCTTTTCTTCTTCTGGAGTCCAAGTGAATTTTGCATCAAAATGATGTCTACATTCATATTTTGTAGATTCATAAAGCTCGGCATAATGCTTTTCAACAACAGGGTTCGAAAAAGGATTGTTTGAGTCCAAGGTCTCACTCGAAGATTGGTCATTCAAGGATGAAAAACTAGCACTTTTAGGAATAGTCTCGATCCCAACATCTACACTTTTGGTTTCGTCTGAATCAACTTTTTTATCCTTTGAGAAGTAACCCATTTTTGATATAATAACTTATTGAACAGATAGATTCTTGGAGCTACACAGAAAAAACAAAAAAACAAAAAAACTCATTAGATCTCATTCATAATAAGCTGGAATCTTCATCTAATTTATACGGCACATCTGTGCAAATCTCATTAAGTTTGGTTTAGGGAATTATGAATTAACCGAAGAAAAGCATTATCAATATCAAGCAGTGGCACATCACTAATCAACTGAAAAATTCACCGTGGCGCACTATTTTTTTATTTTAGATTTCCCCACTACTTGATGCCACCGTTCCAAGCCATACTATTTACCCCCGTAGTAGGTAGTCTAACCTCCAATTTGTCACCATGGCTTGAATCTGAGTATTAACAGCCAAGACATCTCACGTAGGCAAGTAAATCGCGATAGCCAAAATCAGCTTTGTCTATTGCCTTTCAGCAAAAACAATTATACTTTTCAGCGAAGTTCTCTTTTCAAAGATCGCCTTTCAATTCAATAGCAACATATCCCGAGAGATAACATTGTACGACGAACTTAAGTGTATGATGTTAATAGAGGACCCTTGGAGTCACCGTATTGAAATTACAACCACTATGATCTATGGAAACTTGTCACAGTATCTCTTCCATCTCTATCATTAGATATCACCAAACTGTAGCAGAGTGTAAGTATTGTGTTCTAGACGGAATTAACACACTTGTATATATCGTACCACTTGCCTCAGTTCACCTTGATGACATTATGATGGTGATACTTGTGCCAGTCTCGAAAATTATTCCAAGTTGAAGCTATCTCACATGACAAACGGTGCTAATAAAAAAAAAGGGGCACCCAAAATTCTGTTATCTGGTGCGATAAAAGAAGCCACACCCACAGCCTGAAATTCTTTAACATGGGACAAAGCAGTAATGATTCACGAATGCCTGTCAATTTCGCTCAGCCACAAGAAAGACTTTTTGAATCTGACTGTAATTCTGAAGAATGCTTTCATGCGATGTTGAAATGCCGATGGTTAGAAGGTTCTATATCTCGTGTGACACCTAACTTCCAGGGTCCTAAATACAAATTTGCCTCGACTATTGTTTCGGTTATGAATTAGCCATTCTTCCAATGGCAGAGACTGAAGATAGTATAGCTGAATACCATTTCGGATTATTATTGAGGTTGTTGTAGAATGCCAAGATCTCTGTTGAAGTCAGAAGAAAAGAGATAGGCTTGCTATAACTTGTGGTGGTTGATGGAAGTTCCTGTCCGCACATAAACGTGATATCGAGTGAGCATCTCCGGTGCCTCGGCTGTGGCTGTGGAGATTACAGGTCGACGCGTCGCTAATCAATCTGGCCCAAAGATGGTGGAAAAGAGAAGCATGCATATTTATGATTTACTCGGGAAAATGAATTATCACCATTTTCAGAGGCTTTTACTGCACCCGTACCACGAATCATCAAACATATCACAGGTAAATCATGGCATTAAATAGCTATCTTGATGATCAGGATTCTGCAATACGATCGACTGACTTTGATGCTTTGTCATGTCGTCTATCAACGCATTTGAAAGGATATATCTTTGACCCTTATATCGAGTTACTCATACCGAATTTGATTAACTACAAAACCCTTTCAGTCGAATCGCAATTCAAATCACTTGCAGTTCGGAGAAACCTCAAAAAACAGTTTTTTGGATTGTTTGATATCACAGGAAAACTCGATAGCACCAATGCAACAACAGCACAGAGGTCAATAACGAATACTTATCAACAAGGAACACTGCAAAGGGGACAACATCCTACCCTGTCGAGACCCCAAGTATTAAAATCCCCTGTTATTAATCGAGGTACTTGGCTACGAACATATAGTATTGATTTAATAGTCAAGCAGTTCATAGATCAGTCGGAAATAGATGAGCCCATTCAGATCATTTCACTAGGATCAGGAAATGATACTCGAGCCTTTAATCTTCTGCCTCAGTACCCTAACCTTACCTACATAGAACTGGACTTTGAAGAAACGTGCAAGATAAAGAGATGTGCCATATTGAATCCATCCACCAAATTATATGAGCCATTGTCGATTGATCACACGTCTGAAGATACACTTCCTCAGAATCATGAGCAGTTCAGGCAGATCCCTGCTGAATTGCACAGCTCAAGGTACCACTTAATTCCAGTTGATCTCAGAGATTTATCGTTCAAAGAACAAATCACCCCGTATATGGACTTTACTAGAAAAACATTAGTATTGAGTGAATGCTGTATATGCTACCTGTCCACTGATAAATCTAACGAACTTCTAGCGTTCTTCAAACAGATCTTAGAAAAAGGTGTTTTCCTCATATACGAGCCTATTGGTGGTTCAGATGATTCTATGCAGAACGAGAGTGTATACGCAGGTAATGGTAACGGTTCCTTTGACCATCCCGGTGGCTCTTCCAATATCTCGAACCAGTCCAGAGCATCGAGTTCGTATGGAGAAATCATGCTCAGAAACTTATCAACGCGCAGTATAGATATGCCATCGTTATTAAGCTACGGTACTATTGCATCACAAAAACAGCGACTAATTGAAATCGGTCTTGATGCCAATCATATCGGTGTTTCGGATCTGAAGTTTGTTTATTTCAATTGGGTGCAGCAAGAAATATTGGAAAAGGTGACCAAACTAGAATTTCTAGATGAGATTGAGGAATTAAATTTGATCAATCTACATTACTGTTTAATCGTGGCCAGCTGGGGATTCAAGCTTCAAAGCAAGTTTACGCCGTATCAGATATAAGTAAGCTGTATATTCTGAAGATATATGTTGAAGGACGCACAATATGTAAATCAACAACAATAACAAAAAAAGATAAATTATTTACAGAGAATGGCAGTTGTGAAACAGCCACGTAAAAGAGAATAAGGAATAACCACAAAAGAGATCGTTAAAAGATGAAGAAGGAGGCAAGCCCAATGTCGACCGACAGCACGAGCAGTACATTTCAGGACAAGCAAACAAAAAATTCAAGCACATTAGTAAAGTTGGACTGAAGAAGGGAAAAACACAACTCCAAATCATATAAATGATTAGAAAACTCTTAACTATTATCAAATTAGCAACAGATCATGGTAACCAATTCTTGTGAGTCACTTCAATTAAATCAAATATTTTTTAAATCCACACCAAGCGGCAGCAGCCAAAGTCATAACACCAGCAGAATAACCCATTGGTTTCACCCCCGAGCTACTCTTGAACAGTGCTCCACTCAAAGCACCTGCAGCCAATGAATTCAAATCATCGTGCTTTCCTCTTAGATTGTCCAAACTTGAATCGATCAAATTGTACATAATGGCTAACACACCAGCACTGTTACCCATATGTGGGCCATGTTTCGTGACTTGATTCAAAATGGTGTTCAACTTCAATTTGAAAGGCACAGCTCTAACTTCATTGGTCACTGGATCAACTTTACCGACAGGTAAATGTTTCAAACCTTCACTAAAACCTCTCAAACCACCAAATGCTAAACCAGAAACGTACACTGATCCAGCACCATAACATAAGTCATCTGTCCAACCTCTAGATGGAAGTAAACCATTTCCAGTACCTTCTAAAGTAGCTAGCTTCTCTTCATCTAAGTCCAAGAATTCAATTTCTTTATCTAGACCGGCTAAAGGATGCAGTCTGGTTGGGTCCACGCCAACTGAGCCAAGAATAGTAGAAACGTCTGATATCTGACTTGGATCAAAACCAAGTCTGTTTGTAGCTTGTCTGTTATCTTCAACAGGAGCTTGTTGTGGTTGCTGTTCTTGTTTCTTTCCTCCGAATATCCAAGACATGATGTGTATTATATATATGTATGCGTAGTTTTATTTATGTAGTTCTGCAAGGTGATAAGTCTAGTTCTTCCAATACGTATATTCAAATCAGATAAGTTCAGACAGAATGAGGTATAACAATCTGAAAATGGAAACAGTTTCTATTCTATTTATATAGTGTAGTATATACACCCTTTGTCTTCAATTGTCTCGAGCTAGTCATACAGCTTAGTGTGCCTTCAAAGATGCGAATTTTGGAAAAGAAGTGAAAAATTATTTCTTTGGTGGATCACGTGCGTGCGGGTAACTGCCAATTCTTGAAGAAAATGCAAAGGTGTTTTCAAATCAGAGTCGAACGTCTTCAATATTAAAAAGCATCATATCTATATGAGAGCTTATCTAATAACTCTATTACAACGAAAGCCATGTAACTGTTTGAAGTTTTATGTGAGCATACTGACACCCTGGTAGTTGTCTATGATCGGGTAAATTGGTTTATATCTGTTTGCTCGCTAGCCTTATTGGTGTGATTATTATGAAGATCGACGCGTCTTCGTCGTCGTCGTCGTCGTCGTCGCTCTGGCTGTTCTTCGCAAATTGGATAAGCAATAATAGATACCAGAAGTCCTTATCTTACAAATCACAAAACACACATCCGTTAATCTGTGGAGAGTTTCACATGAAAAGCATTGAATTGTTGCCATTCCATACGACATTAATTGGTTCACATCACCTAGTTCTCTTAAGTAGCTAGTACTATCTAAGCAGCAGAATACCAAGTATGACACTTTCTGAAATAGTAGAGCTGCCACAATCTGCACGTCTAACGTCAATTCATAGATCCAGAAGAGAATGGAGACTTGGATTATTCTTTCTTTCGTGTGTTGTCGTTCTCTGGGTTTTGTCATCGGTTCTACTCAACAGTTTGTTTGAGAGTGGTACATACTCAAAACCGTTTCTAATCACCTGGATCAATACGGCAACGTTTTCTCTATATTTGATTCCATATTATTATAATAAATATAAGGGTAAGCTCAGTCACAAATCCAAAGTCCAAAGCAATGATATTTACGGCTCTACAGCACCTAATCATCAAAGTGATAATCCAACAACGGTGCAATCTTATGAAGAGCAAGTCACTTTACAACCACTAACGTTCACCGAAACGAAAACTCTGGCGTTGTGGTTCTGTGGTCTGTGGTTTCTGTCAAATCTAACGACCAATTCTTCTTTGATCTATACTTCGGTCTCTTCACAAACGATTCTCTCTTCTACCTCATCTTTTTTCACTATTGTTATAGGGTACTTCTTCAGTATCGAGTCAATTAATGGTGTTAAACTGGGTTGTTTAGTAATGTCATTTGTGGGTGTGCTCTTGGTTACCAATAACGATGATCCGTCAGCAAGCGGCACAAAAGACTACATATTTGTTGGTAATCTGCTTGCACTATCAGGTGCCCTATGTTATGGTGTGTACTCGATCCTTCTGAAGTGGAAAGTGAGAGACGATAGCAGGATGGATATGAAGTTGTTTTTTGGATACGTTGGGGTATTCAACACACTCTTTCTTTGGCCACCTCTGGTTGTGTTGCATTTGATAGGATTTGAAACGTTCGAGATACCCAAGACTCCTGACGTGTATTTTTTGATAGGGTTCAACTGTTTCATATCATTCTTGGCTGATTTTCTATGGGCCAGAGCAATGTTGCTAACATCACCGCTAACAGTGACCTTGGGGTTATCGTTGACGATCCCTCTGGCAATGATTTTTGACCTTGTTCTGAAACATGAACTGAACTCTTGGGTGTACGTTTTTGGAGCGGTGCTGATCTGTATATCATTTTACATTGTAAATAAGGATGAGCAAAAAGATGAAGACGAATAAAGCAATAGTCATATCGTTTATCTTTATAAATTCGTGCGCTCTATGCAATGGTAGATAAAAATTTCATATATATACATAAAAGGAATTAAAGAGTTGGAATATTGATAGAATTGAAGGGATAGTCCCTATTTTTTTTCAAAAACAGTGTTGTAAAAACGTTGTAATTGATAAACATCGAGAACGCTAATGAGATTATCAGTATGTTAAGTTTCTTCCCCTTTATTAGCTTCCCTCCGTCAACCATCAGCACCAGGATGAATCCGAAACAAAGTTGAAAGAAAATTGAGATCATGACTTCGGCACCAACCTGTTGTTGGGTTCCATATGCTATGAAGCTCAATTGCCCTTCAACGTCCTTGGTCAAAAAGGGAACCATGCGCTGTAAGCAGTAGTTTAATCCGGACATACTTAAAAAGATCATAGCCACAGATCCGATCATGAATGCATTTCCATTCATCAGGTTTTTTATCACTTTCTCCTTATGAATTCTAATCAAACGGAAAAATGCAAAGAATCCAACACAGTACTTGCCAGCTAACCATAAATTGTAAGGTTTATCGATATTCACATTACTTTTGGTCATTTGACTAATGAATTTTGCGAAGTGAATCTCCATCGCATCGACAGGTGCTGAATCTGGTATAGGGTAAGTATAGTGCTCGCTAACTATAGTGATTTGCTCTGGTAGCGGCAATCTCATATCAGTAGTGTCATTTTCTATGTTGTCGTCCTTGTATATAAGAGATGAGATGGGATATACCCATAAATGAGGAACAGTGGTTATTTGATACTTTTGGAATGATTGACCATGATCAGTTGCTTCAACCTCCACAAAGAAGACAGACTTAGAAAGTGGGTTGGATTTGCGGTGTGACCTTGATACAGACTCAAAAACTGGCTTGAATCTGAGACACAGTGGACAGTTATTCGATGTTGTCGTTGTAAGTAGCGTTATCAAAAAGTAGTCCTTTGGCCCGGAAAAGAACTCTTCAAACTCAGACGGTTGAACTGTGATGACTCCCGATTGAGAGTTGAGCTGACGAGCTTTCAATTCATCTTTTGAGAGCGCACTTTCCCCCAGTTGGACAAATATGAAAAGTATCAGACTAGTTACTAAATTCAGCCTCATTATTCGTCAACCTCTACCCATTTGCAATGTACAGTTATGGGGATTTTTGTACTAAAAGCACCCTCTATACCCGTACAACATACATGAAAGTCGAACCCTCGATAGATGATTGAGTCGCGTCACGTCTGTGGTGCAAAGGTTTGATAAAGTTATCAAACGGTGTGGGAGCACCTGCACTGCTACAATTACAAATGTTAGATACTTAAATAGATTTATAATGACTTTGTAAACATATATTAAAGTATTGGTTGTTTCGAAATACAACTCAAAACCACCAAGAATGAGCTAACTCATAAGCGGCTGAATAACAGGTATTCAATAATCGGAAAGGGGGTGATGTATGTTTGAAGTAACGTGTCTCATCTATCTAACATGAACATGAAAAACGGAAAGAAGACTGTTTGCCTAAAAGAGGCAAATATTAGCGCATTGGTTTTGGATGAACGAAAGTTTGACCTTGATTTACAGGACTGAATCTGCTAAGTTTTAATTCCCTGATTCCGCCTGATCCAAGACTTTTCTCTACGTCCTCAATTTTTGTAGATGTATCAATGGGACTTATATTTGGAGCTGTGGCTCTTCTATGTGCTGAAAATCCAAGATTATCACCAACCAAGAATTTCTTGTTCTCGTGAATTAATACAAGAGACTTGGATAAGTTTGATAAATTATCACGATAACTAACTTGACTTTCTTCCAAACAAGACTCAAGGACGTTGATTCTGTCCGTCAACTTGGCAATTGTAGCTTCTTGGGTCTTATTGGTATTGCATAGTTGTGTGTTGATACTATGTAGCTTCTTGTTGGCCATTGTTAGTTCTGCGATTACTTTGTCGTTTGCTGGTAGTTCGTCTGGCATTGATAACATAGTGATTTTCGATGAAGCTGGTGAGTTGTGCGAGAAGGACGAAGTATTGAAATCACTGTCCGAAGATGAGACACTGTCAGTCCTAGATGTTTCAGATACGTTCAGTTGTTCCAGTAATCTTTCAATCATGCGTTTTTGCTCGCTCACTTGTTCCACCAACATGGTGTTCTGATACTCAATTTCATCAATCTTGTCGTATGCATTGGAGGCTGTCAAACTCACTTGTTTCAACTGACCTGCCAATATTTCGGATCTCGTAGTTTCTCCCACCAAACCTGTGTTTGAAATTGTGCGAGGGGTCAGCTCTTGGTGCTCTGAACCCGATGTTGGTGGAGGAATCAAGGTGTTGCTATTCTTGGAGAGCAACTTAGATTTAGTTCTAGTGAATAAAGACATAGTTATTTATATGTGGTAAGCGAGGGGAGCGTGAGAGGTCACTTGTTCAAAGAAAGAAAGTAATAGTTAGTATCAATGATTAACTCTCCCAGTTTGAATGTTGTGGAGTAATGTTTCGAAGTCAAAGAAACAGAAAGGGATTGTGTATGAATATTGTGAAGAATCCGCTTCTAAGATGGTTAACAGGAAGAATAGCTTGTGGTTGGCAGAAAAAACTATTGTTGAAGATGGAAACCTAGAACTATGGTAGCCTTAGGAACGTGACTGACTAATCTTAGTGCAAGGATATAGGTAGCGTAAAAGGTTTCGATGGAGCTGACGATGATAGCAACAAATATTTGGACAGAGCTGCGATATATCGATCTATATATAAATTCATATATCTATATATAGCTCTATACACGTCGATTGATATTTCAACCTTATATATATAGATAAATAAAGTCTCTAACAATATATGAGTTTCATGCATAAATAGTAACATAAGTTGCACAGCCCGCAAACACGCGTCTCAATCGCGTTATATTGAACTCGACTCCTTCCGTGAATAGTAGTTATTTATTGTGGCATTGCACCCGCCTTTTTTTCTACCTTTTGCTCTATGTTTCATGCATTGGGGAAACAATAACTTTAATGTGACACATATTTATCACTTGCCTTTTTAGGAGGAATGTGAAGTTCTTTTGTAGGGCACTTATGCGCGATATTAAAGGAATTTTGCTGTGAGGTGCAGTGCGGGGCGGGTACTTATAGCAAGGCTAACCTCTCTTTGCTGTGTTTCGTGGTGGAGGTGCTGGTAATCTCCGTTTTGAACTCGAAGCTCGTGTCCATGTTAAGCCTAAATTGAGCACAAAGTCAAACTAAGCTCACAAAATGCCGAGAAATCTAAAGAAACATTACTAAAGAGTACAGATTGTAGCGGTGCTACCACCTTGTTTTTATTTTAGTAATTTCTCGGCACAGGTTTTAAACATACCAAGCCGTTCTCAGTGTTTCAAAGTTCAAATTGGTTGCCGAGGCAAAGACTGATAACACTAACGAGAAAATCTGTAGTACGAAAGATAATAAAATAAACCCAACTTTAATTACTATAAAAAGCAACTAATGAATAACACTAAGATAACAAAGAAAAAGTAAAAATACAATACCAGAAACCTTTAAATAGCTTTTTGTATAACTAAGCTTTCTCTTCTTTCTTCTTCATATTCTTCTCCAGATAAGTGGCTCTATCATAGTACTGATTTGGATGCACGATTGAACTTTCGTCAACGTTTAAACCAGTCTTCAAAGCATAATCCATCTTATCTTTGTTCAAGATTTCAAACACCTTGGTACATGCAGCTTGATACTCTCCTTTTTCACTCAAGGCCAATATATCACCAATCTTACCTCTTCCACCATTATCATCGTTCAATCCCATCTTAGTCAATTTGAAACTCAATTCATCACGATGCATGTCACGATATGGACATCCATGAGAATCTTGTTTTGTCGGACGAGCTTTCGATAAAATTGTCCTACAATCCCAAGGTTTGTAATTGATTCTACCACCTTCAAGACCATAGTTGTGTCTAAAGGTGTATTTATACTCTTTATTGAACTTTTCAACGTTCATCGAACCAGGACCAGAAGTAAATTGGAACTGCCAGAATCTCATGGATTCTTCTGCGTTCAGCCCAATACCCTTCAAGAATAACGATAGTTGTTGTCTACCAGTATACTTCAAATGGTGATCAGTCATTAGATTCGTCATCAAGGAATTCATACAAAGTGGCATATCTTTCATAGTACTCGGAACCATTTCTGCTTTCAATCCTTCACCACCATCACCATTAGAACCGAATTCTTGTTGATAATCTATAGAGACGTAACCCTTTGAGAGATTGTTCAAAACTGGGATCAAACGATCATCCTCATCCAAAGTAGGTAATGCTCTCATTGTGATATTCAACTGTTCAGATAAGTGTTTCGAAAACTCGGTAGCGATTAATGACAATTGTTGAAACTGAGCAACGTATGCATAACCTTTGTGTAAAAATGATTGTCGGGTTGAAATCAACTCAGGAACGAACTCGAATGGAATCTTGTAAAACTTTTCTGCCTCTAAAAAGCTAGCAACCTGTGCATCAGTCACTCTCTTGGTTTTCTGATACTCCACAGTTTGAACAAGAATACCTTTGATTGCAGAGTACGAGCAAGCTAGTAACTTACTGTGGAACATCTCTTTTTCAGAATCGGTGACTGTCTCCCATGGTAAGTCAATGCTACTGACAAAATCTCTCTGTTCTTTCAAACTCAACATATTGAAACGTAATCTAAACAGCATAGTCTCAGCCTTAATGAATCTACCTCTTAATTCCTCCGATCTGCAGAACGCCAACCGCAGAATGAAATGCGAATAATGATCTTTCTTTCTTTCCAGATACAAAGAGCTCGATTCCCTGCTTGGAACGTTCAACGGAAGTAGTTTGGCAAGTAATGGCTTTAACACTGATTCCATCTCTCTGAAGGATTTTCCTCTGCTCATGTTTGATTCTATCTCCAGCAAGACTTTCAATCTATCTATAGCCCATGTTTCAAATTCTTCCACAGTAATTTCTTCAAAAGGTGGCATTTGATAGAACGAGAGTCTGTGTGGGTATATTGATAAATCGTCATTAAATCCATTACTTGATTTACCCAGAGATCTCTCAACGTGGTTGTGATGATGATCATCTTGAAGCGATTCGTCTTCAAAGTTCTTACGACCGTCCGTTCTTCTCTTGACTTTTCTAAACATTCTGAATCGTGTGGATGTCGTTTTACTGTGATGATAACATCTACCAGAGTTGTGTTTCTTTAATTTTCAAACAATGTTATAAGATGTTTATCGAGCGAAGAACCAGTACAGAACGCGTACTCAAAATCGCGTCAGGGAGCCTCGTCCCGAACAGGAAATACGTTCAACGCGTGCGGCTCTATCTTGATTTTGATTTACTTTTGACCAAATAAACAGATTGATATTAAACAACTAAGATGCAATTTTCGTTTTTTCTTTTGAAAAAACACTGAACTATATATAAAACACAAAAACATCCGGAAACGATAGACAGAAAAAAAAACCCATACGCGATAACAATTCGATGATAAAACATAGATATAGCAGAGGCAATGCCGAATTTTTAAGTTTTGCTCCTTCTACGGTAGTATAAAACTTAATCGGCTCTGAAAAATATCATGATAATTGTCCCAAAAAATACGCAGCGATCATCATTAGTAACGGTTTATGTTTGCTGTTAATAGGCAACTCAATAGGTCGTGCGACTTAATAATTGAAGCTCAATTTATCATACCGTTGCAACTGACGGTAAAGCGGAAGGCGAAGATGATAATGATTCAGTAACTTCGTAGTTTGATGATGTTTGAATGGCAGATGACATAGAGCTGGATTCAGGTTTATGTTCGTATTCTTGGCAGTAACCAAACCAAGACCATCTAATACATTTTGGAGTATCAGGATTTTCTGTTGAGGTGGATGATGTTGAAGTTGTTGACAAAGATGTGCTTGAAGATCTTGTCTTTGTAGTGAGTGTTGTATCAGTCGATGACGAACTACTGGTACTGCTTGAACTACCGTTGTCCCACTCATAACATCTACCATACCATGTTCTTTTTAAGCAGTTACCATCACTAGGTTCAGTTGGAGTAGCAGTGGCAGTTGATAAAGTAGTAGCGGTCTTTCTATACCTATCTTTGGTATGATCAACAAACTTCCAATTGTAACAATCATAACATGGGGGTGCCTTATTACAAGGTGCAGTCTCGTTGTACACGCGCAACACATTATCAATCACTTTTCTTAATCTATGGTTCAACATGTTGACATGCCAACCTAAGTCGGTCACAGTATCATAGACACATTTCTTTCCTGTATGACATTGAGTCTCCATGGCATATCCTGCAATAGCACATGTTGATGAGGCTCCAGTACAAACCCCCATGTAGATTGGATCGGCTGTGTTACCAATGTGCCAAATGTGCTCCATTTCAGAAGGGAATCCTGGAGGCATAGGTAAATGCAATCTCCTAGTAGCCAATAAATCACCAGGTGCCTCATAAGCAACTGCTGGTAGTCCGAAAGTTCTGGCCAGCAATGCACTTAAAGCACCACCCAGTGAGTGACCTGTCACCCAGATCTCAGCATTTGGATACATATATGTAACATTTCTATAAATATCCAAAACAGCTTTATAGTATCTATCTTGTCTTCTTAATTCCCTCTCCAGACAGTTTTGGTTGCAAGTATACGAACTTTCATAACAGTCGCAAACCGTTGTCCAAAAAGAAGAAATTCTTGCACAGCAGCAAGAAAATAATAAATTATCATTGATTTTATCTTGGTCCACAGTTGCATCATCGCCAGAATTCAAGCCTGCAGCAGAAGTACCTTTGATCGCAATAATCACTGTGGACTCGCTCGTGTCTGTAAACACATGCCCTCTCACTCCTCGTCCCAGCCAACCAAATTTATCGCTTTGATTGAAAGTCGTACCAACATCTTCCCATTCTGCATCTGTAGGGAGATTCACATAGGCATCGGCCGACATTAAAGCCAGATTTAAGATTGTAACTGGATCATTGACGTCAGGAATACTCACTTTATCGGTAGTCCAATCTAATGAAATCCTAGAAACCGCAGCAGATCCAACCTCTAAAGCGTAATTCAAGTAAGATTCAACGAAATCTGGGTGTCTGGTTTCTAATCTCATGATTTCTGATGCCTGTGATTTCAATTCAAACTCATATTCAAATGGTGATTGATTATTTGCAAATAAGTCGAGATCTTCAATATCATTTGTGTTCTCTAAAAGATGCACGGCATATTGATCAAGAAACTTCTCGTTAATATCCAACTTTTTGTGCGTTTCACCATCGGCAGAATTATGAAATATCTGTCTTATCTTGAACTTCTGTTTAGGCTCATTGTATTCAGCAGAATGATTTGTATGGTTGGGTAGCTTTATCATATGAGATTTGTCTGATCTGAAGGCAAACGCAAAGTAAGAGAAGATCGCTATGAAAGCGATCCCCACAAAATATACAACAGCTGGAATTGGTCGTATCCCACGCTTCGTTGACATCGCCTTGTGATTTTGATCTAGCATTTTGAAGTACTTGAATGCAAAGCTCTATAACAGCGTCAATATTTGAGCAAAAAATTATTCATCAACAAAGGAACTTGAGCTAAGGTAATCAAAATGATTAGATTATTGATAGGTACTTACTTAAGGACAGCCTTGTTTGCCATCCCTGAGAGACCCGTTATCTTTAAATGACAGTTGCTTATCTTATTAATTATGTAATCATGATAAGTGTATTTATTTTCAGATAATCAACAGAGCTACGTTATGATAGATAGGGCTTGGATTGGACCTTTATCTTCTTACATGAGTTTTAAAAGTATTCACATGTACAGCAGTTGTGGCTATATAGAAAGAAGTAAAAGATGATTAGTTCAGTAAAACTCAACAAAACAAAAATAGGAAAAAAATAATAAATAGCCATTGAATAAAATTCAATCTCTTGCTCAACTGATCGCCATATTGATTGACTTGAAAAAACAAAGTCATGACCATAGCATTTTATAAAAACCCCAAGAGTAAAAAATGTAAAATCGTTGTAAATTAAGCAACTTCAGCATAGGCGGCTTCAATAGGTTTTTCCAAAAAGGCAGCATGGCACAACACGATGATAGCACTCAAACTGGTCAACCAGATCAATGTTGTAATTGGACTAGCAAATAGTAGGATAGGTAGATTGATCAATATAATTGTAGTGTAGATAGAATTCTTTTGCAAAACAAAAAATTTCAAATTAATTTCATCGGAATTTTGAAACACCTTTTGGATCGCATAAAATGATAACACATCAAATGATATTAGGAATAGTAATGGAAGGTTTGTTAAAATGCAGTACAACGAGATGAAACCCACGATCAATAAATAGTTGGAAGAAAAGTATGATAAGTTGAAAAGAACTCTTTGCTGCACCTCAAAAAAGTTATTAGGTTTGCTGATTCTTCTATGATCAAAAAAATCTTGCGGTTTTTTCAAAGATTTGACTCTACTTTGGAATGAAGATGTAGTGTCGGTCTATTTGTTGATTGAATGTTAGTAATTTGTAATAAAATTCCAGTGAAAACGAAACCATTCACCACGGCGTAGTGTATATTAACTTACTCGTAACTTATCGAAATCAAAGCCGGAGGTGAAAGAGCTGAATTGGGCAGGCACAAAAGAGCTCATGATGCTGATTAATATTTAATAGATTTTCAGTGCTTATTTGATTGTGGGACCATCAAGATCAAACTACACGGGCATTCAAAAGCTGAAATCAACACACACACACTGTCTCTCTCTCTCCCATTCAAAGATTCCAAACTCGCGTGGCTGCCAAATTCGAAGAGAAAAACGCGGTTTTCGAAATTGATTACGTGATCCAATTTTACACTTATCTTGCTTCGATTTACATTACTTTACCTTAGCTTATCTTAGGATTATTAGATTTGAATTGAGTTTGGTATGGGTTACATAGCTATCCTAAATTTTGTGTATTCCCACTTCCTTTCCGGTTAGCTTCAGCAAACTCATCCCACTCTCTTTTAGAGTACGTCAATCTATCAACATCAACCTCATCATCCTCATCAAACTCTTTCTCGGGTAATTCATCAGCAACCATTCCACCATTTTTCAACTCGTAATCAATCAACTCTTCAACAGACATGGTAGGTAGGTATTGTCCTGTACCTTGAACTTTTTGTCGTAATTTATCTCTTGTACTATTGGATGATACAATAGTGAATGGTCTCAGCACTTTACCCTCTTTTGATAGCACTGGTTTAGTCAACGATTCCAATTTGTCTGTATATCCTTCATCAAACCTATTACTTTTTTTGTTATTCTCTCTATCATCTGATTTGATTTCCTCAACTTTGTGGAAACTGCTCATATCAGGCATTCCACTCAACACCTCACATTCTAATAAGTTTCCTTCCAAATTTCCAAATGCCTTCAAAGCAAGTAATTTCAACTGATCAACATAAACAGCTCTAACAACCTCATCATCCAGATTCTCCCAAGCATTTTCATCCTCGATAATTTTCACTTTTGCTTCCAATTCCTTCTCCAGTTTATAACTTTCAATCTTGGCTTCTCTTCTCCTCACACCATCTTTCACCCTGACTTCATCTAGTTTTGGATCATATGCGTTTTCAAATGAGTCCAGCATTTTACTTTGAGCTTCACTTAAAACACCATAGTTATCTAAAGTATACAAAAATTGCAAGTACATTGAGTCAACTAACTTTAGATTGGCCAATCGAGCTTTAGGACCACCACCAGATGGTGACATGCCTCCATTTTCCATAGCTTGAGCTAAATGATAATCCATTGCAAGATATTTAATATACCTCGTATCAACTTCATCAAGCGATTCATTCATGCTGAATAAAGATAATTGATTTAAAGTGGATTTGACATTCTTTAATTCGTTTAATGTTTCAGACAATTGATTTTGAAATTCTTTCGAATCTTTACGATATGGTGAGTTTTGTAAGTTTGATAATGACTTTAAAGCATCTGAATATCGTTTCGATAATGGGATATTAACTTCTGCTGAGCTCATCTCTTTGTGTAGATATTTAAACCCCTGAATTTTTCCTCTACGGTTTTTGTATGTCAAAATTACTCGAAGTAAAGTAAAACTATTGCTCGAGATCTACCTGATAATAAGTTGCCTCCGATCTATTTTCGGTTTTTTTTTGGGTTCGTGACACCTTGATGAGACGATCGACGCTATTTTTTCACCCCCAAAATAAAAAAACCAATGCCCGTTTTTACTCTTTCAACTGATTTGTTGAAGACTTGTAGCCAAGTATATCGGAAGAGGTTCTACATGTGTCAAACGATGAATTGCAATAACGTTCAAACAAAGTAAAACACTCAGTTATCAACTGAGAAATCTATATAAAGTAGTACATTACAAAAAGACTAAAGTAAAACGTAGCATTAAAACGGAAAACATTGAAAACTATAGATTTGAAAACTTATAACAAGACATGTTAAGCAGAAAAAAAAACAAGAAAAAACAATCAAAAATAAACAAATATATTATAAAAGTACATAAATACACCTCAAAAATTCATCAAATCATCCAACTAAATTTGATCAAAGTAGATTAATTTCTTTCAACTTTAATCCTTTTAGAATCTCCATTTTCACCACTACCGTTTTCATCATCATTCTTACCACTCTCTAGATATCTCTTTTGAGGAGAATGTTGTCCATTAGCTCTTGCCCTCGCAGCATCATTCATCAATTCATCCAATCTTTTCTTTAAAATCGCTTCACGGCTCTTGCTTGCCTGATCCATAGCTTCCAGTTCAACAATACGTGTTTTATATAAGTCATTAACAAGTTCCAATTCGCTGATTCTTGTACGTAGTTCTTCATTCTGTTGAAAGAGAGGATTGAAACCAAGTAATGAATTGTTGGAATTCGAACGTTGTTCTGGCATTGAATTGTATAATTGTTGTTGTTGTTGTTGCTGTTGTTCCTGTTGCTGATGTTGTTGCTGTTGTTGTTGCTGTTGTTGTTGCTGTTGTTGTTGCTGTTGTTGTTGCTGTTGTTGTTGCTGTTGTTGTTGCTTTTGATGATGTTGAGATTGTTCAAGAAGGGAACGAGAAGCATTGAGTAATGGAGATTTTGCATGAGCTGGTAAATCTGTTGCCATTATCATTGGACTTATTGCTGATTGTGATTGAAAAGACGGAAGCTTATTAACATCAGGTGTATTTTGTTGAGAACCTAATGATTTCAAAGGTGGTAGTTTTTCAATTCCATTGGACTGATAAGTCGTTGAATTGTTTGATAGTGAGTATTGTGGTCCAAACGATGGTGATAGTATGGTGTGAAGGTGTGATGGCTGTTGTGGTTGATGAGAATGATCTAAAGATGGTAATTTTGTTGGATTTAGCGGTGGAGTTTGATGATTGTTCAATTCCGTTGCGGGTGAATAAGGTTTTGACAACTGTGATATCGAAGGGAACATTTGATTTGGTTGTGGGAAATGAATTGGATTATTTTGCGGAGATGATAGTTGTTGCAAAGGTTTTTGAGGTTGTGGTTGTAATGGAGTTTGATGTGTTGACGAGTGATTACTCTCCACATCCAACTTCATACCTGGAATCTTCTTCATATCATCGTTAAAACCTTGTTGTGACATAGTTTCCAATGCTCCCGCAGCATTTAGCAGAGCATCTCTACCCAAGTTATGTGAACTTGATCTTTCTGAGGATTGTGGTGCGTTGAATTTTGCAGTTGGTGTTGATGATGATGAGGTGGTTGAAAGAAGCAACGGTGATGTAACACGTGTCAAATTTGGTGCAAACTGAGTTGGTGTTGAAGAGGGATAATGCAGTGGTTGGATAGTGTGGTTTCCTTGAGCTTTACTTAACCACGCAGAAGTAGAAGCATAAGTGCCAGGAGTACCTGGAGCACCTGTTTGTTGCTGATTTCTCGGTAATAAAGGGAGTAAAGCGGGAGACTTGTTGGAGCCATTCTGCTGTTGTTGTTGTTGTTGTTGCTGCTGTTGTTGTGATTGACCTGATGAAATTGATTCCATCATGCTAGTTAAAGCTGGAGATGACAACTTGGATTGTCCAGGTTGTCCAGGTTGTCCAGGTTGTCCAGGTTGTCCAGGTTTTGGATTAGGTTTGTACTGTTTTGGTGAAAATTTAGTCACTTTACCATTTGCAGTAGTTGATGTTGAATCTTTAGCTTTCAATTCTGGCGTATTAGGATTCGATTTTGAATTGCTATGTTTGACTCTATTTCTTGATTTGATAACATCCGATTTCAAAGAGATCGGTCTTGGTCTACCATGCAACTTCAAGAATAAGCCACAAGCATTACAAAGAACTTGACCAGTTTCATCTCTTCTCCATAATGGAGTAGTTTGAGTCTTACAGTTCTTACAGGTTGGAGTAGACATATTCTGCTTTGTGGTTGTTGCACCGTTAGATTGAGTTGTTGTAATAGTTTTGGCATTGGGATGTAACGGCTCGCTTGTACTTAGTTGAGACATCGAATGAGTTGGGGGTGAAACCTGTTGATTTAGCAAATACGAAGATGACGAGGATGAAGAAGGAGGTGGAGATGCTTTATCAGATGAATCGCTATCATTATGCTGTTGTTGTTGTTGTTGTTGTTGTTGTTGAGTTTGTGGCAGCAATGGTTGGCTAGAATTAGTGATGTCACCATTACTATTGCTTGCACTATGAAGGGACTCACGAACTGAGACTGGCGGTGAAGGAGGATGCTCTGGTTCTAAAATTGACATATTATAAAGCACAGGGAAGTCAACTGATCCTACTTCTTATTGTTATTATGGAATTAATGGAGTGTGATGAGGGTCCCTAAGATGAATATACTGACAACCACAACGAGTGAAAAAAATCAGAATGAAAAATTTGATTTTGCGTGGAGCTTGGATGGGCAAGGTGAAAACTGTTGATAAGATACAGGTAACAACAAGACTGATATGTTTAATCAAGACAGAAGGAAGGAAGTACCAGTGGTGAGAACAAAAAATTGGGTGAGTGTTGTTTTAAGTTCAGTGAAAAAAAAAAATTCAACAAGTCGTTTTTTTTTTTTTTTGGCCAGTACTGTCTCTTTATAGGGATTATAGCTGATTAGAGAGTGGTATGATAAGCTGTGTTGAAGATAATTAAAGGTGTAAACGATAACGGATACACTTAGACTGAAATAATCGTTGGAGTGATAAAGAATTCAACAAGGTAACGAACGATCAGAGAGTTGAGATGGCGGTTGAGGATGATAGATGGTAGTGGGTTGGATAAGAGGTGGAGTGGAAGAGTAGATAAGAACGAGTGAGTGTTGGAAGATAAAAGATAAAGAGAGAGGCCTGCCTGACAGCAAAAAAATGAGATGGGCGAAGCAGCCACCGGGAGATTTTCTGACTTTGTGGGCAACTTGCCGGGTAGCAGCCAGGCAGCCACCAGGCAACCACCATGGAGCAGCAGATGTGTTTTTTTTTCGCGCGTCGTCGTCGATAATCGATAAAAAATTTTCAGCAGATCTGCCATTTTACCAAACCGGGTATAAGCATTTGGCTAAGTATGCGGTGTCCGGGTGTTGATTTTTTTGTTGCAGTACGCGACATGGGATCTGTTGTTATTATTTGATTTTTCAGCGTTTAGTAAAAATCTCAGGTATGCAGTACCCTCCTTAGGCTCCTGCTTGATATAAGTCTCAAGTATACCCTTTTTTCTTTTGTTTTATGTTAATCAATTTTTTTGTTTCTTGTTTCTGTCAAGTTGATTTATATCTATTACCGATTATAACACTATCAACAACTCCAAACAATTACTCAACTCATCTAACCAAAACATTTAAAAAACTTATTCAAAAATGGTCTCATTATCTGCCTTTTTATTAGGCGCTTTACCGTTACTTGCAATTACCTCACAAGCAGCTAAGGCCCCACAAGTTAAAGACTCTCCAAGGAATGTCCTTGCTAGAGCTCACCTAGATAAAGGAAAGTTAAAAGGTGTTGTGGAATTTTCCGCTAAAAATGGTACTGTCTTGGTTCATATTGATACTACCGGTTTACCAGAAGATGGCGGTCCTTTCTATTACCATATTCACAAATCACCAGTTGCAGCAAATGGTAATTGTGAATCAACAGGTACTCACTTAAATCCTTACAATGCCCCAGCAGAAGATTGTGATGCATTCAACGATGATTCATATTGTCAGGTTGGAGATTTATCAGGTAAACACGGTTTCATTAACACTACTTGCTTTGAAGATTATTACTACGATCCGTATTTATCTTTGAATTCAAAGAATAAAGCTAATGTTATTGGACTTTCTGTCAACATTCACTTTGCTAACATGACCAGAATTGCTTGTGGTACTATCGAAAAGACCAAAGATAAAGTCAAGAGAGAAGAGGGTCATTTCATGTTGGGTAATGGAACTGCATTAGCTGATGCTCCCTACTTGGCTTCTAATGTTAGTTCCAGCGATTCCAGCGCAAAAGTCAATGGTACCGTTGGAACCAATGGTACTATGCTACAATCAACTTACTGCGATAGCGCCAATTTAGAATCTGTTGGCTTCACCGGTTTATTCGGTGCTGCTTTAGCAGCAATTGCTGCTCTGATGTAGATGATAAAAGGATCACCTTATGCTACTGCAGATTATCAACGGCTTTGAGCTATTTTTTTTTATTATTATTTCATTTTATAAATCTCCAAGATCTAAGAGCGTTACTTAGATTCTAACTATATCGATACACAGCTTTGCAAAAACCAGATTTTCTTTGCAGTATCACCATATACTACTAGTATGATCGCCAAGTTCTCTTGTCACCCAAGAAAACATATCCACGTACGTACAGTCGTACACATCCGATCATGATTCGGAGTAGTGTTCTAGAAAGTAAAGAAATATTCGAGAAAAGCACCTCGTGTCAAGGCTGTGCAATCATAAGTTGACATAGCAAGCATAGCTATCTCGGCTTGTTTTTGAATCTTACAAGGAAGGAGGGGGGTGGCATTTTTGAAAGTTGAATACTATCAAGTTGTTTACTTGTTTCTTTTGTGTCCGACCTTCAATTCAATCATTCAATCAAGATGACGTTATTTGTTGCATCATTGTAAGTGTCTTTTCCCTTAGCGAACTGGATACCTTGTTCCTTGAACAAATCTAACTACGTCATACCCCAATACAGGTTACTAACATGTTCGAAAATATTGAATTTTGAATCTATAGATTTTTGCCTTATACTGTTCACTTTGAAGTTGAGTCTTCGAATGCCCACTCACTTCAGCAAGACACTTCAATTGGTGAAATTGCAGAACTAATCACTCAAAATAAAAAGAGACCAACTACAAATATCAAAAGCTCAAAGCCTGATATTTCAACTGACTCTACGATCTCCATTATACAAGCCTTGTCTAATAGCAAATCATCTTCAAAAAATTCAACAAAACCTTTCGCAGAGAATGTCTCAAGGCCAGTGATGTTCAACATTGATGAGGATGATGCATCTTTGTCAACTTTGAATAGTGATAGCCAACAAGACTCGATGGGTTCAAAAAATGTTGTTTCAGTTCAAGAGTTTTTTTTCAACAACCCACAGCACAAGAAGCAAAACAATCTTTTGAGCTCGTCACCGTTGGAAAAGTTTGAATCGCAATCGGACAATGATTCGAAGAACATGTCCATAAACTTATCAGGTTTGCATGTTTCCAACCCACCAAGTTTCACTTTTGTTCAACCAAAGCAGTTAATCACGAATAAATCACAACCGGTTTCAGCCTCGGTGTCTGAACTATCATCTTCGTCAAAACAGGAACCTTCTTTATCGGCAATGAAAGTGAGTCGTTCCGGATTTTTCAATAACAGAAGATCAACTACCCATTCAGCCATAGCTTCTAGACCATCATTTGCTAGATTGCCTACCGATAGTTCAATTGCCTTGTATGATGATTATGAGTCTTCTGCTGTCATGACAGAAGAAGACACCACAATGGATGCAACTGCTGACTTCGAGATTGATTATGATAGAGTTACCCCATTCGGTGGGTTTTCAAGACCGGATTACAAAGAATTACTATTGAAGAATAATGTTTTTAGTAGTGCTCCTTGGCAAGTCGTTGAATTTGATCAGGGTAATGGAAGCTTGAAAAATGCTGTTCGTTTAGCAAGATTAGCAAAACAATTTGATAGTGTGATGTGGATTGGAACGTTGTCAATGCCTTCGAACGTAGTCCCTCAAGAGACTAAGGAAAAAATATCGAATGAACTGAAGAAGAATTACAATTCTACCCCAGTCTATATAAAAGATGAGGAGTTTCAAGGACACTACAAATCGTTTGGTAAACAAATTCTTTGGCCTATATTTCATTATCAAATTCCTGATAATCCAAAATCAAATGCTTTTGAGAACCATTCGTGGAATGATTATGAAGCTGTTAATAGAGCTTTTGCAGATAACATCATTGCTCAGTATAAGGAAGGGGATATAATCTGGGTACATGACTATCATTTAATGTTAGTTCCTAAAATGCTAAGAGAAAAGTTGCCAAATGCTTCGATTGGGTTTTTCTTGCACATATCTTTCCCTTCGAGTGAGGTTTTCAGATGTTTGGCACAAAGAAGAAATATTCTAGAAGGAATTTTGGGGGCTGATTGTGTATGCTTCCAGACTGAAGAATATGTGAGACATTTCTATCAATCTTGTAATAGATTGTTATTGGCTGATTTTGATGCGTATGGAATCAAATATCAGAATAGAGTTATAAGTGTCACTCATGATCCAATTGGTATTGATGCTCATTCGTTAAACAATAAACTGCAGACCGAAGACGTTAGTGATTGGAGAAGATTGGTCAAAGAGAGATGGCCAAACAGAAAATTGATTGTTAGTAGAGATAAGATTGACAAAATTAGAGGTATCAAAGAGAAGTTGCTTGCATATGAGAGGTTCTTGGAAGATAACCCTGAGTACATATCCGAGGCATTATTGATTATGATTTGTCCTAGAAGTAGAAGTGACGTTGATGAGGAGTATGAAACTGAGGTGTTCAATATTGTTGAAAGAGTGAACTCAAAGACGAATAATATATCAGATGATAAACCTATCGTGGTTTTGAATCAAGATATTGATTTTGAACAATACTTAGCGCTTCTGGCTGAAGCTGACTTGTTCATAGTCTCGGCATCAAGAGAAGGTATGAACCTAACTTCGCATGAATTCATCGTTGCTACTCAGGAATCACACTCTCCATTGATTCTGAGCGAATTTGTTGGTTCTGCACAAGTGTTAACTAAAGGAACACTGTTGACCAACCCTTACAACATTAAACAAGTTGCATCGATGATAAAATACGGACTGGAGATGGATCCTGCTGAAAAACTTGAAAGATGGAAATCTATCTATCAAGTTATAGTGAAACATGACTCTCAAGCTTGGATAAAGGAATGTATCCATGATATCAAAGTTGCTGTTGCGAATAATCGTAATGAGAGGTCAACCGACTTGACGAAGTTGACAAAAGAAATGTTTGACTCTAAATATAAGAATTTACCTGCTAACACCTCTAAAAGATTATTCATCTTGAACTTGGGGAACTTGACGTCCAATGTGGAAATTCAGGGAACTACAATCAACCCCGTTCAACAGCAATTTATCAACTCGACCATTGCGAACCTTGCTAACGACCCAAATAATATCGTCTACGTTTTATCATACTTGAAGAGATCAGATCTATTAAGAAAGTACCGTCGTATCAACGAGTTGGGATTGATCTCAGAAGGCGGTGGATACATCAAGTTACCGAGCGCAAATAACTGGTTCTCCGTCGTTGACGAAAATGAACAATCGTGGATGGAAACTGTTATTGATCTAATGAAATCCTTTGCTGAAAGATTGCCATCTTCGTATATTGAAGTGGAGGAGTGTACAGTTAGATTCCACACTGAGTTCTGTAGCGATATTGACAAAGATCATAAACTAAAGCTAATTGGTGAGCTTATCACGCATGTTAACGAGCTATACGCCAAAGACTTTAACTTACATGCTAATCTAGTGAATGGAATCGTCATTGTGCAAGAGGCAAATCTAATAGTTAGAGCACTTTCATTCATTATGAACTATAACAATTTTGGCGGACCGTTACGCGTGGTTCCACCTTCAGCTTTGACTTCTCCAATAACCTCAACACCTGAAATTTCTCCACGGTCTCAATTGATGCAAAGCCAAAATACGTTCAGGGATACTCTTGGTTTTGTTTTGGTTGCAGGTGGTAATACACCTATAGATGAGGAGATTTACAATTACTTCAATCATCTAGACAGTCAGGTTGAAAATAGATTAACTATTAAAGTTGGACAAGATAAGTTGAATAGTAAAGCAGGTGAGACTTTGACTGGTATCAACGAACTATTAATGCTTTTATCTAATGCAGACTCAAAATGATAGTTCCTTTTCTGCCCACCTTGTGTCAACGCTTGCTTGGATAATTTATACAGACTTAAACATTAGCTTTTTTATTTTATACACTTTCTGTTTTTTATATAATTCTTGCTCCCCCCATACATTTTTTTTTTGGAGAAAACTAACTATACATTTGAGAATACAAAATAAATATTAAATACCCAACTCGCAATATTTTATGAGACAGAAACGAGCATTAAACTATTAAATACATAAAAATACATACTTTTGGAGATTCACAAACCAGGAAAAACCGTTTTACTTACATCCTTCTAGACTTTCTATTATCCCTTATCTTTTCACCAGCACCCAGAAATCCCAACTTTGGCTTGAAAACCTCATTTTCAACGGGTTTCTTGGGTTTGAGATTTCCGATATTCCTCCCATCGTTCGTTGTCACTGATTTACCACCGTCAGAGCCAGTCAAGGCATGACTTTTACCATTAGTAGTAGCTTCCACTTTAGGTCTGAATACACAACTGTCATATAAATCATTCAACTCATCGATCAAAGGTCTATCAGCCACTGGATCGAATTCTTTGAAACTTTCACAAAGTGATAAAAATTCACTCTTTGATCCTAAATCTCCATTTCCAAGTCTTTGCACCTTCCATAAATTTTCCTTACCACGTTTTTGACGTTCACGATCAGCTTCAATTCTTTGTAGCATCTGTTTATGTGTCATATTTAACGAGTTTGTTGAAGCTCCCATTGGCTGCTTATCATGATTATGTTGCTGTTGTTCTAGTTCATCCGACAGTTGGATTACTGGAGGAGGATGTGGGTCATATTCAATATATTTGTTATTGTGAACACTATGTGGTGAACTCCGTGTTGGCCTTCTAGGAGAGGCCACCTGTGGTGATCTGGTGTGATGGAAATCAATCAATTGACGTTCATATTGGGATTGACGTCTCTTCGATACTAGAAAGTACCATGCATTGTTTAGCATGGTTGTGCTTGGGTCAGATGAGTATGGTGGTGGCTTTAATGAATCAGGGTTATCACTTTTGTATAATCGTCCATCATCAAATGATAAGTTTAGCTGAACAAATTCAATATCTCTTTCCGAAAGTAAGTTTGAGTTAAAGAGATTTATGAAGTAATCTATATTTTTGAAATTAAGGAGCTTGGAAATACTCACAAGAATGTTGAAAGCGGGACTTAGATTCGTTAGCAAACGTATTTCATCAGATATTTCACCAGACTTTTGAGGTAAAATTGTATATAGTATAGTTTTCAATTCCTTAAGAATCAGTTTCAAAATTGTGTCGTTACCTTCTGGATCCACCAAAGCCAGTGAAACTAGCTCTTCCACAAACTGAAACACATTGACACGACAATTCAAGTCTACACTGTTCAAAGTTTCCAATATCACAGAAAATAGATCATCTTGGTTGTCTTTGTTTCGAAGTATGAATTTGGCACAATCAAGAGCAGCCTGCCTAGAAGGTGTAAGAGAGCTGAGCTGCTTGGAAAACTGCACCCTAGCTTCAAACGAGTCCATTAAGTAGTGATAATTTCTCAGATACTATATGAAAGAATCTGCTTATGACTGAACCTTCAACTCTAAAAAACTACAGATATAAAGCACTTCTTTAGAAAAAGACTTAGAAAATTCAATGTCCGAGACGATCAGACGAGCAATAAAACGTCGATCGACGTGATAATATTTATATATTTCAAAGAGTCGATCGACCCACATATTACATAATCATTCTTATATCATCAGTTACCCTCTCTCTAATTGATTACGTAAATGCTGACAATCTGAAAATTTTTCAGCCTCAAGCAAAAATCCCAGATTGTGCTATCTGCAATTGCATTAGCATTAGCATCTGTGAGACACGGTCAGTAACGGAGTAGACACTTTGATGGAACCTCCAGCTTGGCCAACCCGCTTCCAACGCGAGATATCAAAAGAGAATCATTTCTAAACTATCATTATCCAAATTTCTCGTTATATCTTAAAAGTTATAGAACCTATTAATCAAAAATGGCTAACAAAGGTAAAGGTAAAGGTGGTAAGAACAGAAGAAGAGGTAAGAACGAGAACACCTCTCAAAAGAGAGAATTAATTTACAAGGAAGAGTTCCAAGAATATGCACAAATCAGTAAAATGCTAGGTAATGGACGTGTGGAGGCTTCATGTTTCGATGGTACCAAGAGAATTGCCCATATTAGAGGTAAATTAAGAAAGAAGGTTTGGATGGCCCAAGGTGATATTATCTTAGTTGCCTTGAGAGATTTCCAAGATGATCAATGTGATGTGGTTCATAAGTACAACTCTGATGAAGCCAGAACTTTGATATCTCAAGGTGAATTACCAGAAACTGCAAAGATTAACCAAACCGATACATTTGGTGGTGATGATGATGAAGATGCAAACTTCGAGTTTGGTGCTGATTCTGATGAAGATGAAGAAGATGATGAATTGGATATTGATGATATTTGATTCAATCTAGGTGCGACTCTTATTTATTTGTTTATCATTTGATTGATTAATCCTTGATTCTTCTAATTAATTTTTTCGTTGAATCGATTCATTTATTGCATTCAACCTAACCTGTATTGTTTGTCTTCTTTCCAGCTACGTTTTGTCCTTATATATTGGCTTGTGGACCATCAGCTTTGCAATCATTTCGTATTAGAATAGTTTATGAGATTAATAGATAGAGTTTTTACTAGCTGGATTGGGTCTAATATGTTTCATCCAAGATACTGATTAATATCAATGCATCCCCCTTTTTTACATCCATTTTTTATATATGATACAATAAATCAACCTCTTTGAATAAATACGCTCCGATCAAGTAACGTTCATGTAATTGTAGTAGAAGAGATGATAAACTATAGATGAGATTGTAGTCTATTTTGATGGAATATAACAGCAATATGCAAACAAACTATATATGATTTTAAGTGTAAAGAAGTTGATTATGATAAGAGTCTATTGATGATATTTTTTATTTTGAGTAAATGATACAGATTAGTTTAATTCAAAACTATCGGATCTTCTTCTTAGTTGTTGATTCTCTTCATCCCCATTTCCAGCACTCAAATCATGATATCCAGGATCTTGTTCATGTCTAGTCAGTTGAACAGATCTTCTAAATTGATAAGCAGATAAATCTGAGTTCAATGGGATATCACTTAATCCATCTTTATTACTTCCAAATAATTGATCGTTATCTGGTGTCTTTCTTGATATATCTAACAAGAACACACCACTGAAAATGATCAAGAAACCACAGATTAGAGAAATAATGTTTACAGAGGATGTAGTATTGAAACCTCTAAACAAAATGAACGAGGCACATAATGTAGCAGTAGTGAATGTAACATAGTATAACGGATTAACAATCGAGGTATCGAATTGGGCCAATGCTTTATTGAAATAGTTCATTTGTGTAAGGATACAAACCACAACAACAACAATGAATAGATAAGTGGATGGATGTGTAAATTGATTGTTACCACCTAATGTTAATTTCAAAGCGATACCAAATGCCTTGATAGCACAAACTGAAATAGAACCGACAAGTGAACAGATAGATATGTAAATCATTGGATTTTGATTACCGTATTTTGGAACAATCTTATAAATCATAAAGATCGAGTATAAAGACACCATAAAGACATAGAAGATGAAACCAGGTTGTTCAGCATACCTCAAGATTTCATCAATCGTATCAACTTCTTTATCTGCAGGTGCATGTAACACAATAATAACAGAACCTAGCAAACAGATAGCACAACCCATCTTACCCAAGGTTCCTAATTCTTCTTTCAGGAACACAGAAGCTAGCACAGCACCAATAATAACTGATAATGCACCTAAAGGTGTCACTAAGATCGGTGGTGCAAAAGTATATGCTGCAAAGTTTGATATTTCTCCAATAGCCATCAATGTTGTTCCCAGGATCCAAATTGGGTTGGTCAAGTAGGTGTACGATTCTCCTCCAGAACCATCACTTTGGAGACCTTTTTTAGTTAGCACAAATGAAGTACCGATTGCCAAAGATGAGGATATGGCTAAAGCTAGACCAATGTATTTCTCTTCCATTTTGTTGAATGTGAATTATTTAGAAGATACCCAAAAGTATTGAGCACTAGAGACGTGATTGATATCAATAAACACCAAATAAAGAGTGTCTGAAATTTTGGTGTTTGTAATGGAAGTCTAAGCCGAGTAAGGGTGATCAGAGCAAAAAAATACAGGTGCGCTGTAACGTTCCAGCTTTTGTGAAACAATGATCGTGCCTTTTTGTTTGTGTTTGACTGTGAGTCTTGTGTTGTACCTTTCAGGTGTGTAGTAACTCTTCAACTCTAGTCGCAAGGATGGTCTGTTATTACCTCCACTTACAGAATTGCAAATTGCAAATATAAGTTTCAACATCTCTAGACAGTAGTCGAACAGTAAAACACGGGTTCGTTACTCGACAAATCAGGCAGACGCGACTGCTTTCGTGAAATCATCGACGCGTCTGTAATAAACTTTTCAGTTGCACAGCCAAGAAAAGTGAAAAATTGATACACATCAATATGGCTTTTTAGTATATACATGTACAAAAGTAACTACGAAAATTCAGATAGTAGGACTAAAACTGATCGGAGAGGTTATTTTACAGTACTCATCAAGATGTCCGAAAGTTCATCAGCAACAAACTCTTGTTTGAACGGCTCAGGACCACTTTCTGCTGCAGATCTCAATGAGTTGAAACAGTACTTGATCAAAAACAAGTCCTACGTTAAGGATGATGAGATATCATTGTTAGAAAGAGCATGTGAATCAATATACTCATCTTTGAAAGTGCAAGACTGTGATAACATTTACCGTGGTCTAGCATGTGACACTATGTGTATCTGGCTAGTGAGGTCAAATCAGTGTATCTCCATAAACCCTAGCATGAAAAGCAGGATGATTTCCCTACTTAGTACTGAAAGGGCAGATTATCTATTTTCATTCGTTCTTGACTTTTGGATTGAGACAGGAGCATCATTGGGAAACTCTATTAAAGATATGTTTGTCAAAATGGTTGCATTTTTAGGAAAATCCATGCCGGCTGAAAGTCGAAATTCATTATATGAATCTTGGTTGAAGAAAACCTTGACTATCTCTTATTCAACTAGAGTGCTATATTTCATGGTGGACCACTTATGTAAAGAGATTGAATCTCCTGAATTTATATTGCAATTAAGACCAAATTTCATACGAGACTCACTACAATTCATATGGAGTAATGCTTTAGCAGTGAGTATAGGGAAAACGGTAGGTCATCTGTTAAGAAACATTTATGATAAAACAAAAGATGAGCAATATTGGCTATCTATATGGCAACAACCAGTGATAGATTCTATGAAAATCGTCAAGTTACGTAAACATATTGAACTATATTTACTGCCAATACTTTTCAATGTTAATTCAACGGCAACAAAAAACTTTATAGCATCAATAATGTCAGACACATCACTTCTATTAAGCAGTCTCAAAATAGCACAAGATTTGGCAATAATTACTGAACCATTTGATAGTTCAACCGATTCATCTTTCTTACCTATTGATCTAGTGGAATTATTATTAGTTCAAGAGAATAATTCTTTCCGATTAAGTGCATTTTCACTACTTGTTTCTTCACCAAAGGGAGCACAACCTATAAATCCATACGTTTATGAAATCCTTTATTCGAAATGGGATTTGTTTTATACTGAGATAGATCCAGAAATGAGAAATGAATCGTTAGCATTATTCAAAAATTTCATTGATAGAATTAGAGATTCATCATATGCTTTGAAACGTGACACGAATAAACTAATCAAAGTTGATGAATTGAAGTTTGAATCTGAAATAAATTCAAACTTAGAAAAACTGGAAAATGGAGAGAAATTTTTGAAAGAGGCAGTAAAAGTACTCTTACTCAATTTAAAGCCTGGTTCCTCATATCAGAAAAAGAGTTTTGCGTATAAATTATTACTTGTCTTAATACAATCTGGTCTTGATTCTCGTGTTGATAGTAAATATCACGATAAACATAAGAGAATAAACTATCCATTCCATGTTGAAATATACAATGAGATTTTAGTTAGATTGTTGATTGATAACATTAGTGATGATTTTGAAGATATTAGATTCAATTCAGCCAATATTCTATCAATGTCTCCAATTACAGTTGACAAATTTGTCAATTTGGAATTGGTTAGTGAAAGATGTATGCTATTGTTAAATGATATGAAGGGAAGAAGTATTGACTCGGGTGCTAGATTTTTCCAGTTTTTATTCTCATATTATCAATCAAATCAACAATTGGATGTATGTCTCAAGATAATTGATAATTTGTTAAAGAAATTAGATTTGGGAATTGATTTTGCTCAAAAAGATTTAGCAACTGCATCATATAAAGAAAACATTCATGGATACTTTGCATCTTTGAAGTTCATATTTGAAATTATGGATATCACTTTATTCCCTAACATATCACCTATAATTACAAAGGTTATACAACAAGCTAAAAATGCATGGTTGACGGTTAAATCAGTATTACAAGATGAGTCACCTGAAGGTAATGTTCCAGAAGATGTTGAATTCAACTATAGCTCGACAATCGAATTGATGTATGGGAAACCAACTCAAGTAATTTCGTCATACTCATGGAGATCATTGAAGGAATCAACACACCTTTTGAAAATTCTTCTTGATCGTTTCCCTCTTCCACAATCAACAATTATATCCATTGGAGAAACGATATCTGAACAATTGGCTACAGTGAGACATAAAGGTGCATTTTCATCAGTTTATCCAACATTTGTTTCATGTTGTAAACGGTGTCAAAGAACAGATGAGTTATCACATATTCCTGAAAAATGGTTACAACAGAATATAAGTTTAGTTGAATCCAAATCACAATCTATAACTCGTCGTTCAGCAGGATTACCATTCTTGATAACTGCTATATTAACATCCGATCCTACTCTTCTTCCTGACACACTTGAACAATTGATAAAAGTTGCATCTACACCATTAAGTGATTCGCAAATCATCTCAAATATAGATTTGTCTCAAGTGAATGCGTTCAATTCAATCAAGGCTATATTCACTGATTCTTCACTGTCATCATTCTCAGTCAATCATGTGGATGAAGCTTTAACTCTGTCTTTAAATAAGTTTGGATCTCCAGTTTGGGCAATACGTAATTGTGCAATGATGTTATTTGCAGCATTACAAAATAGAATCTTTGGTACCAAAGTGACTAGAATTGATGGTGTTAATTCAACAATATCAGCAAGATTATTCTTCACAAAATATAAATCAATGAAAAATGTACTTTATCAAAGTTTAACAGATGTTATTACAAAGGGTGAAAATATATATGAAATTGATAAAATCTTCCCAGTATTGACTGTTCTTTCTAGACTTGAAGCAGTTAGTGATATTGATGGCTTGAATGATTTCAAACCATTAGTGATTGAATTTTTGGGTAGTAAACTTTGGAAAGTTAGAGAAATGGCAGCTAGATCATTACCTGGGTTAATCACTAATGAATCCCTGGTGGACGAATGTACTCAGTTTTTAACACAAGTGGCAATTGTTGGTAGTTCATCGAATGATCTTAATAGAGTGCATGGGAATCTTCTTGCATTGAAAGAATTAATGATGAGATTGAAAATTAGGGAGAATAGCAACAACAATGATGTTTCAAGTAAATTAGAATCGATCATCTTGAGCTATTTGAATCATGTTTTGAATATTGACTCATATGCGATCAAATTAACTTATTTTCAACTATTGAGAATTATTCAGACTGGTTTAGAAGAAAATGATATTAATAAACTAGGAAATTGGTTCATTGAAAATAATTCAATTGGTTCAAAATTAGATGGTTCAAAACAACTGGCATTAAAAGAATGTAATGTTATTTTATTAAATTATTATAAAGATCAACATGATGCTTCAAATTTGAAAGATGTGATTGAATTGGGAATGTACTCATCATTATTTGAAGTTCAACTATCAACAATTGAGTTTTGTAATTGTGAAGTTCAAAGTTTGAACAATGAGATTAAAGTTATGTTAGTTGATTGTATTTGGCGTTTGATTGAATTAGATTGTTGGGAGTATCTCAAATTGAATGCTCTTACACTACTTAAGAACTTGATTGTTTCGAAAGTTGTTATTGACTACTCTACAGATGAACTAATCTCAAAACTGCGAATTTTGACCGAGTTCATGGAAACAGATGGTGGTAATCAAGATATGATTTTATCTTCATTGGAATCAATGGGATCATTAATTGGTAGCTTCAACAACATACAAACTGAAGATTCATCAATATTTGACAATTGGTTACAAAAAATACATGAATTTAGCTTTGATGATTTAGAATTCACTGACCGTATAGCATCATTGAGGTCTGTTATTGCATTCAATGAAATATATGAGTGTTTAGATTTGAAACGTTTTAAAGTGTTGATTATCTTATACAATTTCTTATCGGATGACGATGATAGTATTAGATGGCTTGCATCATCTCATTTATGCAAGTTTTTAAAACTTGAATTTGTCTTGATACCAATTGAAGTTGAGAAGAAAATGTTATCGTATTTAGCCACTGAGTTAACAAGATATGATAATTGTCTTGATCTTATATTTGATTCGAAATATTTATTCAATTTTGAAACAAGATCATTTTCGTCTTTATTCATTCAAGATCATTCATTATTCACTACTGAAAAACAAAATTTCTACCTTGATGAAATCTCACAAACTTACAACTTTAATCAACTAGTTATTTCAACTTATACTTCTATTGATTCTAAATCACTGTTGCAACCCGGTACTATGAAATTGTTCAATTTGATTTCAAAAAGGCTGTTAGAGATAATCAGTACTCTACAAACTTTGAATGAAAAGGATGGATGCTTTGGATACACCATGAATCCAGAAAAGTTTTCATACATTTACAATACATTACAATCATCAATTACACTCTACAAACTCGGCTACCAAACAGAATTGAAACTTTCAGCCGAATCATTGAAGACATTATTAACTGCTCATGATACTCATCCATTGATAAAAGAGCTTCTTATTGAGTTATGATATATATGTGTATTGATTCTATATATAAACTGTGGCTGACCAGAATAGAGCCTCACGGCGGTGTGGCGAGAAGTGCGCATACGAAGGTTAAATGAACTGCTTCATAAGCCCATTCATCATTCGAAATGCAAGTAATGATGATGATAAGTTCCAACTCAAACTCATCAAACACACACACATATATATATACATAGTATCACTTTTGATAGATTTGGTGTTTATTACTTTCAAACTATCTTCATAAATAAGTAAAAAATTCCATACAACTACAAATGTCCGTTCAATTCACACAAAATATAGTCTCGTATGACTTTCACCTTTATTATCGTACCAATCATCCAACTGAAAAACAAACAGCAACTTCAGTAATTGATAGTGTTCATCAAGAATTCTCAAAAGAAATTGAGGAAGGATTAATTAGAGTTTATAAATATCATGATCAACCAATTGGTCCTCATCCTATAGGTATGGTTGAAGTTGACGTTAGAGATGCTTTTAATTTTATAAGATTATTACAATTCTATACTGTTAATCATAAAGGATTATCAGTTTTAATTCATCCTAGAAGTGATAAAGGTGAGTTAATAGATCATACTGAACATGCTTTGTGGTTGGGTGAAAAACAAGCTTTGATCACTGAGGTCTTGCAGGATTAATTTTATTCACCTATGTATGTATGTATGTATTAGTTAGATTATTTTTTTAGCATATATTTTTAATACAAATTTGGAAAAAAAAGGAAACCAAAAAAAAATTATAAAAGAACATCAAAACATATAAAAGTTGAGTTAAAAAGTAGTTAAACGTATAAGATGTATACGAATAACAAAACGAACGAACATGAAATAGTAAAGTAAACGGAGTAAAACAGCAGTAAAAAAAATAACAGTAAGGTAAGAAGACGGAAAAAAAAGACAGTTATGGTGGGGGAGATAAGGGGGAATCACTTGAGTAAAGTCATCAATTATAGACTCTTATTAATCATTAGAAAGTCATATCTAAATAGATTCTTCATCACCAGTTTTTTGAGTTCTTTTAATTTTAAAGAATCTAATACCACCTTCATTTGAAGGTAAAGTACCTTGATTTTGTTGTAAGATAGTATTTTCTTGAGGAACTTGAGCTAATGAGGGTTGTTGTTCATGATGATGAATTTGACCCATTTCCATTTCTTTTTGAGAATTAACATGATCTTTATGAATCTTATAAGCAGAACGCATTGTTGAACAACATGATAAGAAGAAAGTTAAAATTAAACAAGCAACTGCAGCCCAAGACAGACCTAACATAGTTGGACCTAATTTAGCAGACATACCAGCATTCTTGAATTTATTTTTAACTAAAACAGCAACGGCAGTTTCACATGCAACACCAGCCATAGCAGTAATTAAACCTAAAGTAACAAAGAATGATAAAACTTGTTTCATTGCAAGCCAACAAGATTGGAAAACAGCACAAATTAATGAAATACCTGAAAAGACTAAAGCAATTAAAATTAATGGGAATGAGAATCTTGATAAATAGTAATAAGTATCTCTATTACTAACGAATGATTGAGGTAAAGAAGTTGAATTACCGAAATTATCTAATGGAGATAAAGGTTTGTCTGGAGCTAAAGAACCACATTGACCATTAGTACTTGAATCATAAGAATCAGGATTACAAACACCCCAAAAAGTCCATCTTGAAACATCTTTAGCATTATCAATTGAAGAAGTATCAGCTTGTAACCAATAAAATTTGTTAAATGGGAAAGAATCAACTGAACCAGATAAAACAATGAATAGTAATACTAAAGTACAACCAGCCAGCAATAATAAGGTGAGTATTCTATTTGCAAATGTTAAGAAAGCCATAGTGAAAGATGATGTTGATAGTAGTAATAATTATGTATACAAAGTATAATATACTTTAATACTTTAAATTAAATATAAAAATCTGTCAAAAAGAAAGAGCAAATATAAAAATATTTATTTACTTATTTACCTGAAATAGCAACAGTGAAAATAAAGACAATGATGTAAACAGACTGAAATTGAAATGGAAATTTAAATTAAATACATAAAATTAGCTGATTAGCTAATCACATACTAATTTATTATAACACGGATTATGTCATCGCATTACTTCCTAAAAGGGAAAGAACAACACACACATTCTAATTGTTGTCTGTGTTTGTACACTACTATACACAGCCTTAATTATTTGCAATATAGTATAATGGTATAATAAGTAATAACTAATTCATCAGAAGGATATTCAAGTTTATGCCCTAACTACCTCTGTTAAGCAGTGGATGGTTTTGTAGACTTTTGGTGGTGGTAGGGAGTTTGATCTGTATCTAGTTTAACAGACGATGGAGTGCTGAAATCCTGCTTTTTATACTTCTCGATTTTAAACGGAGCATGCTGTGCGATATGTCTACGGAAATCATCGTAGTCCTTGATATCAGCAATCGGGTCATACACTGGATCTCTAATTCCAAATGATCCAAGGATCATTTCGTATCGGCAGCGAAGGACAGACATCGAGTCTAATCCTGGATATTCGTTCGCCACATTCACCCAAGCTGTCAATTGTGATTTAGCGACGGCAGCTGAGTCAACCTCAAAGTTTATGATATAACGACGAAGTTCATCCTCCTTCTTCGAAAAATTGTACCTCATGAACAATCTCCCCATCAGTAGTTCCCAGGTTTTGATTCCTTGAACGTAAAGTTTATGATCAAGCCTCAAGTAATTGACAATCAACATCTGTGTCCAAGCTATCTCTGGAAGCCGAGCCAAAGTAAAATGTTCTTGAATGGCCATCACTTGTTCATACAAACCATCCGGCTGATCTAAATCCAATATTAGGGCAGTTTTTCGTTTATACGTTTCGATTGTTTGTTTCTGGTAATCCGAAAGCGTCACATCGTTTCGTTCATCTAGGTCTAAACGAATTCTCGGGAAAAGGTAGCGAATTCTCTCCAAGATCCTCTCTGGTTTTTTTTTGAAACGACGAGTGAAAGAAGCATAATCAGTAGCTATTTGATTCACTGTCTCTGTCAATTTGGACATATCATCTCTCATCTGCTTTAGCACAGGGTGATTTTCATCTAGAACCGAGTTAGCCTTCTGATGGGTATCTTGAGCCCTCAAATCTTCTACCAAGTTCATCAGATTTTGATTCTCCACTTCCATACTCTTAATCTTTGCATAGTTGTCCAAATCCACTTTGGTCCCACTTTCAGTGGTTGACTCCAAAACAGCTACTCTCTGCTCCAAAGCCTCGACGCGTGCTTTCACAGTATTATTATCAGCTTGGTCTTTCTGTCTATTCTCCTCAAGAACATTGATGACTCTTGCCTCAAGATCTTCCATCGAGTTTTCAATACCTTTCCTAAATGCAGCCATCTCCCTATTCTTCTCATCGGCGAATTCCTTAGCCTTTTGAATGGTCTCTTCTTTAACCATCAATTCTTGATTCACAACTTCGAATTTAGCTTTTAATTTCTTATTGTTTTCTTCCAATGCAGTAAGTTTATCTGATATTTTGTCGATCATGTTGTCGAACATTTTCTCGAACGTTTTCATGATGCTCTCGAGGAGAGCTTCACTTTCTGTAGACATTTTTGTGTATCTCTTTCAGAAAACACTTCTAACTTTTATCAAACAAAAGATTTTCTTTGATTTGTGTATTTATGATGATCTGATCTAGTACAATACTTTCAATTTGATAAGTAGATCATAAAGAAAGTAAACTTAATTAACATAAATGAAAGATAAGATAACATACTCAACGTACCCACCATCGAACACCTCAACACCACTAATATCACGTGACTGTTTTTATTTACTTTTCATTAAAGCGGCGCGTCTATGTATAATACACGTTATTTAACCTTATACTATATTACATGACATTACATTACATGTCTTTAGTTTTATTGTTACTCATCAACCATCATGTTCTCAGATGTGGAAGTTATAGATCTGGATGCTGACTCCTCTTATATACATCGATCGCCTAATCCTGTGCTCAAAGATAATACCACCACCACCGTTTCTTCTTCAAGAAAACGGAAACTCGTATCATTGTCCTCATCTTCACCTTCACATGTTTTCGATCACAACCAGCAACAGCACTCGCATATAAAACCTCAATACTTGGAAGGATCACCGCTATTACAAAACTCTTTGAAAAATGTTCTCAAATCTTCAAATTCATATAACCGTGCTGATAATTCCAGTCAATCGCTCGTACTCACCTCATCTCCTGTAAAACAGCACCAACAACGTGAATCCGAAGCAATCAAGTTTAATGATCAATTCAAAAAAGTATTCACCGGCTCCCCCTTATTTGTTCCTACAAGTGATTCATTCTCAAAGATTCAATCTTCGCCAAGACAAGAGAAAAAAAAAGCTAAAATACGATCAATGATTCCATCATCACCTTGCAAATCTAATGCTAATAATAAATCCGAACCATTGGAAGCACCTGTAGAGTGTATTTCAATACGTTCTTCCTCACAACCCGATCCAATAAACTCAAGCAAGAACTTAAACTTTGACTCTAAAGCTCTCAAAACTACATCTTTGAACAACTTCACATCGAACTTCGCTGACCCGTTGAATATAGTATTATCTGAAGATGAAGATGATGACGAAGATGACGATTTTAGAACTGATAGAATCAACGTCGTCAACATCCTGTCATCACCAGTCATTACGAGTCATACTACAATGACTGAAAAACCGTCTCAATCCCATACATCTCAAATGTCCTCAGCAACACCTTCCATAATTTATGTGGACCCTTCAACATCTCGGACTGCTTCTAGACCAACAACAGCTGTTAGAGTATCTGATATATCTCCTGTGAGTTCTCCTATACATCGAATTTTACCATCAACTAAAGCAGTTAGTAGACCTGGTACAGATCTTACTGACACAACGTTACGCCCGAGAACTAGCTCCTTTGATTATGAAAGATGTGAATATTCATCAAAATCAGTTAATGCAACGACAAAATCCAATACCGACAATGTCAATGCCATAATTGATTCTGTAATCAAAAAAACTCGAGCCTCCGAAGTGATTGAATTGGATTCAGACTCAGAAGATGAAGAAGATGAACTACGCATACAACAATCAGAAAACTTATCATATATCTCTGATTTTTCAACGGATGCCATCACCATCAACCATATTGCTCCAAATTCCAACGTTTTGAAAACGACCAATGACCATCAATCCAAGAAGATTCATAAGCCTTCATCATCACCATTACAAAATGTAGTTCTGTCAAGACTTGATAATGGTTGCAAAGATAAATTTACCAATAATGATAGAATACTCAATCGTGATATTTTCAATAGTAAGAAGGCTGTCACAACTAACAATGTTAGGGAAGTCACCAATAGAATGAACGTGTCAAAAAGTGTTTCCTCAAATCATTATTCAAAAGAGTCTAGTAAGAAAACCACCACCTTTGAATTTGGCTCCAGTACTAATCAGTCAGTTAAAGAGATATGGAATCAAGTTGAAAGTAACACAACTCAACCTCAAGTTTGCAGCAAGAGAAGTAAATCAGCACCTATTATCGGCAAAGGTATACCAGTTCCAGAATATACTGAAGAAGAGTTAGACATGATGTTAGAACAAGCGAAATTAAATAATTCTTCCAAATTGAAAGAAGCTAACAAACAAACTAGATCAAAAACAGATTTCCAAAGTCAAATGATTGTAGTCATTGACAAAAACCTGATTAAATCATTCAACCATCTTAATTCTTCTTTCAATGATTTGTTAGAACCAGTGAGCTCTGAATCATTTGATTTTGAATTTCCAATAATACATTTCAAGATGAAAGTTGATTCAATTTATCATAAATCTAAAAATGTTTTCATACCTGTTAATAAAGTATATAGTAGGATGGAATCAACAATCATCTTATACTATAATGCAGATGAACTCATGAAACAGATTCAAAATAAATCGATTTATTCAACAATTGCAGAAATAAGAAGTTCTTTTGAATCACCTGATCTAAAAATAGTCTTGATGATTAATGGTTATGACCAATTTATTCAAAGCTTAAAAGCTAAAAATAACAGAGATTATGTGGCTAAAGTGATGCAGGAGATGAATGGTACAACTAATTCAAACTCACAGACAAGCAGGAAAAATAAGCAACAACAGCAAAAGAAGAAAAACGATGAATTTCAAAAATATTCGTTGGAAGAATTCATGAATAAGACAACAGAATTGGAAATATTTCATGATATTCATATTTTCCCAATTAAGGGGTTGAATGAACTGGTGGAATGGTTGAAATCATTCAGTTATACAATTACTACAAAACATGTTGATCCATTAGAACGTAATTCTGATTTATCAACTATATCTTCAATCAAATCAGGTACTGATAACAAAGATTCATATTTGAAAAGTCTTCAACAATTTAAATATGTTATTGAAAACGTTGCTAAGAAAATATATGGACTCGCACCTACGTTTGGTAATCTTTATGATAAATTGAATAGTTATGATGAATTAAAAGATAATAATGGTGGGAGACTAGTTAGAAGTGATGTTGAGAGTGGATTACGAAAAGTTTTGTTGAGCGATGATTGTAATGAATTACTAGATGAGTGACTTAGTTCACATCAATTTTTTATGTATATTGTATTATTATTAATTTATATTATGTTCGTTGCATGAATTCAAATTCTATATACCCATTAGACATAATCATTTTTTTCTGAGACTTTTGATATATGCTACTTTAGAAAAAGATCTATTTGATTTAAAATTATGTTAGTATTGATGGAGACATCCTTTCGTAAATATCATTATAAGAAAAAAAATTAAGAAACAACTGACTTTAAAACTTGCAAATCATCTTCATTGATTTGATCTTTCACATTTTGTAAACTTTTCACATCATTCATAATTAACTCCATTTCAATATCATCAAATTGATATTTATTACGAATCAAAGTAACTAGTAGATTCAATGACATGTCAATACAACTTATATTCAAATTTTCATCTTCTTCTTTCAAATCAATCAAGTTCAAAAGACTCTTAACAGCTTTTGAATCATGAATTTTAGTTAATTTCTCTTGATCGACATTAGTACTTAATAATGCATTCAATAGAGAAAGAGTTCTTAATTTTAACTTGTTATCATTTTCATTTTTCAAATTCCCGCTAATGATTCCCCAACCATTCAATTCATCGAACATTTTATAAGCATCTTCATTATGTCTTATAACATTACTCAAAGCATATAAAGCTTTCAATTGAACTTGTTTATCTTGACCTTTTGATAATCCACTTGCAAATTCAATCAATTTACCCATCTTATTTTCACTTTTTTCATCAGTTTCAGCATTTTTCAAAAACGAATCTTGAGAATCTTTATTATTTTGAGCAGCAGTTCCAATAACCGAACATGCAAAACTAACTAATTGTGATTCTTCTTCATCTAAGATATCCAATAATGAACCCCACATACCCATATTTTGTATATTATTTGCATTATCTAGATTTTCAATCAACATTTCGAAATTATCAAATGCTGTTAATTTATTATCAAGATCTGCTTCAGGATGTAATATCACTGATAAGTTTTGTTTCATCAAAGTTGGTTCATCGGCTTGATTACCAAATAATTGAGCTAGTAGCTCTGGATCTGGGGTTCCTGCTTTTTCTTTAGCTGCAGCATCACCAGTTTGGTTTGCTATCGACCATTTTAATAATTTATCCATCTTTCGTAATTATATCAATAGTTCCAATATATGAATTCTTTCAAAATAACACTTCACTTCAAAAGAAATACTCTTGTAGTTATATGAACCATTCAGTGTATACAATATAAAGTGTGGAAGCCACTAGAAAAGACTAGAGTATTGATAAATTTTTTTTACTGATTACGTCATCAATGCGGTAATCTATCTTTGATTTGTGACACTTTCTATTTCCAACATGACTTGGAAGAGATGGGTCTTTATATGGATAGCAATTGGTGTACTGATTAGGTATACGTAAGTTTGAAGCAATAGGAAATGGATGCTATTGCTGATCGGGTGTTTGCAGATACCCCTGGTGGTCCAACGAATAGGATAGCTGATGAAACACCATCATTGTTAACGGTGATATTGGATGTGAATCCTTTGGAATGGAAAAAATTAGAGGATGCCGGCACCATCAATTTGAAGAAATTGTTATCTAGTTTATTGATAATGTTGAACTCACATTTAGCTTTGAATAGCTCAAATCAAGTGGCATTATACACAGCTAATAGTTTCTCTGGTGGAGCTAAATTAATATATCCAAAAATTGAGGATGATTCAGATACTGCAACAGCAAAGAAACAATCAAATCTGATGATGTCTTCTGGAATGTATAGACAATTCAGAATCATTGATGGAAGCATACTGGATGACTTGAATAGCTTACTTCGATCAATCCCAGATAAACTTCGTAACTTATTAAACGATGGTCAAGGAACTCATATCAAAGGGACACTATCAGGTGCTTTATCAATGGCTTTATCATACATTAACAAATCTCAAAAATCTATTGATCCTCAACAATTGGGTTTGAAATCCCGTATACTTATCATAAGCATCAGTGATGATAATACGTTACCTTATATATCAATCATGAACACTATCTTTGCTGCTCAAAAAATGAAAATATCAGTGGATGTTTGTAAATTAGGAAACAACTCAACTTTTTTACAACAAGCATCAGATGCAACTAATGGTGTTTACATATATATTAAGCAACCAGAAGGCTTGATTCAGTATCTCACTACAGCACTGTTTATTGACCCAACATTAAGACCAATCATCGTCTTACCTACAAATACATCAATTGATTTCCGAGCTTCTTGTTTCATTACTAATAAAGTGATTGATATAGGGTACGTTTGTTCAGTGTGTTTATGTATCTTATCTGTGATTCCACAAGATGAAAAATGTCCTACTTGCCATTCCAAATTTGATCATAATTTGATAACAAGGTTAAAAAGAAAACCGAAAGTGTTACCATTGGTTAAAAAGAAGAGAAAGCTAGAGGGCACTAACGGAGCAGAGGTTGATAGTGAAGTTGGGAGTAATATGGGGACTCCTGTCCCAAATTAATGAATGAGCAAAGTCTCATTCAGTAATGTGTAATACAACAATCGATTAATTTATATATTTATATATATCAGGAAATGAAAAATGACAAGGATCACGAACCAATGCATCTAAGCAGCAGTATTAGTAGCAGCGGCAGCGGCAGCAGCAGCTTCCTCTGCAGCTTTTCTAGCAACAGGACTCACACTTGGGAAAAATAGATCAACATAACTTGCACCTAGAGCAATAACAGCGAAAATGATTTTGAAGTAAGCTGGAGTTGAATCATCATTAGGAGCTGCAATCAAAGGAGCATTTAAGTATCCTTGAATAGCCAAGAAAGCACATGCCCAAGCCATTGGTTTATTTCTCAAAAACATTGCAACCATTGGCAAATTCTGTCCCACAAAGTTAGAGGCCACAGTTTTTGCTGGTGGGGGAATATGAACATATCTAGAATTGAAGTTAGTATTATCGGCAACAGAAAGTGGAAATATCAAAACTTAGACGACTGAGTACTTACGGTTTCACTAATTCGGCACGTTTGACGTCTTTAACCATGTTGTATGTGTATATATGTGTGTATATTTGATCAGAATAAACTATCTATAAACCAGAGATAGTTAGATAGACACTCCAGATTAAAAGCATGCTTTAATCGTAAAATCGTCGAGTCAGAATTGGACGATCCAACTTCAAACGTCGATCGACCCAATCCACTTTGTTGGACGCGTGTAAGTAATTCAAACTACTTCTTTAAATGAGATTGATCTCGAGACATTTTGCAAATATAAAAGAACTGATCAAGAGTAATAAGTCCTAGCTATCCAGTCCAACACTCAAATAATCAATTGAAGTTTATATAACCACAAAAAGCCCTTCAACAACCACGAACCACCCAAATCTCCCATACTAAATTCACGTAAAAAGACAAAATTAGAAGAAAAACGCCAATTCGCGCGCGTCAACCAATTTTTCAAGTGGGCGCTAAACGACGACTTAAAAACTCTTTTATACGAATAGAGTATCCCTCTAACAAGGTAGTCCTATCAATAGTTTCACTTAATTTCCCTCTCTGTCTTCAATCAATACACACTGTATCTTGTTCTTTGATACCTGCCTTTGACACTGTAAGTACCATTTATCCTCAAATTAGAAGTTCCATTTAGGTTACAAAAGAGGCATCTCTTTTATTGTCTAGAATTCCCACAGAGAAAAAAGGTTAACTAACAAGTAATTATCAGATTTCAAGGACATTTTCACTCTTCTGTCTCTTCAGTGCCGTGTACATTTCAACAAAAGTTTGTCGTACCGAAGAAATAAGGCTTGAAACGTATAGGATTGAACGCTCAATTAGGACATAATACACATTCTTTTTTAAATTCTTTTGTTCTAATAACTACTATCAATTATGGCCAACATACTAGCAGAGGTCTCTGCATACCTTGCCAAAATATGTGCCAATCGTCCAATCCATGTTATCATATTTACTGCATTGGCTGCTTCGATCACGTACCTGTCAATCTTTGATTACTACCTATCCACAACGTCTCAATTTTTAGATACCCAACCTCTTTCCTTTTATCATCCATCTGGTAACTCAGACTACAGCAAATGGGTTCAAGTTAAAGACAGCTCCGATTACGCTTCTTCTGATCATTTGGCTCTAGTTCCAATCAAGTTCAAGAAAGCAGATGCATCTGAATTACCAAAGAATGAAAACTTTATCACTGGTATCGATGAGACAGAGAAACTCTTATTGACTTCTTTCAACTCTGCTCCTGAAACATTAGAATCATTAACTTATTTGACCAATGAAGAAGGTGTTCAGTTTAAAATTAGAAAATCACATAGAATCGGTCGTTACTATGAATATTTGAAAACCTTAGTTGTGAAATTCGAGAGCCTCATTAAAGGTGCCGAACCATTTGATATAATTTTAGTCACTTTTGCTTATATTGCAATGTGGTTCACTTTTGGTCAATTGTTCTATGAAATGAAAAAGCTGGGTTCTAACTTTTGGTTAGCATTTGGATCTTTATTAGCTTCAGCTTTTGCCTTTTTATTCGCATTGGCTTTCAGTACAGTTGTTCTGAAATTAAATATTCCATTGATATCTCTAACTGAAGGTTTACCATTCTTGGTTGCCACTATTGGTTTCAAACATAAAGTTGCATTCACAGCTCCGGTCTTGAAAGCTTTGAATTCAGGAAACAAGAAAGATATCTCGATTGTCATTTCAGATGTTGTTAGATCACAAGCTGCAATTCCTTTGATCAAAGAACAAATGGTTATTGTTGCATCATTCTTATTATGTTCAATGTTAGCATCAAACCTAAGTGGTTTGATCAACTTCTGTATCTTATCTGCTGTTATCTTAACTGTTGATATATTCTTTACCTTCACCTTTTATGCTTCTATCCTTTCGTTGAAAGCTCAAATCAATAAAGTCCACCAAGAAGTCACATTGGTTCAAGCTTTAGAAGAGGACGGTTTCAGCGAAACTGCCGCTGAAAGTATTGCTTCTTCATCCGAGTCTCCAGCTTCTGTCTTCCATTATAATAGTAGCATTCTATCATTCAAAGTTGCTATGATTGCCGGATTCATGGGATTGCATTTGTTTGCATTGGGAACTTCATGGTTATATGATGATTCTGCATCTGTTGATAGCGTTATTGATACTACATCTGTCGGTCAATCATTATCAAAATCAGTTGCTGCTAACATTCCGATCGGTAAAATGGGAACTTTAGTTACCATCATGCCAACAAAGGTGTACAGCAAAATCAATTTATTTACAAAAGTTGAAGATCTCACCGCTGCTGTTTTGGAAAAACTATCTAAAGCTATCACTGATCCATTAGTTAGCAAATTCTTATTTGTTCTAGCAGGAATCAGTGTAGCAATCAATATTTACCTATTGAATGCAACTAAAACTCACCTAGCGTCTACATCTTCTCCATCTCGTGTTGCTTCTGTTCAAAAGAGAAAACATTCAAAATCAATCGACCTTGGTTCACGTAAATCTATCACTTCTCAAGATACCGAGGTTGTGAACTCATTATCATCAAAACAGGCATCCTCAACAATCATTTCTAAGCCTTCTCAGAATTCCAGCAATGATAATTTCAAAGAGGCACAAATTGTGGAAGAAGCATCTAGTGATGATCAATCCAGCTCAAGTGAATTGGATTCTCAAATTGAATCTATCGAAATTCGTCCATTGGATGAACTAGTTGATATAATGAAAGCCGGAAAAGTTAAAGAGTGTGGAGATGAAGAAGTCGTTGAATTGGCTGCCACCGGTAAACTTCCACTTTATGCATTAGAGAAACAATTAGGTGATAAGACACGTGCAGTCTTGATTAGAAGACGAGCTATTTCAAGACTAGCAGATGCTCCAATCTTGAACAGCTCAAGCTTACCATGGAAACACTACGATTACGATAGAGTTTTCGGTGCATGTTGTGAAAATGTTATTGGTTATATGCCATTACCAGTTGGTGTTGCCGGTCCACTGATCATCGATGGTGTTCCTTATCATATCCCTATGGCTACTACTGAAGGTTGTTTGGTTGCTTCAACTATGAGAGGTTGTAAAGCTATCAATGCCGGTGGTGGAGTCCAAACTGTGTTAACAAATGATGGTATGACCAGAGGTCCTTGTGTTACTTTCCCAACATTGGCTAGAACCGGTGCAGCCAAACTTTGGTTAGATTCTGAGGAAGGTCAAAAGACCATCAAAAGTGCATTCAACTCAACCTCTAGATTTGCTAGATTGCAACACGTTCAAACGGCTATGGCTGGTACCCTACTATTTATAAGATTCAAGACTACAACTGGTGATGCTATGGGTATGAATATGATATCGAAAGGTGTTGAGTTCTCTTTGAAATATATGGTCAACGAGTGTGGATTTGAAGACATGGAGATCATTTCTGTGTCAGGTAACTACTGTACTGATAAAAAACCTGCAGCTATCAATTGGATTGAAGGACGTGGTAAGAGTGTCGTTGCCGAAGCAAGAATTCCAAAAGAAATGGTTCAAAAGGTGTTAAAATCTGATGTTGATGCTGTTGTTCAGTTGAACATTTCTAAAAATTTGATTGGTTCAGCTATGGCAGGTTCAGTTGGTGGTTTCAATGCGCAAGCTGCAAACTTAGTTACAGCTGTGTATTTGGCTACAGGTCAAGATCCAGCTCAAAATGTTGAGAGTTCAAACTGTATAACGCTGATGAATAAATTACCAAATGGTGATCTTCAAATCTCTGTCTCGATGCCTTGTATCGAAGTCGGAACAATTGGTGGAGGAACCGTTCTTGAACCACAAGGGGCTATGCTTGAGTTACTTGGAGTTAGAGGTCCTCACCCAACAGAGCCTGGTGCTAATGCTAGACAATTGGCTAAAATTGTTGCTTCTACTGTTTTAGCTGCTGAGCTATCATTATGTTGTGCGTTAGCTGCTGGTCATCTAGTTCAATCTCATATGAATTTGAACAGAAAGGCTGCTCCTGTTGAAGAAGCCACCAGCTCTTCCGCTACCCCTGCTGTTGCTGCTGCTCCTGCTTTAACATCTGCTACGACAGAAAGTTCCCCAGCCGAAGGATTATCCGCTTCAGATGTTAAAAGATTGGAAGAAGGTTCCAAAATCTGTATTCGTTCTTAGATTAAGAAAGGGAAGGTGCTACGAGTGGTTAGTGTTGTAATTTTTCTAATATTGTTTTATTGCTTGTTTCTTTGCTCTCGGATAGGCAAAAGAATGTATGCAATTCATATTACATCCCCTAAAATAATCGTGTTTTGCTATTTGAATCCACCCCAAAAACAAAACAGAAACAAAAAAGCTATATTGTAAGTTGACTAAAGAAAAGAAAAAAAATTACTTTTTACATTGTCCTGATTATTTGTCACGACGTCTTATTAAGTATGTTATTTATTGTGTTTATTTATTTATTCCTTTTAATCCCCTGTTCATTTCATTCTAAATAAAATATAATAAAATAAAAATAAGTATATCTACCATTCCCAAATAGGTAAAACAATCTGCACAGCCTCATCTGATAGGCAGCAATCATAGCTCGTTTCCGGGTTGCTGTCGTCGTGGAGAATGGAGATGCCGTGACGCGAGTCAGTTGAACGTGCGGTGCTTGTAACCGCAAACAGGCTGCTTGCTAGCTGTCAGTTGGGAGGGGAGAAGAAGAGAACAAATGCAATGTTGTCAACAAATTCTTCCATTGGGATAAATATAAACAACTCAATTGATTGAAATATAAACTTATAAAGAAGTTTTAGTTGATCAAGTGTCGTCACTCAACTAACTCACCTTCAATAGCCGTACAATCCTCTCTTGAACCGCAATCGTTCTAGAACATTTGAGATTGGAGATTGCGTTTTTCTGTTCCATTTATCTATTTTACTATCAATCCATATAGCTATCTAGAATATTTATATTGATTCGTTAACACTTAGCTAGACTACTTATATACCATATTACTTTTGCATCTTGGACCTATTTACCCGGGACGTTTTAACAATCAGCATATATCAATTGATTACAACCGAAAGAGATAACAGCTAACACTTTGCTACATAATGACGAGAACAGATGACTTGTCAGATATTGAAGACACACCTAACGTGTCAGAAATTCCCACAGAAACAATAATTCCTTCGAAATATATCCATGGAAACTTCAAACCTAGTGGTCGTATCTTGAACTGTATGACCCAATTACCAAATCAAGTTTATAAAAGTAAAGAGGGTGTTTGGGAAGTTAAACCATTGAGAGGTAATTCAGCACTATATGCTTCAAATCAATTTCTTCAAGAATCTTCAGAATGGGAAACACATTTGATTGCATGGACAGGTGAACTTTTCGCCGATAATGAAACAATTCCTCATTCAATTCCAACTAATGCTTTGATTGAAAATGATCCGTTATATTTAGATGATTCTGACAAAGTCGCAGTTACTGAAAAGATTCGTAAGTCTAACAACTCTGAAAACATTCATCCTGTTTGGCTGTTAAGAAAAGATCAAGATCGTTGGAGAAAATATGCTGAAAATGTATTATGGCCTGTCCTACACTATATGCAAAATCAACCCAGTGATGGAAGAGAAGAGACTCAATGGTGGCATGACTACGTCAAGTTTAATGAGGCTTATGCTGCAAAGATTATAGCTATCTATAAACCCGGTGATGTCATTTGGATTCATGATTACTATTTATTGCTTTTACCCCAAATTCTTAGAATGGAGTTACCAGATGCTTCAATTGGACATTTCTTACATGCACCATTCCCATCTTCTGAATATTTCAGATGTTTATCAAAGAGAAAGATCCTATTGGATGGTATGTTGGGTGCCAATCAATTAGGTTTCCAAAGTTATTCGTTTGCAAGACATTTTATTTCGTGTTGTGCAAGATTGTTACAGTATGAAGTTACACCAACATCAGTTCATGTTCATTCAAGTTATGTTAAAGTTGTCACTTTCCCATTGGGTATTGATGTATCCAAATTGGAGCATGACGCCTTCACCGAAAACGTTGAACGTAAAGTGAATGCTTTAAGAAAATTGAACGGCAATAGAAAGATCATCATTGGTAGAGATAGACTGGATCTAGTTAGAGGTGTTGTTCAAAAATTACAAGCATTTGAAACTTTCCTTGATATGTATCCTGAGTGGATAGGAAAAGTTGTATTGATTCAGGTGTCTTTCAAGCCTTTCTATCATAGTTCTAAACTAGATAAAAAGGTTAATGAGCTGGTTTCACAAATCAATGGTAAATACGGAACACTGGAATATACACCAGTTCAAAACTATAACATGAGAATTGCGAAGGATGAATATTTGGCCTTGCTACGTGTTGCCGATTTGTGTTTGATCACATCTATTAGAGATGGTATGAATACTACTGCATTGGAATATATTGTTTGTCAAAAGGAATCGAAATCTCCATTGATTTTATCTGAATTCAGTGGTACCACCACTGTTTTACAAGATTCTATTCAAGTGAATCCTTGGGATTCTGTCGGTGTTTCAAATACAATCAATGAATGCTTATTGATGGCTGATGAAACCAAAACAGATATTGAGGCTAGTTTATACAAATCGGTTTGTAGTAACACAACTAAAGACTGGACCTTCCATTATTTAGACAATTTACTTTCATTTGTTAGTAAATTAAACTCCAAACATGGTACACCATATTTGAACAAGCCACTGTTGTTGAACAATTATCAAGTGGCCAAACATAGATTATTTTTATTTGATTACGATGGTACACTAACACCAATCGTTAGAGATCCAAGTGCTGCTATACCATCAGCAAGGTTGAGTGATACACTCAAACAACTAACTAAAGATCCAAGAAATGAAATTTGGATCATTAGTGGACGTGATCAAGAATTCTTAGAGAAATGGATTGGTGCAAACTATCCAGAAATTGGACTCAGTGCCGAACATGGATGTTTCATGAAGAAAGTTGGCGATAAGAATTGGATCAACTTAGCAGAATCGTTTGATATGTCATGGCAAGCAATCGTTGAAGATGTCTTCCAACGTTACAATGGTAAGACTCCTGGTACTTTCACTGAAAAGAAAAAAGTTGCATTGACTTGGCATTATCGTAAAGCTGATCCTGAATTAGGTTTGTTCCAAGCTGCCAAATGTAAGCAAGAGTTGATTGAGAGATTGAAAGGTTATGATGTTGAGGTTATGTCAGGAAAAGCAAACTTGGAAGTTAGACCAAGCTTTGTCAACAAGGGAGAAATCGTTAAGAGATTGGTTTTATGCTCGGATCCAGTCACCAAACAGTTGAGATCTATTGATAACGTTCCTGATTTCATGTTATGTTTAGGAGATGATACTACTGATGAAGATATGTTTAAAGCGCTGAACAACATTGAATCTGATTGGAAAGACGATAACATATCAACTAACAGTTTTGGTTCTTATGGTGTCTATCCAGTTACAGTTGGCCCTGCCAACAAAGAAACAGTTGCAAAGGCATATTTAAGTGATCCTGGTCAAGTCCTGGACACTTTAGGATTACTAGTTGGTCAAGTTTCGTTATTCGAAACTGGTGGAACAGTTGAGTTAGACGACAGAGGTCATTTGAAAAATTCTGAGAGTTCTCATAGATCTCAACTGGCTAGAAAAGCATATCAAATGAAGCTTTCCCATACTGCTACAGATTCTGATCAAATTGCTAATCCTGAGGTGTCTCAAGAGTGAGTTAATTGCTTCAGCTCCCCGAGACTATCTTTTCTTTTCTCTCAAGGGCCCAACCCTTTTTTCTTTTTTACTTAACAACTATCATTCATTACCAACAGCAAATTACATACGATACATATATATATTTATAATCACTTATTTACCCACCTATCTATCCATCTATCAGTCTATAGGTATAGTAAACCACTATAAAAATCCCGCTAAACTGAAATTTGCGGAAAACACCGGCGGCGCGGCCGGCCGACTTAAGCAGCCCTTTCTTTCCCCATGCATATTGAAACTATACGTTTATTGTCTGCTCAAGCACTCGATAACTAACAGCTTCCTATCTTTGTCTTTGTAGTGTATTTGGTTTCGTTTGCACATCATATCCTATCTATATCCGTAACTTGCCGATAAGTTATCCTTTTCTCTCCGAGCATATCCCAAGAGTTTAGACGTCACATTACTAAACAAAACTTCAAAGTTTCCAGAATATATACATCACATAATGGCTGAACCATTTCCTAGCCCACCTGGAAGTAGTAACTATGGGTCTATCAACACTTCAACCGACGATTTTTTAGCTTCGTTACTAGGAACAACGCCATCGTCTGCTTCAAGCTCAAGAAAGGCCTCGCAAGTATATGGTGGTAATATAAGAGAAGCAAACAGTGACATCCAAAATAGAGCTGGTAGATCCAGAAGCTTAACTGAATCGATTGCAAATTCAATGATGTATGCTACAAATGCAACCATACGGCAGATTCAAAAACAGCGATTCATTTCATGTTGTATATTTGGCTGCATATTTATGTTTCTATTCAATTTGATCTTTTTACCCAGAACTTCTTTGGATAGAGATTTGAGACGATTTCACGGAGAGTTTTTAACTTTTGACGATTGCTCAAGATTATTTTTAACTCATCTGAATTTTAGAAACAATGCTAGAAATTATATGGAATTCTCTCAAAATCAAATGCATATCCCTGGTGACAACTATGAGGAATTAGAAGATCTATTCAAAACTGAATTTAAATTCAAAACTACAACTGACAAATATGAAACTTGGGTCAGCAAACCTATCGATAACTATTTGCGTATGAGAGACTCTGAAGGCAACGTGGTTTATGAAGCAAACTTGAAAGAAGGTAACCTTTTATCCTTTCATCCATATTCAGCAAATGGTACAGTAACAGCACAGTTTGTTTATGCGAAGTACGGAACAATAGAAGATTTTGACCAACTTTCAAAATCAGATATACAGTTGAAAGATAGAATAATGATAATACGATCAGGCAAAATTCATACTAGTAGAAAGATTAAAAATGCCCAAGATAACGGAGCTTTAGGAGTGATTGTTTACTCAGATCCAGAAGATGATGGTGAATTCACGGAGGCCAACGGGTACAAATCATTCCCATCAGGTCCAGCTAGAACTCCATATAGCATTAATAAGGATACAGCCAATTTCATCATTGATCAACCAGGTGATCCAACAACTCCCGGTTGGTCTTCAACCTTATTTTCTCATCGTATAAAGCCAGAAACTATCCCTAAAATACCTTCTTTACCAATGAGTTATGAACAAATTCTACCTGTATTGGCGAATTTGAAAGAGGGCGAATCTCATGATTATCAGTTGGAGTTAGGTAACTTGGTTCAATTCAAAATCAAGCCTATATATAACATCATCAATGAAATAAAAGGTATCATCAAAGATGAAGAAATTATAGTTGGTGCATCCCGTGATGTTATCGGAGGACTAGGTGGTGCTACTGATGGTCATACATCGTTATTGGAACTTGCTAGAGGTTTGAATGAATTGGTGAAATTAGGATGGAAACCTTTGCGAACAATTAAGCTAGTGTCTTGGGATGGTGCTAGTTATGGGTATTTAGGTTCAACAGAATATGGTGAGTTCTATAGCAGCAAGTTGAATAAGAACACTATAGCATATATCAATTTGGATAAGATCAACGGATCAAAAATGAAGGTTGAAGCCAATCCATTGTTCAATAAATTGCTCATCAAAGTGATGAAGGAAGCCATGTTTGATGAGAAAAGATCATTGTACAACTATTTCCATGAAACAAACTCAACTATTGAGTTGATTTCCAATGGATTGGGTGATTACTCAGTGTTTCAAAACCATTTAGGTATTCCTTCATTAAACATTGGATTCGAAAATGTTCAAGGTGTTGATTTGATACCATATCACAACTCCAAATATGATTCGATTGATTGGTTTGAGCAATTAAATCCTGATTTCAAATATCCTAATTTGATTTCTCAGTTTGTTGGACTATTTGTGTTGAATTTATGTGATCGTGAAATAGTTCATATTCAAACTTATGATTACTTCAATGTGATCTCTAAACAATTCACTGAAACAGTCAGTATGATACCTGACTATTGGATGGATAGAATTTATGATGATGAATCCAATGTAAGACTAACTCAAAAACTAGAAGAGATTCAAGATTTATTTGACAGGTTACTTATTCAAGCATTGAAATTCGATGTCAGTTTAGATGGATTACAACAACAAATCTTGCAAGATTATCCTTGGTTCAAACTTTTCGTAAAGATAAAGATTGCGATAAAGATCAAAGTTGCAAATTTGAAGATTCGTTCTATTGATAGAATCTTTTTGTCCGGTACCCCTTCAGACACACAAGGTGATGGGATTTTGAAAAGTAGAAAATGGTTCAGACATATGATATTTGCACCTAATTATGAAACGGGGAACACTGTTGAACTGTTGCCTGGATTATCCGAGAATTTGGATTCGTTGGACTATGATTTATTTGTTCATAGTTTGTATTTGTTAAACGATGCTCTCATGAAATTGAGTGCAAGATTGCTGTTATGAAGTTATAGGAATTTTATAAAGAGTCCCAAACAATTACTATAGGTTGTACCCCCTCTTTTCTGAAAAAAAAAAGTAAGATAGTTTTTTAATTCTTCAATTTTATTTCGCAAGTAACTCTATATCAGCCAACAAAATAAGTAAGAAGAAAAATAATGACAGGATTCCATAATTTGAGATGATCCACGTCTATGTTTGTGTCATGAAAAAGAGACTTGGTGATTAATCTTGTATAATAGACCAATAAGACGTTTTTACCCGGACATGATCTCACTGGAATAATTGACCCGCCTTTCTGCTTCGAGAAAGACATTTTTTCAATGAATATGTGGAGTTGAGCCATCACTTTTATTCATACCGGTTAATAATCAACTACATAATATAATCCATTGTTCAAATATCAACAACATGTTCAAATTATCAAGAAGAGCATTCTCTACATCCCCAGCTAACCTTGTCAAATGTTACTTTGACATCTCAGTTGCTGGTGAAAAGCTACCAAGAGTTGTCTTTGATCTATATGACAAGCAAGTTCCAAAGACTGCTGAAAACTTCAGAGCCCTATGTACCGGTGAAAAAGGTTTTGGTTATGAAGGTTCTATCTTCCATAGAGTCATTCCACAATTCATGTTACAAGGTGGTGATATTACCCATCATAACGGTTACGGTGGAAAATCAATCTACGGTTCCAGATTCCCTGATGAAAACTTTGACATCAAGCACACCAAGCCTGGTTTACTATCAATGGCCAATGCTGGTCCAAACACTAATGGTTCTCAATTTTTTATTACTACTGTTCCTTGTGGATGGTTAGATGGTGCTCATGTTGTTTTCGGTGAAGTTGTTGAAGGTTACAGTACTGTCAAGAGAATCGAGTCAATTGGTTCAGCTTCAGGTAAAGTTGCTCAAGAAGTCAAGATTGTTGAATCTGGTGAATTAAAAGAATAAATTTGTTAACGGTACTCGTTACAAGATTTCTTCACAAATACTCCTAAGTACTTAGTTCTCGCTTGATTTTTACATTTAGGATAGTTCCAACCTTATATATAGTCAAAATTACAGTAAAAAATGTCAATACAAATTCCTAACTGTTTATATTATCATATGTATTCCATATGCATCGTATACGATCAACCGGAGGAGACAGGGGGTATTATAACCAATTCGTCACCACTACTCAATATCACATCACTTCCAATAACGTCACTCTTCAGCTCTCTATCTAATGTTAAGTATTCTTCGTTCAATACTATTCCACAGCAGTCAATGATAAAGTTAACAAATTCGTTGGAGTATATCAAAGCAACCTCTTTCAATACTGTGTTCACCGTAACTGCTTTGGAGTCTTCCCAACTGAACGTATCCATACGTTTATCAGCAGTGTAACTTTTTGCGGGTCCAAAGTATTCTAGCGTTACCGTAATCATGATGTATTCAAAGTTACCAAACTCAAGCTGTGGTTCTTGTTGTCCTTGTTGTTTTCGATCGAATGAACGTTACGTAGTCAGATCGTGTAGCGACTTTCAAGGCTCCTTCGATTCCTCTTCTACGCAGCAAAGCGATTTTCGTATCTAAATTTCCACGGCTTGCGGGGGAGACTTTCAGGTTTGAATTGTTTTACATTCGATACCATCTACACAAACAACACTAATGTATAGACTACAGGTATTTGATAACTCAAAATATATTATAAACTAGAATACAAGGAAGTTCAACTTCAACCGATAAAAATAATACACGTGAACCTATACATTAACCCAAGAAGCAAAACAAAGAATACATACATGCATACAAGCACAAATACGTTTAGCTTCTTCCAAAAACCTTTGCTTATATATCTTCCCCATCGTTGAGGCTTCTGTGAACTTCATGTCCAGCATCTTCATGTTCATCATCTGCAGCAAGATGTTCATCCTCGTCAGCTTGTGCTTTGATCATAGCTTGTCTATAAGCCTCTTTCTTCTCCGTTATAAGCTGAAATACAGCATGTGCACTCATGAATAGTGATGCTTGAGATTTCCCAAGCTTTTTTATGACTTCATATTGTTCTGCAGTCTTTGTAGCATGAGCTTGTAGTTCTTGTAAATTACGTTGCAAGTCAGCTAGCTGATGATTCATAAGGCGGATGTCTCTTTCTCTAGTTGTAGACATCTTCGGACCTGTTTTATTTCCGAATGTAACTTTGATGATTAACAAAACGTTGAAAGTGTCTTTCTCTTTAAATCAAAGCGTTCTTGCAATCAGTCATCTGTTCAATGACTTCCTACTTTGATCTTGGTCAAACCAAGCTGTCTTTAATAGTACGCGTCGTTTTTGTTCTTCGGTGGTGTAGGGATGTATTAAATACCTCATACTTTGAGGGTGGGTTTATATCAGATTAGCTTCTACAATTACAATATGATTTAAGCGTGTTCTTTAAGGCAAGCAATGCGTTTTGAATTCTGGAAACAGCGATTAAATAAGCTAAAATAAAATAAAGGAGATCAAACAGCAATTGTATCTACGCTCATGCTAACTTTTCTCTTTTTATTCTTCTGACTCAGATCCAGATCAACTAAGGCAGAGAGATCGGACTTTTCTGCCGTAATATTCTCTCTATCGGTTTCATACGTTCCCATATCAAACAAATCTCCAACAGAATCTTCTATACTTTCAAATTCGTCATTCAATGTATGCAAAGGTTGAAAGCTATCCTGACTTTTAAAATTATGCTTGGATATGAAAAACTGGTTATAGCTATCCTCAGATTTAGAGTCAAACCGTAAGTAAAATCTCCCTTTTCCTAAAGGCTGATTGTCAAACAGAACACCATCACAAGTGTTGTCAAAGCTGAAATATCCTATAAATTTTCGTGATTTAACCAAAAAGATTTTGTTATAGAGTATAACTGTTAGTGCTTTCGCAAGAATATCAGTATTGGAAGAGTCAGTTGGTGCATCAAAGCCAATCTGTTTCATGAAGCCTTCGATTGATGACGGACTCTCTTTTGGTTTGGAGTGCATCAATTTTATCATTTTTCTTATTGTGACAATGATCTTAACATCAAGATCGACTGACTTTCTAGAGCACTTTAGACAAATGAACGAGTCACTCAAAAATGTATCGTCAAAGTGACCATAACAGACAGCGTGAGAGAGTTTCTGGCACTTTTCACATTTAATAGTGTCAGAATAGTATAATCTACTGGTAGCACCACAGCAGCAATCCAAGCTATCGCCTAAATTCAAATCAGTATTCTCTGAATTTGGATCATCCGTTAACACAGAACTAGCTGCTAATTGTGTTGGTAAGTCATGTAAAGTATCTTTGCCCAAGTTCTGTAACTCTTTGGTAATCTGCGACAACTCCATTGAATGATGGTCTGCTTCATCAACTTTGCTATTGTCTATTAAATCAAAAGGGTCAACTTTTTTGTATATAGTGTTTTTGCTTAAAATTCCCTCCTCTTGAGTTGGGATCGAAAGAACTTTTGCAAAACAGGTATGGTGTTTGGTTGAAAATTCTCCACAGCTAACATCATCTAATTCTTCTTGACCTTTGATTACTGGAACATGAATACCAGCAGTTTCTTCATTTGAGCAATCTTGGAACATTGAAGGATTATAATCTTTGGGGCAACTGTCGTTAAACCAAAGTCTCATTGAAAGAAATCTTTTAGGTGGTAAGTCGGGCAAAGATTGTGTGATAACTATCAACCTTTTCATTAACTGTTGTAAATGCTTCCTAGATGTTGACATTTGACTTCCTAAAAAAGTTTCATCATCCTGAAAAGCCATTGAAGGGTTGTCACCAGAATCGTAATCAATCCTAAAAGTATAGCTTTCAAAAAGTTCATCTGGTTTCTTGTCATCAAGAATGATTGAGAGACACACAGCTTTAAGGTACTTCTTTTTCAATGAGTCAGATACGGCAAGCTCTAGCCAATCAATGAGTAAATCTGCTTCTTTAGACTGGCCCTTGACCAATGTCTTAACCTTAATAGCATCTTTCTTGACATTAACACTGGATTCTTCTTGATTAACAACAAGAAGCTGATCTTCGAAATGCTCAACATCAAAGAATCCACGCAAAAATGCTACGCAACCAAACGACATGGAAAGGATCGACTCAACCAGTTTTTGACTCTGGGCTACGGTGATTCTGTCAGATGCTCTTAACCTTTGTTTACACACAGACATATTCTATGACAAGTTTCAAAATAAGATACCCAAAGAAAGAAAAGAAGAAAACAAAAGACAATATAAAAAAAGGGGACCCCATGCTTTAGCCAGTATTTATACTTTGAGTTTCCCTCTTTTAAAAAACACTCGCTCTTAACAAAAAACGCAGACGTATCACTATATAAACAGCCAGAACTAATGGCTGTTAAGTTATCGAAAACACATATTTCAAACTAGAATACTACCACAGAAGAATACTAATCACCCTTGTTGGCTTTCAAGCTGCTAGTTGAAGCTGAGTTTGCAACTGATTCAGCAGACCCATTATCGAAGAAAATATTCAGAGAGTTAAGATTGTTATTAATCAATCCACTTCCAATACTGTCGGCCACACTCATTGATAAGCTGTAGTTTTGCTTATTCTCATTATCATTATCGATGGGAAATTTCAACCTCTTGATATCTCCATTGGTTTTCAGGTCGTTTATTATGGACGTGTATGAGGAATCTCTTGATAGGAAAACTGGCGATTTCAAATGGCTACCAAAGGAAGATCCACTTGGAATAAATGCAGAATCATCCCCTATATTTGTGGTTGTGCTTAGGTTGCCTGTATTGTTGTTGAGCAGTTTAGGTACAAATGAATTGCCATTTTGGCCTTGATATTGAAGATTAGATGAAGAATGGGGAGTTTGTAGATCAGCATCAGGAATGGTATTAGTTCTGCTACTACTATGTGAATTAGAAACGGTCAAACTATTTGAACAATTTGGCTTTGGGACTTTGAGTGGCTTATTGGATTTACTCAATTTTGGTGTCTCGTATGGCATATTAGCTGATTCAACCAACGTTGATGCGTGGTTGTCGTTGTTGCTCATACTTACCAGTTTGCAATGAACTTTATTATGGAAATAACGGCAGGAGAAATATCAATATTAAATCACTGGGGATAAATGCAACTTAGCCGAAAACAGGAGAATAGTGAGATAGTCACCAGATATTAAAGGGATGAATAGAGAAGCTTTGAACTCTTCGTATTGGTAGCCACCTCTATTTCTCAACAAACTGTAACTTAGCTGAGAAAACCTTTCGATAGAACTATTGTGAAGCACAGAATATCAAAGGAGAAATCTACACTAGCTTGATCAATTGCAACGTACTTGACTAATAAGGGTCGATCTGCTTTTAAAGGCCCCCCCACAAATAAAACCCCACAAATGAGGTACTAATATTTTAGCATTACATACTGCATGATGTCAGCAAACTGTCAATATAGAGAATGTAAGGATGTTTAAAGCTGTCCATGCTTGATAAGTTTTTCAGCTTAGGTGCTCGGCACCGGGGAAGCTTGCTTGGTTGAAAAAAAAAGTAGTCGGCATCTATTCAAAACCAGAAGAACTATTTAGATGTATAAGATTCCCAGAATACCGTTCTATCAAGATGTTAACTAGGTCAACAAGAACAGCAACCTTATCTCTTAAGAGATCTCTTTTAAGATCATCCATCTCAGTCTCTGTGGTTTCAAAGTTATCAATTGTTAGATTTCAATCAACGTTACCAGAGACTCCAAAAGAAGTTTTCACAAATATATTTGAAGAGAATGATCCAAGTAGACAACAGTTTTTTGAGTACACTTGGGGTACATGGTTGAAGGATGACAAGTTGGAGAAAGCCAAAAGAAGAACCGAATTTTCAATCAAAGGTTTAAATGATACTCTAATGAGATTATCAGCTGCTGCTGAATTTGCAAAATTGGATGAACCATTGACTGAAATTGCAGCTAACACTTTTGCAGTTAGAAAAAATCTAGATCTTATTGGAGAAGGTAAGTTTGATAACGTTAAACAGATTGTCTCAATTCATGAAGGTAAACATCATAGGGTGTATAAGTTTCAAATGGAGGATACCAGTGAAACTGCTGAAGAAGCTAAAACACCTAGAGAATACATTTTAAGATTGCCATATAAGTTAGATTCATCTCTTTATGTTGGACGTAAGATTCAATCCGAAGCTGCAACAATTGATTTCTTACAGTCGAAGCTAGGATTAAACGTCCCTAAAGTTATTGCATATTCTGCAAGTGCAGATAACCAATTAGGAGCTCCATTCATGATTTTAGAATACATTCCTGGTTCATTATTGATGAAAGAGTGGAATCCTTTAATTCAAGGTGCTATCAATGAACCTGAATCGAAAGAAAAATTGATGTCTGTCATTGGACCAATTGCAGATTTCAATAAACAAGTTACTAGCTTAACATTCAATCACTTCGGTTCCTTATATTTCAAACAAGATTGCCCTATTGATATCATATCAGAAGAAAACCAGGAAATATATGAAGGTGAAAATGAAGATATTGAATTGAAAGGTAGATGGGTTATTGGACCTACTGTTGAAAAAGCATTCTACAAGAATAAAAATGCCGTTAAACAATCTGTCTTGGATCAACATGTTGGTCCATGGCCTAAAGAAGAGCCATTGAAGATGATTACTGATCTTGTTAGATTGGAATTGGAATCATTCAAAACTAGATTAGCTTTAGCTAAGGCTGGTTCATCTCCAAAATTGGAAAATCAAGGTGTCTTAATTGATGCAATCAAAACCTATGAGAAACTTTTGAAGATTTCTAACGATTTATTCAATTTGAAATCAGAAACAATTCCAAATCTACAAGCTTTGATCAAACCAAGATTATCTATATCTGATTTAGATCCAATGAATGCAATTGTGAACAGTAATAAGAATAATGAAGTTACATTTGTTGATTTTGAAGGATCTTCAATCAAACCATATTTATTAACTGATTATCCAACCTTTTTGCAATATTCAGGACCAAAGATCTTTAATTTGAGTGAAGAAATTGAAGGATATGATGAGATGGATGAAATGGATAAACAGCAATATGAATTCATGTTTAATAGATCTAGAAATCAATTTTATTGGGAACTTTCATTAAATGATAGAAGTAAAAAATTATTAGGAGTTATTTCACCTGCTGTTAAATTAATCAAATCTCCATATTCTGCAGCACTTGATTTGAGTAATGATAAAGATTTCTTATACGTTCAAAATGGACTTGTTGAATTATCTTCAATGTGGGAAATGTATAAAGAAAACCAATTGATTGGTGAAAATGCACAACCAGTTGAATTCACTGAAGACGAGCTTAAATTGTATGAACAAAGTTTACAGAACTATCAAGTTGAAATCTCAGCAACTCCATTTGTTGCTACTAAAGGTTGGGTTCCACAAGATATGTTCGGAAAGTTGTTGGAACAAGGTATGATTGTCAAAGATGGTGACGATTATAAATTGGATACTGAAAAGGTGTTGGAGTAGTTATAACAAACAACTCAATATCTCATGTTAATGGTTTCATGTGATCAATTAATATTTTGTACATAGATCAACAGAAAATACTAATACATATTCTTCTCGTAATTTTTACAAGGTATAAAAGAATTCATTCAAGCACCCTACCTAGCTGACTCTAAAGAAAAGATAAAGCGGAAAATCATACATATACGGTAAATGGTTGCAAATCGTTCTTTCAAGATAAGCACCCTCGGTACGATAGAAATTGCCTTACTTCACTACAACTTGTGAGCTAGTAGTATAGGCATCATATGCAAAGAAAGAGACTGGCACACAAAAAAAACTTTAAAAAGAAGGCTTGTTTTTCATTCCACCTTCCTTTAAAGGACGCGTTCCCTAAAATTGTTCCCTTAAAGCCAACCGTAGGCGAGCTGCAGCACTTTACTGTCGATTTGATTGTACGTACACCAAGTTGTGCGTACATATCTTACGGAGAAGATCCATATGAAAACAAAGCCAGCGATAGAGATAGTAGAGCAATCTTTATCTGATTTGTAGTTAGTTGGTGACTGCGACTTTACGGTACCTTTCTTAAATCATGCTGAAAAAGCGCAACAGAAAAAAATTATAGGTGAGATCTCGGCAATACAAAACTTCGTAGAGCTTGATCAAGGATCAGCTTCTCTTGGTCAACGTAAAATGATTAAAGTCGATATACGAAGGTAATGATAGGCTTCAGATAAGGGGTACATAATCTAATCCTAAACAAAATAAGAGATAGAAATTAGTTTAACTATGGTTAAATCTTTAAGCATCACAGTTCAAAGAAGAAGAAACGATACTTTTTTTTCATTCGACCGATACACTATTGTCAAATCACGGCGTGAAAAGGGAAAATAATAGTAAAGCAACATAATTCTTTATGATGGACTTAAGATTTCAAGGGCAGCAACAATCAATAGATTTACATATGCTAACTTGGGGTAAGAATCTGAATCTCTTGGCTCAAACTAAATTCCGCTTTATCGTAACGCACTGGCCAACCAAGAATAAGAACGAACATCAAGAGCCTCGAGATTGTCTTCCTCAGACAATTAACTAACCACATACAGTGGCGTATATAGATATATATTCGAAAAACATGGGGCACCTTTGAAGAGTTTTCAATAAACGGAGTTTTGAATAGAAGATATGGAGAAACAACCTTATCCAAAAGGCAATATATAATATCTTTGTAAGGCATTGATCGCCAGACACAAGAATAATATCAGTGTGCGAATTTATAAATTGAAAGGCTATCGAAAAAATTTGGAGACGCATTTTCGCACGTTAAAATTTGAGAACTTTTTATTCTTTAGATGGCTGAGTGGCTGAACGGCCAATAGAAATAGTTGGCAGCTTTTTCTTCAATTGATAGCCACCAAATATCAAATCTATTGTAGTTGTAATTGTGATTATTGATGGATAACATTATACTTCTTGAACAACAACAGTTAGTATTATGCTATATCTTAGATATCTGAGAGTTTACATCGTCGAAATTACCTTACTCGATAGTATGTGAGTGTTGAAGAAATCAGAATAGCAAGTTAGTGGAGTAAATTATCGGTGAGCTACAGTACTAGAAGGCATTACATTTCATGAATATTACGATGAAAGGCTTTATGTTTGAAAACTTCCTCTCCGCTTAACATATGATATTTGTACCCCCATTCAACCGAGTACCAAATGCTAGTAGCCCACGGTAATAGATGCATTAGCGTTTGGAAGAATAATCTCGAGAAGTAAGGTAGGGCATCAAAGAAGATTTGATCGGCTTTGCACAACAGAAAGATTCGCCAGTTGAACGGCACAACATAAGTAGCATGTAGCAGCATATAAAAAAATAGCATGGCACATTGTAACGGAACAGGGCAATTAAAATAAAAAGAAACCTAAGGCAACGCAAGGAAAGGAAAGGCCACAAAAAGAAAAAAAATTAAAAAGAAGCGACGCCAACTTGACATGACATGACATGACATGAAACGAACGTGGCAAATTTTTACTAAATTAGCTATTTATTAAGTAAGTTGAAGTGCACGGCACCATATTGTCATTGTGGCTAATGAATAAAAGCCCTGAATTTGAATCTTATCATCATTTACACCGCCACAAATAATCTTCATATAATGTGGTTATGCGGCTTTCAAAATAGAGATAAGCGTGCTAATCCGTTTGTCTCTATTATTTTACTCTGCTCAGCTTGTTGTCTGCCTTTTACACTATGGCTTGCCCCCAATCACCACTAATCTGACTGTTGCAATCTAATTTAGCCAGCAGCTAGTTATCTCACCCCTCATTATCTATATAAATACTCTTCGTCCCCCCAATTCATCATAATTGTAATTTATCGAACTTTGATTTTAACTTTTTTTTTTTTTCTTTTTTCAATCTATTTCTACTCATTACAATCATGTCTGAAAAAGAATTCAAAGGTGACGTTGAAACTTCGGTTTCTCCTGTTCAAGAAATTGTTCATGAATCTGAAGGTACCTCTTCTGGTTCTTGGTTAGACAACTTCAAAGATTCTTTCAAACCAGCGACTTACGATGATATCGATCCAAATTTATCTGATGTCGAAAAAGCTAATATCTTATCCGCAAGAGCTCCTTTACAAAGAAATTTAAAAGGTAGACATTTACAAATGATTGCCATTGGTGGTTCCATCGGTACTGGTTTATTCGTTGGTTCTGGTTCTGCTTTAAGAACTGGTGGTCCAGCTTCTTTATTGATTGCTTGGGGTCTAGTTGGTATCATGATGTACACAACCGTCCATGCTTTAGGTGAATTGGCTGTTACTTTCCCAGTTTCTGGTTCTTTCGTTCAATATAATACTAGATTTATTTCTCCTGCTTGGGGTTTCACTATGGCTTATAACTATGCTTTACAATGGCTAGTTGTTATGCCTCTAGAATTGGTTGCTGCTTCTATTTGTATCAAATATTGGAATTCAAATATTTCTTCTGCTGCTTGGGTTACTATCTTTTATGCTTTAATCTTTTTCATCAATTTGTTTGGTGTTAGAGGTTATGGTGAGGCTGAATTTGTTTTCAGTATCATTAAAGTTATTGCCATTGTTGCATTTATCTTTTTAGGTATTATTTTGAATTGTGGTGGTGGACCAAAAGGTGAGTACATTGGAGGTCGTTACTTCTATGATCCAGGTGCATTTGCTGCTGGTTTCAAAGGTGTCTGTTCAGTGTTTGTTACCGCTGCTTTCTCTTTCTCTGGTACTGAATTATGTGGTTTAGCTGCTGCTGAAACTGCTAACCCAAGAAAAACTTTACCAAGTGCTACTAAACAAGTTTTCTGGAGAATTACTTTATTCTACATGATTTCTTTAACTTTGATTGGTTTATTAGTCCCATACACCGATGATTCATTATTCTCATCTTCATCTGTCGATGCTACTGCTTCTCCATTCGTCATTGCTATCAAGAGAGGTGGTATTTCAGGTTTACCATCTGTCATGAATGTTGTTATCATGGTTGCCGTTTTATCTGTTGGTAACTCATCAGTGTTTGGTTGTTCTAGATCCATTGCTTCCTTAGCTGAACAAGGTTTCGCTCCAAAAATCTGTGGTTACATTGATAGAGAAGGTAGACCATTAGTTGGTGTTGCAATCTCTTTAATCTTTGGTTTATTGAGTTATTTAGCAGCTTCTCCTAAAGAAGGTGACGTCTTTACTTGGTTATTGGCTTTGTCCGGTTTATCTTCAGTCTTCACCTGGGGTTCAATTTGTTTCTGTCACATTAGATTTAGACAAGTTTTAGCTTCAAGAGGTAGAGATACTGATGAATTAGCTTTCACTTCTCAATGTGGTGTCATTGGTTCATGGTTCGGTTTAGGTATGAACATTTTAATTTTGATTGCTCAATTCTGGGTTGCTTTATTCCCAATTGGTGAATCACCTGATGCTGAAACTTTCTTTGAAACTTATCTAACAGTTCCAGTCATGATTGCCTTCTATGTGTTCTACATTGCATGGAAGAGATCATTCAAGTTATATTTCAGAAATGATGAAATTGATATCGATACCGGAAGAAGAGATTTAGATCTAGATTTGTTAAGACAAGAATTGGCAGAAGAAAAAGCATTCATTGCTTCCAAACCATTCTACTTCAGAGCTTACAAGTTCTGGTGTTAATTGATAAGAGTTTCTATAATATTTTTTATGCTGGGTATATCATGTATTAACTTTTAGTTTCGATAATTTTTCTGTGTTTATTTGTTTTTCTCCCTCAATAAAATAGGGTTGGCTATATAATCCCCGTTTGTTAATGATGAAGAGTAAAATATGTAAGCGTGAGTGCGGCACTTTACAATTGGCTATGGCAGAAGGCATTTCTTTGTCAACGTCGCGTGCCGTGCGGTCTGGTATGTGCCGTGCGAGGCACTCTGTTGATCAGCCTATTAAAGCTATTAAACTTTTCTGTACTAGCCTAAAATATACCACAACATGCTCTTTTACCATCTTTGAAAACTCGTGAATAATTTACATCCAATAATTCATGAGAACAGTATAGAATGTGCTCTGAGGGAAACTCTAGTTATTAGTAGTATGAATACGTAGAGGCCCCTGTTCTGTGCTTCGGGAAGGCAGAGCAGACTTTTCTGCAAGGAAACAATAAAACGGTCAGGGAACAATAAATTTTTCATACCTCGTTGCACAGCCATACAAATGACAAACAAAATTGTGTCAAATTGTCCCTGTTTTTGGCATGTTTCACCGTTATTAGCGTCATTTGTCTTGTTTCAATGTTTCATCAACCCCCAAAAAAGTGTATTAGTACTTGAGTAAAGTGACATATTTTAGCGTAACACAATAATAATGCCAGTTTGCTTTGTCTGTAATTCAAGGGCAATATGACAGGTTTGTGTCTCTCAGTACTCTTTTCATCCGAGTTTTCTGCTTTCTCAAACCGTTAGGTAGGTTTCGCTGAAGTTTCGGTTACACTAGGCAAAGGTAGGTTTTTCTTTTCTTGTTTACATTCTTTAATTTATACATTCTTCCTTCTGATTTGCTCATCTCTTCTAATCTTATCTTATATCTAATTTAACTCAACCTTTATCAATAATGATTCCTAAAGCGTTCAAAAGTGCAAGCAGGCCCGATCAGTCCATTGATTTGGAGTCTAACAAGCAGGTTTCCCCAATGGAAACCACCAATACTACATTATTTGATAATGAAAGAACTTCATTTGATTCAAAGATAGAGTATCAGGAAAGTCAAGTGGAAGGAACAGGAGAATCATGGTTCACCAACCTCAAGGATTCATTCAAACGCATGCCTGTTGATGATGATGATATAGACCCAAACCTTTCACAGTTAGAGCAGTCTGCTCTTCGTGCTGCTAAGACACCATTACAAAGATCATTAAAATCAAGACATCTACAAATGATTGCTATTGGTGGTGCTATAGGTACAGGTTTGTTTGTGGGTTCAGGAACGGCTCTGTCTTCCGGAGGCCCAGCATCACTATTAATTGCTTATGGTATAATTGGGATAATGATTTTCATTACAGTTCACGCATTAGGTGAATTGGCAGTCACATTCCCTGTTGGTGGTGCTTTCCTAACATACAACAGTAGATTTATCTCACCTACATGGGGTTTCTGCATGGCTTGGAATTATTCAATGCAGTGGTTGATAATCTTACCTCTAGAGTTAGTTGCAGCTTCCATGACAATCAAATATTGGAATACTAGTATTAGCCCTGCGGTGTGGGTCACTATATTTTATCTTTTGATAGTCTTCATCAATTTGTTTGGTGTTAAAGGTTATGGTGAAGCAGAATTTGTTTTCAGTATGGTCAAAGTGCTTGCCGTTGTTGGATTTATCATCGTTGGTATTGTGATTAATTGTGGTGGTGGACCAAATGGTGGGTATTTAGGTGGAGAATATTGGTCTAATCCTGGTGCTTTCAACTCGGGTTTCAAGGGTCTCTGTACCGTTTTTGTCACTGCTGCATCATCATTCACGGGTACTGAAATGGTTGGATTGGCTGCTGCTGAAACTGCTAATCCTAGAAAGACATTACCTAGTGCTACCAAACAAGTGTTTTGGAGAATCTGTCTTTTCTATATGGTTTCATTGACTATCATTGGAGTTTTGGTGCCTTATAATGATAGCAGATTACTAAGTACTTCTTCAGTTGATGTCAATGCTTCTCCATTTGTTATAGCAATCGTTGACAGTGGTATTAAAGTTTTACCATCCATAATGAATGCGGTCATTTTGATTGCTGTCTTGTCAGTTGGTAACTCTGCAGTGTTTGGATGTTCAAGAACTATCGCTTCACTGGCTGATCAAGATTTTGCTCCAAAGATCTTTGGATATATCGATAGACAAGGTAGACCTTTGTTTGGAGTTGGTATGTCATTACTATTTGGGCTTTTATGCTATTTGTCAGTCTCGAGTGAACAATCGATCATCTTTGGATGGTTGTTAGCACTCGCGGGTTTATCTTCCATATTCACTTGGGGTTCCATTTGCTTTTCACATATAAGATTCAGAATGGCATTGAAATATCAAGGAAGAAGTACAGATGAGTTGCCGTTCACTTCTGTCTGTGGTATTTACGGGTCCTACTTAGGGGTGCTTTTGAATGTTTTGGTCTTGATAGCACAATTTTGGGTCGCTTTATGGCCAATTGATGGATCACCAAATGCCAAAAATTTCTTCAAGAACTATCTAACTGTTGTTGTGTTGATTGCGTTTTACCTCATACGAGCAGTCTGGAAACGAAAAGAATGGTGTTTGTATCTAAGATTGAACCAGATAGATGTTGATACAGGTAGAAGAGACACTGATTTGGTTCTCTTGAGAGAAGATTTGGCAGAGGAGAGAGCATTTTTGGCTTCCAGGCCATTTTACTACAGAGTGTACAAATTCTGGTGTTAGTTTGTTAGTAAGCTGGAGTAACATGTAAATATATGTATTGAATATAATAACAGGTCATTATTGTTTTATTATACGCATAGTTAGTTCAACTGGAGTAAAACATTGTTGTGCATCAGAACATCAACCTGAACTTTTGTTTCTTTCATCAATAACCATCTCAAGCTCAAAAATCCGACCACAACACAGATGATTATAGATGAGATATTGTCGTTCAACTTCATGTTCCGTGAAAACTCTGTAAAACAGACAAGTGTTTTGAGATATTGGGCTTTGTTGCTTTGGGTCAAGAGAATATTCAATCAAAACATCACATTCGAGTTTTTTAGATAGCAAATTGAAGAAAGATGGGGTTCTGCACGCTGGTATTATACTTCAGAAGGGGTATGAATATGGGGATAGTCTTAAGGTTAGTGTTCGATAAGCAATTATGTAATATAATCACGTGCTAAAAACGGATGCGCGTATCCGACGTGAAGACTCGTCCTGACCAAATCGCATTCTTTCATTGGCTGTCTTTAATACAACGGACCCGGGTTTTTTCTCCGGCGGGCGCACCGCAAAAGCTCAAGTCTCCCTGGAGTGCGGAACGCAGAGATTGGCAGAGGTAACAAACATCTCAGACTCAACTCTGAAGTGAAGAGCATCATCACCTTTAATTGAACATTTTGATTATCAATCAAATCAAATTGAACTGGACTCACTTAATAGATCACAGTATTCAAAATACATCATAAGTTATCAAAATGCTACCTGCAAGATTAACATTGAATGCCTGTAGACCAGGTTTAAGACAATCTATCAAGCCATTGACTGCTTTCAGATCCAAGATTACTGTTGTCTCCACTACATCAGCTCAAGAGCAAGAAATTTTAGTTGCTCAAAGAAAAAACAGACCAGATTCTCCACATTTAACTATTTATGAACCTCAATTAACTGCTATATTATCATCTTTCCACAGAATCACAGGTGTTGGTTTAGCTCTTGGTTTCTACGGTTTAACTTGTTCATTTGCTTTGACCTCATTACTAGGAGTTCCATTTGATGCTAATACTCTATTAAGCGTCTTTGTGGGGTTGCCTTCTGGTCTATTGGTTGCTGGTAAGGCTTTGGCCAGTTTCCCATTTGTTTTCCATACGGGTAACGGTTTCAGACATTTATTGTGGGATACTGGTAGAGAGTTGACTATTAAGGGTGTCTACAGAACTGGTTATGCCGTTTTAGCTTTCACTGCTGTCTTAGGTACATACTTTACTTTATGTTAAATGTCAAACGTTTTTTGCATCTTCATGTCCTCTATAGGTGCTGATACTTTTTGATTGGTTTCTATTGTTTTTTCTTCAATCCATTTTTTCGATACTATTCATTCCAATGTTGGGTAGTGTGTTTGATTTGACTTTAAAGGTCTATCTCCTTTCATTTACTGGTACAATATTTATTCTAAGATTTTACTTCTCTTTATAAAACCCCTCTCATGTAAACCCTAACGAAAACGACGAAGATGGTGAAAACTATCACTGTAGCAATTCGATCTTAGCTAGTAGTACATTTTTTACTGAATACAGAAAAACGCAAAGAGAGTCTTTCATAAAAACAAAACTCATTGTTGAACAGTCATCTAACAATGACGCAAATAAAGGGAAACTCTAGTACATCTCAAAGGTGAGTGTGGGTATATATATAGCATAATTTAAACAACCAAATCCAAGAGGAATTGATGTACTTTTAGATGGATGGAGGCACGTAATTCAATCATCCAAGTCCTCCTTTCTCTCTTTCTTGAATATTGGAAAAGAATAGAAACGATGAGTAGGACTTCATTTCGCAACCGATGGTTATTGAACAAGAAACATGAATAAAATCAACAAAAAAATCATAAAGGAAATAAAACAAATGAATAAATTAAAGGAAAAACATATCTAGTATGATCTAGGTCAATACATCATAAAATCATCATTATCATCGAATTTGAATTCGAATCTAGGGCTTGTCAAGAATCCAGCTCCCATCGTTGCAGTATTATTAGACTGACCACCGCTGAACTCACTACTGCTTCCACCACCTGTTGTACCAGGTATGGCAACTGCTGATAAATTGCTGCTCGTAAATCTGGATGTATCATTGATTGAATCAAGCATGATGTTCATATCATCGTTCAAATCGTAGTCCATCACCAAATTTCTTGCAAACCAATCACTCGATGTAGCTGGTAATGGCGCAGTTGGAGTTGTTGTATCCATCGTCGTCTTCATAGGAGCTAATGGTTTTGTTGTTAACGAAGGAGGAATAGTAAAGTTCTCAATGTTCGCAAGCTCAGAAATTATACTAGAATCCGGCTTCATTGATAATTTTGGCTCATGTTTCACTGATGTTAACTGCGGTATGGCTTTAGTCTGAGCAGAACTCAAATTGACATTCAATTCGTTTTGGATTGTACGAGAAACACTCTCTTTCTTCACCCTCACACCTGACGTCAAGTTGACTGTCCGTGACGAACAAATACACGGAGCACTTTGGGAACACAGGCCACAGGCATGTGTCAGCCTCTCTTTTTTCACTTTGGACGTGTCTATGGATATATTTGACGGGGATTTGGCTGTGGTGGCTTTAGATGCCGCTGATAAACCACTTGTTTCTTGCTGTAGTTTCAATTTCAACTCTTGCTCTAACCTCTGTCTCTCTAGTAACTCCTGTTTTTGTTTCATCTGCTGAGCGAGCAATATCGATGCTTTCTTTTGCGCAGTAGAGATGGCTTTGCTCTCTTGTTTCCTTGGTTTTGTCGACTTGCTTGAACCGGTAGTCTTTGTGTTTGCTTTAGTAGTAGCTGGTTTAATCATGATATCGTTAGGTGATAAAAACATTTCACTTTGAGGTGGTCTTTGCCCAGCTGGTGAGAATTCTATAGAGGTTATCTTTCTAGGATCTGATGTAGTTGTTTTCTTATTGGGCTTGACTCTCTTGGATTCAAGGTTGTAGCTCAAATTGATCGGATCAATTGTGCTTGGTTCAATCACCAAGTCATCTTCAAGTTTCACAGATATATCAGTAGGACCTGGCTTTAGCAAAGAGTTTGTGTCAATACCAATACGATTATCACTGGTACCTCTAATCTTGTCATTCTCAGCCTTGACTAATTTCAAATTATGAATCTCCTTGTTTAGCTTGACCAAAATTTTCTTCAAATTGTCATTCTCCTTGGTCACGTTTTGAAGCTGGATCTTCAAATCAGATTGGTTGTTTGTCATTAGATTAATGTTGGAGTGAATCTGAGAGTTGATCTTAAGCTTAGATGAGTTGTTACTTTCTTGCGTAGCTACTGATTGTCGAGATGATTTATCAGCCTTTGACTTGGAGCAGTTTCCAGTCTTTTTCACCTTTGGTCTTGGGGGCAAAATCCAATTTTTAGAAGTTGTCAAAGTGATCTCGTCGTTGTTGTTCACAGTTGATAGGTTCCTGATTATTGTATTTGACTTTATATTCTGCTGAGAAGTCCCATTAGGAGCTATAGCTATTGGTCGAGGTTTGATTGCAATAGGGTGCGGTTGAGGTTTGATTGAAATAGGTACCGACTTTGTTCTAGTCATAGCGTAATCAGGAACAGGATTACTTACAGGTTGAGCACTTTGTGATTTGGACATCATTTCACTTGTTGTCGTCTGCCCCTTGATTTGTTGCCTCGTAGATGAAGGAGATAAGAGAGGCTGTTGTGATGTTTGCTTTGGTACAGAATGTTGTTGCTGCTGCTGTTGTTGTTGTGGTTGCTGTTGAGATGGCTGCTGCTGGGGATGTTGCTGAGTGGATTGAGTGGGTTGAGCCTGTTGTGGTAACTGCTGCTTCAGGGGTCCATGTGGGTGTTGTGCAGATGTTGATTTTGGTGGCTTCGATGAGTGATCGTGTGAGATATTGGTAGATAACACATTTGGTGTTGTTGAAGAGGAATTTGATAGTGGAGACTTGACTAGCTGTTTACCAGTCTGCTCAGACCTTATGTCTATAGCATCAGTGTTCACTTCAGACATCCTTGTTAGTAGCCAACCAGTGTAAGAAATTTTCTCTTTTTTTCAATGATCAAAGAAAATGAGTTGACTTTTGGTACTAAACGAGCGGTTGTGTCCATGTGCTCTCAAGCCAATATACGAATCCAATTTTCAAGATGGATGAACTATATGCAAGGCATCAAATGATCGATTCCTGTTTGCTAACTACAAAATACATGCACAAGATAAGATCTAACATGGTTGCAACGGCATCAATTAAAATCGCTCGAAAATCGGTTCAAGCGGGTGCGACGATCGACGCGTTTGAATCCGGATTTTTTTCGGGTCCTTTGAATATCCCTCGGTTACTTAGTTGACTCCTATATATATATGTAAAAGATCTGGGGATATCGTATTCAGCTACTAGGCTATTGATGTTATATATATATATATATATATATATCTACATAAATCAATGTAGCACTAGACTTTCACGTTGAATTTGGTACCGACAATGCAGTATCTGGCAACCACCCAAAAGAAATCTCCGACCAAGGCCAACACTCCCGAGTAAACGATAAAATTCTTGTAAGATTGGGTAGATTCATGGCCAATAATTACACCTCCAATTGTCAAACCACCCAAGAAAAAGAATCCAGAAACCATCGAGAGGGTAGCGTAACGTTTACCAAAGTCTCTCGTTGGTGAAATTGCAGAGCAACATGCAGGGGTCATGGATAAAACGGAGGCACTAAAGAACCCGTAAATGATTGCAAATGCGTAGAGAGAGCCTAGTGATTTGGAATTAGTACACCACCCCAGCCAAAGAGCAAGATCTGATAATCCAACAAAAAAGATCATAACTACCATGACATTATAAGGGCCTAGTTTTCTATCTGCCAAAACACCCGGGAAGAATCTTCCAAACATACCAGCAGCACTCATAATGGTAAGCATGGTGTTAGCTTGAGTTTCAGTGTATCCGAGAAACACAATGAAGGAAGCATAGTAGGTGATAGCACACACTAATGACAATTCACTGAATGCAGCAGCTAAAGTGCAGAAAAAAAACTTGGGATCTTTCAAAGCATGGAAATCAATGCTTTTCTTTGACAAGATATATAGGTTCTTAAATATCACCTTACACCTTTCACCAAAAGGCAACTCGCTATAAATTACAGAGCTCTCTGGTCTCAATCTTTCTTTACTCAAAACAAATGATATCAATAGCAGTCCAGTACAAACAAAAGACAAGATTCTTAGTGCCCATTTAAAGCCAACAGTAGTGTACAAATGACTCAACAACAATGGAAACAAAATTCCCCCAACTGAGCCACCCAAAGTTGCAATGGCGAAACACATAGCTCTTTTCTTCATAAAATAGTGAGTAACCAAACCTCCACAAGGAGACATAAGAAGCCCACAAGCTGAACCTGCAACAATACCAAAAACAAGAACAAACGCTGTAACTGACTCACATTCACCAGTAAAAAACAATCCAATGAACAACAGTATCGTTCCAGACATGAGTGGAATCTTGCAACCAAATTCATCAAAAAGAACACCCGAAAAGATTCCTGAAATGTAACTAACAGCAATGAAAACTGAAAAGATTAGGGAAGATAAGGATGATGAAACACCGGCTAATTGATGCTGATTCAAATATGACTGCACTGCACCCACAGAGTTGACTAATCCAAAGTCAACTGTAAAGCCTAAAAATGAACCAAATAAGACTGTGTAGGCAGTAAGGCCACCATCAGGATAATCGATTTCTTCCTCTTCTTCCGAATTTGAGCGAGAGTGAGACTCATCAGAGTGGTTAGCTTCTGGATCAGTACGTAGCTGGTGAGCAGAGGTAGATTCCAGCGGTAATTCAAAATCTGAACGATGTCTTAGACTAGAAGTTTCAACCACAACCTTTGTAATATGAGTGACGGAGTTTGACTTTCTTGAGTTTGGCTGTTGAGACGTCAACTCTATGCCGTTATCTGGCATTTCTTCATGTTCATCAAATACGCTGTTCATACTCAAGAGATGGAAGAAATTGGGAAGATTCGACTGCACTTATTAATGGGTAGTATATGCAATCTGCACGTTCAAGTATCAATCTTATGAATAACAGTGAATCAAAGATGGAGGAGCCAGTTACGGGTAGATCTCAGATTATATATATACACCAAATCATAGATACAAGATTAGAAAAGAGTCATTCGCATCGTAAGAGATTATGTCATCAAATCTGAAAAATTATGTATTATGTAATTGCTTATGTCATTTATTTATTTTACTGCCAAATTTGTTATGAGCCCTTCCACTGCTCTTTCATTGGACATCCAGTTCTCATCCAGTGTGAGAGATTGGTGAGCGACAACTCAAAAGACTTGTAGATGTACCAAGATACTATGCAATTAAGACCCGTATAATATCAATACAAATCATATATTCATTATCAATTATAACAAAATGAAGTTCATGGGTGTTAAAGTTTACAGTTTCCCTTTAGTTAAATACTACTGGCCTTTCTTCATCGGTTGTATGTACCTCTATATTTTTTTTAGCCTTTTATTGGCATAATACGTGCCTTATAAAACATAAGAAATTGCACAACATATGAAATTGCACTATGGACTGGGTAAAATGGCAATCTGTTAGATGAATGAGAGCATATCATTTACTTCCACATAATAGACTGTAACAGTGTTTTGATTCGACTCAATAGAAGTACAAATTATGATTCTCAATTACACCCGAAATCTACGAAAATATGGTAGCAATTGCAAACTTATTAGATCATAGACTGTCTGCCAGCCAGCCATCTAGGTACAATCGTATTTGTTAATTGGAACCACCTCCAATTCAGCAATTATACCCATATCACAGGTATACTAACATGGAAATTCATTATTATAGTCGGTGCTACTTACTACGGTATCGGAAAGGTCCAAGGTTTGTTGATGGATACCTCTGAATTCATCAACGATCCAAGACATCCAAGATTCAAGCAAGGTGATCTAGAAAAGAAATGAATGTACTGAATCAAGTTAAATTTGACGACACAACAGCAAAAAAAAACTGGAGAAACATATTTATTATCAGCTTAGTCAAGCTATGCTAGTATGAATTGTGCTTTTTGACTATCATTTATAAGAAAAAATTAATTAAAAATCATCATCATTATGGTATATACAATCCATTCTTTTTTTTTTGATATTGTTTGGATTCGAAGAATCAGAGTATTACTATATGCTACTGTATTTGATTTAGTTTGTTTTGAATATTTATGATATGAAACGTTTTCCCCTCTAGATATTATTATTATTATTGAAAATATTATTGAAAATTACACGGTAAATTAGCTTTCGTGGTAGATTGTAAAAAAAAAAACCTTTACTTGTTCCCTCGTGTTGGAGAAGTTGCCATGGTTTTACATCGCACAGTAAGAATAAATACTCTACCTATATTTATGCTACAAAAAGTTTAAAATTCATGTTGCTCGCTAGCAACATCCAATGCATCCTTTAAAACACCAATCAATTCCTCAGTTGGTTCCAAACCGATACTTAATCTGACTAGATTTCTATCCACTCCCCATTTTTCAATTTCGTCCAGCTCTTGGAAATGGGCTAAGATTGAGTATGGGCAAATCAATGTGAAGTTTGTTCCTAATGAAGGACCCTTAGAGCAATTAACATTGTTGAAAAAGCAAACCGCATCCTGCTCTTCCTTGAACACAATCGACATCAACCCACCGTATCCTCCATCCTTATTCTTTATGGAGTCGTAATGGTGTCTAGATTCACTTATCGAAGGGTAAAAAATATCCTTTAAAAGTTTTGAGTCTTGGAACAACTTCAAAACAGCCAGAGCATTTTCATTAATCTTTTTTGAACGAAGCTCAAAATCACGAGAGTTTCTTTCCAAAAAGATTGCATCTTGATCCCAGAGCAAATCTTCGAAATTCTTGTTAAAGTGTTCCTTCAATTCCCCGTAATAGTTAGATTTAGGATTCAAGATCAAAGAACCAGCCATAACATTTGAATCACCAGAAAAAACCTTGGTTAACGAACTCGTAACTATATCGGCATACTTTAAAACGTCGATGTTACTCACGTTACCAACAGTCTCATCCACAATAACAATGAACCCAAATTTATCACCTAACTCTTTGATTTCACGCATGTTAGGAGTCTTCAATAATGGATTGGATGGACATTCACAAATAAAAGAGCATATTTTTTCACCAGCTTCTAACTTTTTCTTCAATTCATTCAATGACAGATCATCACCAAACCCATAGAAGTGAACACCAGCACCCCATTTTTTCAAGATGTTCAACGTATCAACGTAAGGAAATCCAAAACAGACAGATTTTTCATCCTTATGAGGGGCAACGGCTAAACAAGCTTGATGAGCGGTAAAGATAGCAGCCATACCGGAAGATGTCAAATAGACATCATTAGCAGTTATTTCTTCCTGGATCTTGGAAGCTATTCTATTTCTCAATATCTCTTTAGCTTCTTTGGCCTTTCTCAGATCCAAATTTCTACCAAATCTCTCTTCAATGAATGTGGTGAACTCATTGTTGACCTGCGAGGTGGAATTTATCGATGATCTAGATGATCTCTTGCTAGATCTTTCAGAGCTCATCACTGAATGAATCTTGTTCTTTCCTGGCTTCACCTCCAATTTCGATCTCATTTCATCCAGAAAGTACTCACCCAATCTAGATGAGATACCTTCCCCGGCATGTTGCCAGTATTGTTTCCCCAATGAATACTCACTGGCAGGTAAAAAAACAACGGCAATACTAGCTTCTATTCTGTAAGTTGCTTCTTCTTCATTCTTAGGTGCTGGTGAACTCAATTGTAGGATTCTGACGTTACAACTAGTCAAAGTGGTTTTACTCTTAACGAAAGCTCTAACTCTCTTTGCAACATTGTAAGAAGGGAAGATGAAGCATCTTTCGTCGTCTCTTGCATAATTTAATTCCAAAAGCTTACATAACTCTTGAATCTTGGCATGGATGAAGAAACGGGGATATCCTGAACTCATCTTTTGGACAACCCAATCTTGTCCTTCTTCATAACCAACCGTTGCTTCCCATGTAGGTAAAGTAACGGACACGGCATGCGGAGTGTTGTTTGGAATGGTAGCACCTATAGCTTGTGAAATCTGTTGAACCATACCGTCTATAGTCTATATATTCAAACCTGTTCTAAGGATAGTGTATATGGGGAATTGAAGTAAAGAAACATCCACCACCGGTCTGATTTGAGCAGTGAATTGAGTTCTCGGCTCGAAATTGTGACTCTTTGTGGGAAATGGTTATGAGCCCTCATCAAGCTGAAAGAAGCTTATGTGATCTGAATTGATCAGGGGAAAGCTATGGTGGTGAATTTGTTTGTCATTTGATACCAACAGCAGTAGTACATAGTCACTTGGAATTGAGGCTTATAAGTACTTGAAATTTTGCCGAGCGGACAGCAAACTACTTACGGGCTCCCTTTACCCTGATTATACAGGCCCAATTGCACAGTTTCGTATACGTATATCACGCCGTATCATCTGCTAGTTAGTCATGTCGTTGAAACCAAAATCAAATACATGGAAACCAAATACAGATTCAGCACTGCCGTTATACTACAAGGATAAGTTACAAAAAGATTCAACTGTTATAGACAAACTTAAAAGAGCTATTATTAGAAACAGAGCGATGTTGGGAAAATCATTCATACTTTCCATCGTCGTATATTTGGTACTTTACCTCTACTCGTTAATTCCATCCAACTCTAATCCAGAAGGAGAAGTTATTTGGGCCGATAGAAAGAATGAAGTTAAGCAGGTGTTTTTACAAAGTTGGCAAGACTATACTGCACATGGATGGGGTAAAGACGTTTATAAACCAGTGTCACAAACAGGGAGTAACATGGGACCAGAACCACTAGGGTGGATTATAGTAGACTCGCTGGACACGCTAATGTTGATGGGCTGCAAAGAAGAGCTTAAGGAAGCTAGATCATGGGTTGAATATGAGTTAAACTATGATTTTGATTACGATGTGAACACTTTTGAAACAACCATAAGAATGTTGGGTGGGTTGTTGAGTGCCTACTATATTAGCGAAGATGACATATATCTGGAAAAAGCTGTTCATCTAGGAAATAAAATTATGGGAGCATTTGATTCACCAACAGGAATTCCTTATGCTTCAGTGAATCTAAAGACCGGTAAAGGTAAGAAGAGTCATACCGACAGAGGTGCTTCTTCAACAGCAGAAGTTTCAACATTACAACTAGAGTTCAAATATCTGGCAAAGCTTACTGGCGAATCCTTGTACTGGGAAAAAGTTGAGAAAGTCATGGAAGTTTTGGATTCCAACCATCCTACTGATGGATTAGTTCCGATATTTGTGAATCCGCAATCAGGTTCATATCAGGGAAACCTTATAAGATTGGGCTCCAGAGGAGATTCGTACTATGAGTACTTGTTAAAACAATATATTCAAACTAACGAATCAATCTATCTGGACATGTACTTGGAAGCTTTCAAAGGTATCAAAAAGCACCTATATGGAAGTTCGTACCCTAATGGACTATCATATTTGGGAGAGCTAGATCATGGTATTGGTGGTGGGTTATCCAACAAAATGGATCACTTGGTTTGCTTTATTGGGGGACTCTTTGCTTTGGGTGCTACCGAAGGTTTAGATGTTCAGACTGCAAAGTCCTTACCTACTTGGAACTCGTTCAAGCAAGAGCAACTCAGGTTAGGTGAAGAGATGGCTTACACATGTTACAAGATGTACCATGATGTTCGTGCTACAGGGCTATCTCCAGAAATTGTGGTTTTCAATACCGACCCTAAGGTTTTGAAGGATTTCACCATCAAACCTCTTGACAAGCACAATTTACAAAGACCTGAAACTGTTGAGTCATTGTACTACTTGTATAAATTGACAGGCGATGTTAAATACAGAGAATGGGGTTATGAAATTTTCCAAAACTTCGTCAAGCATACTTTAGTTACATCAGGAGGAAAAGACTCCAAACCAAGATATACTTCACTAGATGATGTTACCATTGATCCCCCAAAGAAGAAAGATAACATGGAATCGTTCTGGCTAGCTGAGACTTTGAAGTACTTGTACTTGTTGTTTGACGATGAAACTGATTCCAAGTGGGAGTTATCGAATGTCGTCTTCAACACCGAAGCGCATCCATTACCCATTTTCCAGTCAGATTTCAAAACTGGTTGGGCCAGAGAGACACCTGAAGTTATTGCTGCCAAAAAGCAAAGAGCACTTCAGCAACAAAAGGAGAAGGAAAAGGCGTCTCAAGAACAGAAGGCAAAGGACAAGGCATCTCAAGAGCAGAAGGTGAAGGAAAAATCTTCCCCAGAGCAGAAAGAAAAGGTGAAAGAAGAGACCGCTAGACAGTCAGAACCTGAACTAAAACTAGAATCAGAACATAAGTCCGCCCCTAAACTAAACAACGGACTTGATGAACTTGAAGATACCGAAGATATCGACGTTAAGGCTCCCCACCGTACCGCTAAATTAAAGGTAGACAAAAATGGTGATGTCTATGATCCTTCCATGCCTCATGAAGTTCCAGTCGAAGCCAAAGTACCAGTTTCTAAACCTTTGAATGAACAAGTTTTGGAGCTAGAAAACGACTTGAGAATGGTGCAAGACGAAACTCACGAGATCATTGATGATATACAAGAGGCTAAGATTGCCAACTCCAAAAATAATGAGAAAGTTGCTGAAGATTTGAAAAAGAGTGGTGAGCTGCCACTCGCCAAGCAACCTGTTGCAGTTCCTTTGGATGAGCAATTAGAGAAAATCCTAGAAGAGAAAGAAAATGTTGTTGCCGAGCCAGATCTCACCAGTCAAACAGAGCTAGAGCTCCAGGCTGCATTGGCTGCTGAGGCAGAGACTTTAGAAAAAATTCAACAAGTCGAAGAAAATTTGGGGGTCTTAGAGGGTGATTCAGTATGAATACAAGAAATGGTTTTGGTGCTTTTCTGTGATTTTCAGAGAACGTACTTGCATATTTGCATGTTTGTGTAGAGTTTCATTTCTTCTGTTATCTCACTCGTTTATATGTTAATATAATACTCGTTAATGCATTTCGGAAAGAGCATTGAATATCAGTATGTAAAGTAGGTTTTTTTAGCAGAAGCCGAGCCAAAATGTAGAGCGGCTTGATTCGTAATTTATCTCCGGCTATCGCAAACACGGTGGCACGAACCCAATGGTTTCAATGACCACCGCGAATCTCCCTTTTGGGAATGGTGGTCGCTTATCGCGGTGGTCAGTGAAACCATTGGGTTCGTGCCACCGACTCGCAAATCGATCGCAGATTCGTATAATGCAGGTAATATAAATTGCATGGACTTCAACACAAGCCAGCAAAAACAATTGAATTTGCCACAGATATAAGTATATTTGAAAGCTGAATGAGATCAAACGATGTCAGTCGAGAACTCCCATCCAATGGAAGTCCAAGTGACACACCGAATTGTCACGCAGCAACTGAGCAATGGAATAGAGATGGTAGGAGGAAGTAGCCACTCAATCGCAAGAGGGGATAGGTCTGAAAACTACCACGGAGTGGAAGCCTCTGGCAGCCAATCGACGGAGGTCATAGTATCAGATTATCCAGATGGTGGTTTACGTGCCTATTCTGTGGTTCTTGGCTCATTTTTAGGGCTTACAGTCGATTTCGGTCTCGTTAATTCGATAGGAACTGTTCAGTCATACTTGAATCTGCATCAATTTCAATCAAAATCAACCTCTGTTACATCTCTGATTTTCTCGATTTTCTTATTTGTTACTTATGCTTCGATCATTTTCTCTGGGGCAATGTTTGATGAGTTGGGCGCTCGTATACCAATGATAATTGGTACTGTATTATTTTGTGTGGGATTTTTTGCAGCAGGTAGCTGTACAACAATCGGTTCGTTCGTGGTAGCGTTTTCATTGATATGTGGGCTAGGTGTGGGAATGTTGGCAGGTCCATTGACTGGTGCTGTAAGCCATTGGTTTCTGAAGAATAGAGCCAAGGCATTCGGGTTGTGCACTCTTGGTGGCAGTTGTGGTGGAATACTGTTTCCCATGGTTTTAAACAGGCTATATGAAAAAATGGGGTTTGAAAATGCTATGAGAATTGTCTCGGCTATTTCTGCAGCTCTTTTGATTGCGTCTACTGCGTTGATCACTGAGAGAAAGTCAATCCGGGCTTTGGATCAGTCTACAATAGAAGAGGTCTCTGGTGAACGTATAAGCTTACGACTCTTCTTATTAAAAACTTGGAGCTTGACCAAAAATTCTGTCGACTTAAGCTCCTTGAAAGATGCAAAGTTTTTGTTCTGTGTGCTAGGGTCATCATTCAGTGAACTTGCCTTACTTTGTTCGTTAACGTATTTTGCGTCATATGTTACTTACATTGGTTACAGTGAGACAAAGGCTAATACAGTCGTTACAATTATCAATACGGTAGGTATTGCTGGTCGTTATATACCCAATGTATTTGCCGATCGAATTGGCTGCTACAATGTCATGGCAGTGATGGTACTATTCACTGCTCTTACTGGATTGTGCATTTGGCTTGGCTGGTCCATAAAGACAAATACCATATCCTCAGTTTATGCTTTTGCAGTCATGTACGGGTTTTTTAGCTCTTCTGCTTTGAGTTTGGCTCCGTCTTGCGTTGGTGCCATATCACCCACTAGGGACTTCGGAAAAAGATACGGCACTATGTCGCTAATTACCGGTGTATTCATATTGGTTGGGTTGACCATAGGTGGTGTTATCATTGGCCATGAGAGCTTGGAGACTTACAGAAACTTTAGCATTTACACGGGGGTGATTTCGTTGACTGGTTTTCTCATGTTCTATTGTAGTAGATATTGTCAAGTGGGCTTCCGCTTCCTAAGAAAAGTGTAAAGTACTTGTTTTCTATGTATCATAACTATCGAGTCTTATTGATGTCATATATAAATATATAGTAGCCCGAACCACTTCTATATTCATCTAGCCATATTTAGTGTGCGGCTTTCTGCGAGTTGAAAGACGTTGTAAAGTCGTCTGATTAGCTTAAGTTTGTGAATATCTTGACATTCTACTTGGACTCATATGACACAGCGAACAACGACTCAGCAACCTACTCATAGTACCGAAATCTCAGTTTCCGTTGAACAGGATAACACCTCTATATTTACTGAAAGGCGGAGAACTTTCTCCAGAGCACCTGAGAGTGAATTGGATTATCAGGAAAACAATGATTTATCCGAAACCTTGTCCTTAGATTATCCAGATGGGGGGGTCCGTGCTTATCTAGTTGTTTTCGGTTCATTTTTAGGACTTACTGTTGATTTTGGAATAGTCAATTCAATTGGAGCAATTCAAGCATATTTGAATTTACATCAGTTTAAAAATGTGTCCACTTCTGTGACATCTTTGATTTTCTCGCTATTTACCTTCTTCACATACGCATCAATTATTCTTTCAGGGTCCATGTTTGACGAGTTAGGTGCCCGTATACCAATGGCTATTGGAATAGTTTTGTTTTTCATTGGCTTCTTTGCCTGTGGTAGTTGCAATTCTGTTGGCTCATTTATTGTCACCTTTTCAATTATTGGAGGTACGTCCATTGGAATGCTAGCTGGTCCTTTGACAGGAGTTATTAGTCACTGGTTTATGAAGAATAGAGCTAAGGCGTTTGGTTTATGTACTTTAGGATCCAGTGTTGGTGGCATAATGTTTCCACTGCTTCTCGATAGACTGTACAAAAAACTTGGATTTGAAAATGCAATGAGAATTATTGCTTCTTTATCCACCGTTCTCTTGATTGTTGCAACAACTCTAATAACGGAAAGAGAGTCCATTAAAAATTCAAATTCATCCAATGTGGTGGAAGATTACGATAATGATGCCAGTGAAGTTATTTCGATCGCTGGAAAGCTGAGAACTTTCGGTAAAAGGGCCTCTTGTTTAGCAAAGAAATCGACCGAATTTAAAGCTATGCGAGATCCCAAATACTTTTTCTGTGTCATAGGAGCATCATTTGGTGAGCTTGGGCTTACATGCTGCCTTACATATTTTGCATCCTACGTGACCTTTATTGGTTATAGTGAAACAAAAGCAAATACAGTTATTACCATCCTCAATACTATAGGTATCGCTGGTCGTTATATACCAAACATATTTGCTGACAAGATTGGTTCCTATAATGTCATGATCATAATGGCACTTCTTGTGGGATTATCAACGTTACTTATTTGGCTTGCATGGTCCTCAACGAGCTATTCAATGGCATCAATCTATACTTTTGCCGTCTTATATGGGTTTTTCAGCTCCTCAGTGTTTAGCTTGGCGCCTTCTTGCGTTGGTTCAATCTCACCAACAAAAGATTTTGGTAAAAGGTATGGTACAATGTTCCTGTTTGCAAGTGTCGTTCTCCTGGTTGGTATGACGATTGGCGGTATAATCATTGGAGATGAAAGTATAGAAAGCTATAGGCATTTTAGTCTTTACTGTGGATTAATTTCATTAGTTAGTTTTGTGATGTTTGTGTGTAGTAGATACTGTCAGGCAGGATTCAAAATGCTAAAAAAAGTATGAGTTTATATAGATGTGTATGGAATATGATTTAAGTCTTTTTGGATTTTTGCTTTTTCAGCATCGAAGTAATGTCGTTCTTCGCTTCATCACGTTCTCGCTTTACCGTTTTCTTTTCAAATTTAAGTAGTTGTTCCTCTCTCTCCCGTTGGCCAAGCTTTTGCAAAGCTTCAGATTTCTCTAGATATTCAGGATCATCTTTTTCCTTGCCCACTAACCACTCAAGCAATTTGATATCCTCGCCAAACGGAGAGTCGTCCTTAGGATCTGCAGGAATTTCTAATATCAACGGGATTTTTTCAAATCTCGGATCGTTTGCCAGCAGTCTAAAGCACTCTAAGCCGAGAAATCCCCATCCTATTCTTTGGTGAAGGTCTCTATTTGCACCTAACGGAGCTTTGGAGTCATTTAGATGCAAAGCGGACAAATATTGAAACCCAATTTTTTCCTCGAATTGATCCCAGAACTTTTTCCAGTTGTCTTCTTCTCTAATGTCATAGCCTGCAGCAAATGTATGACAAGTATCAATACAAACACCAACCCTAGATTTATCTTCAATGAGAGATATGACTCGTGAGATGTCATCGAGCTGTCCACCTATCAAATTTCCATGGCCAGCCATATTCTCAATCACAATCTTGACGAATGTGGTTTTTTTCACCGCTATATTGATATTTTTGGCCAATCTCTGTAATGACTCGTCGTGATTGGACCCAAGAGAGGAACCAGGATGAAAATTATAGAGACCAATATTCAATTTCTCACATCTAGTGAGGTCATCAATGAATGAAGTCAACGAGGTGGTTTCTTTTTCAGGGTCAGGATTGGCAAGATTAATGAAATACGAACCGTGAGGTAACACATCGGTCATTGAGTCATAACCGTGAACTTTACAAAACTCCTTAAACTTCATTGCATCCTCATCGGAGATCATAGGTGATACCCATCTTTTAGGGTTCTTTAAAAATAAGGCAAAACTGTTTGCTCCAACATTCATTGCATTCGTGACAGCATTATACACACCTCCCCCCATACCAACGTGAGCCCCAAACTTGTGCTTGAATGCAGTCTCACGAACGAAATTGAAGCCCTGTTTCACTGCTTTTTTTGTTGCAGCTTTCTTCGGTGGCATTTTTGTAGAATTGATTGTATTTGAAAAAGTTGAATCACTTTACTGCTAACGAAACTTCATTCTTCATTGCACCTTTCGTATTCTAAAGCTTCGACGCGTTAGATGAGCACGAAATTGATTGACCCATTTTACTGCACTGCCTACAATGTTAGAGCATCCCAGTTACAATAATCAAAAATAGGATTGTGCTTTATCACTTTCATGGCATAAGGCTTTGGATTGGTTATTTCAAAATGAAGGAGTCAGTCATATAGTGCCCCAAAAACTTTGTGACTCATTAGCAGTCCTGATTGACGAAGAGGTCACTCTTGATACTGAAATTCACCCCCGAATCCCTTGCTCGATTGCGTTGTAGATCACGCACACAAACACACAATCGGACCCACGTTAACAGTTCTAAAGAAAAGGAACATTTTCTGTTAGAGGTGTAGTTCATGGGCTATCAACACAAATTGTAACAATGTCGTTGCCTTCGACAGTGCCCATAATCTGCTCAAACTCCACAATCCTTCAATGTATTGTCCGAGGGATAGCATGATCATGAATAAGGCACTACATGTATCACCATTCGTTGGTAGAGCACTGATTCTGAAAGGTTTAGTACTGGAGAAAGCTCCTATTCTGCTAGTTGCCCCCTATATGCTGGTACAATCAAACGCCTCTTTATTATGTTAGCTATCCAATAGAGTTGAATGTGATCTGTAGACTGATTACACTCATGATCAAGTAGTTTTCAAAGAAAAAGGACATTCACAGATACAGTGATATATGTAACACTGAACTTCACACCCTTTTCAAAGAAGAACTGCTCGTAATGAGTCCTAAAAGTTGTCAGTTGACTTCATGTGGCTCCCAAACTGACAGGTATCCCCAAAAGTATCCATTCAAGATCTACGTGGCTTATGCAGAGCCTTTATCTTTTGCTGACAGGGAAGTAAGTTTCATATATAGATATAGCATAATATCAAATGATTTGTTTTGTGTTCGAGTAGTTTGTGAATATCATTTCTGTTCAGTCTTCTCGTCACAAATTAAAAGGGCATTATTTCTTTTGGTAGCAAACATTTACCTTATTGATCAAGCATACAACGCGTTGAATTCTTTATAGTAGTTGGAAAGGTAACTGGGACGCAATTTTATCAAGTGAATCACTAAAAGACTTTAACTTGGGTAAGGGTGAAGATGGACCTATTCTACTGATATTTTTGTCTCTTACATCAATAAAATCAATCATCTTCAACCAAAGACACGTTTCTAGCAACTAAATATTTCCGAGTACTTCAAAACAACTGAATATCATGACGAAATACCACGAGAGAAATATTGCAGATTTGTAAAAAAATGAAGACTGTAAAATTTTCAGTTTCGATCAATATTTTATTTCCTCCAAATTTCAATATTAACCAAGGATTTCCATACTTTTCCTGGTTGCATTCAATATAACCTTCATTTTTGCAGATTGCAAGCTTTATTTCAAGAGCTGCAAAGTCAAATTAAAGGAGAAAAATGAGTTTTTAGCAATACCTCTATTGCTGTGTACGGTGAAGCGTGGAACATGGTATCAATAAAAAATTCTTTTTTTACTCCAACAAATGATCCCTTGGCCCAGTTGGTTAAGGCATCGTGCTAATAACGCGGGGATCAGCAGTTCGAACCTGCTAGGGATCATTTATTTTTTGCATTTTCTGGCTTCAGATTCGCAGCAAAATGATTTTTTTTTTGTTCAGAGAAAAGCTTAAGATCAGAAGTATTTTTTGATATGTTTATTACTATGGGAGTGTATACGGAACTACTAGAATGAAGTGAAAGAAGAAACTTTTTCTTCATTTTTGAAGGAAATTGGTCTAGCAAAATTGGGATAGTTTCGCTCTGTAAAAAGAAAATGAGGTGCTTCAACATTAGTTGTGACTGCTCACATAGTAATTAGTATGGATGTAGTCGTACGCATCACTGAACATTTGCTATCAATAGTGAAGAATCGCAAAGATTACTGAACAGGGAGACTTTCCGAGTTTGTGCAGGGGACAAAACACAGCAGCCGCTCTACTATGTATGAAGGGGACGATAAAGACAGTACTGTATTTTGGGAGCTTATCACTGGTGAGCTCAACCAACAAGTAGTTTTCTGAACGACTCTTTTGTGAAAAACCCATTGTCCAATATCTACGTTAGTTCCACATCAAGAAATTTAGTACTCGTCAAGTACTGCATCCTTCTATAATACACATTGTTCATGGGCTAGGTTAGATTAGCTTGTAGCGTTTCAGATTAGAGATGGTACTTGTAACCACTACTGCTTTGGGAGAGTAATACAATGCTACAAAATTCAGGGTTGTCCAACTGATCATTACAGAGTAGATAACGTTTTTGTGGAACGTCTATTTGATAAAAGGAAAATATCCCAACTGGGAAATATAAAGAAACTTTTGATAACTAGTATTATAAACCCACGATTTCAGTTTGAAAGCCCGCTAACCAGTGAGCTTTTTAGGTTGATAAGGCTCTTCAAGATAGTCAACATCTTCTTTTGACAGCTTCAAATTGATCGCCACAATAGCATCATCAACCCTTTCAGGCTTACTGAAACCAACAATTGGCGAGCAGCCTTTATATAAAACATAGGCAGTTGAAACAGCAGCCATCGAAACATTATATTTCTTGGAGACTTCTTCAACTCTATTGATGATGATCTTGTCTGCTTCAGACAACGAGTTTAGCTTCAACGAAGCCATGGTGGCATCACTACTAACTCTTGATGTATCACCACCAGCTTGAGTCAGAGGTCTGGTCAAAATACCTCTAGCATTAGGGGACCATGGAATCAAACCAACACCTGTTTCCTTACAATACTCATTCATTTCTCTTTCTTCTTCACGATAAGATAAATTATAGTAGTTTTGCATGGATATGAACTTAGTCCAGCCATTTTTTTCAGCAACTGACTGCATCATAACAAACTGATAGGCTTTCATTGTGGATGCCCCAATGTATCTAACTTTTCCTGCCTTGATACAATCATGTAGCGCTTCCATGGTCTCAGAAATAGGAGTTTTTGGATCAAATCTGTGGATCTGATATAAATCAATGTAGGTTCCTAATCTTTCTACAGAATTGTCAACGGCAGTCATAATATGCTTTCTGGATAACCCTTGGTTATTCACGTATTCATGACCTGGGAACGAAGCTCTTGTAGCTAGCGAGAACCCTTCAGTTTCATCATCGACAGGGAAAAAGACTTTGGTAAAGATAACAACTTTCTCTCTCTTGATATTATACTTTGCCATGAATTTTCTTAGCAAGATTTCTGAATGACCGTTGGAGTATACATCGGCAGTATCGAAGGTTCTTATGCCGAGATCATAAGCTCTTTTCAGTATTGCGAATACCTTCTCTTCATCTTCGAGAACCCAATCAGACCAGCTCTTTTTACCAAAAGACATACATCCTACAATAACTCTTGATATTTGCAGTCCTAAACTCGATTGTTAGTAATCATTACTTGTGTTTTTGAAACCGTAGTGCGATGATTGACCTACCAGAATTACCGAGGTACGTGTAAGTGTTTTCCGAAACTTGATCCCACTTCATTTTCTCTTTTTTGAATATATCTTTTTAAATTTGTGTATAGTGATTGCAATCAATTGAAGAAAAAATGGAAAGAAATCAATCCAAAATAAAGTTGATTGCCACAAGTCGAGCGTTTTCAGAAGCAAGAAAGATTTATATAGTAGAATATCATCACAAGGCTACTGAGTGCGCTATCGCCTTAAAAAAATAGCCGAACCACTGAGAGCGCTATCGCGAAAATACCGTCCGCCCCGATTAATCCCCGAGGAATCCTTATTTCGAATTTTCATGAAGCCGAAGTTAAATACAAGACTAATGCGCGTGCCAATTCTTTTGTAAGGCGATTTAAATAAATATAGACAGATATATAGACTAAGAGAAGTTGGAGTTGGACTTGAAGTAATCAAGATAAACCAAAAAATATTAAAATGAGTATCTGAGTTTTTGTAACTATTGTACAGGGGGTTTGTGATTTTGAAAAATGGTAAGAGCAGGCCCACTTCAATTAACATCAAACGTCATAGCGAAATCATCGATTGTATCCAAAAATTGTTCCCATCCATTATCTCCTAAAATGTCCAAAATCGTTGTGTGAACCTGAGGTAGATTACTATTATTGTCATTTGAATCAGTGACAGGAAAAGCATGGTTTCTTTGAGATGTTGGTGTCGACTCTGGACAACCAATTGCTGGGGAGTTCTGAGCCACTGCAGCTGGCTGTTGAAGATGCAGAAAAGGCTGCTGACCATTCTGAGAAAGGGGCACTGGTGGTAAATTTTGAGTCTGCTGCTGAAGGTGAGACTGTTGTTGCAGCCGTAAATATGCAAATTGATCGGGTGCAAGACTGATACCTCGAGCCAACGATTGCTGGCGCTCTTCGTTGAACTTCTGTAATGAGCTGTACTCGATACTAGGAGATGATCCCACAGATGATAGCTCATGATCACTCGTCACCCTTGGTGATTTCGTAACTGTTGTCAACAATGGATTTGTAAGAGATTCGGACTGAGGAAGAGAAAACTGAACCAATGGACTAGACAAAGGAACCACCGTATTGGAATGAAAGCGCTGAAGAAAAGGCGTCTTTGATTGCATCTGCTGAGGGTTATGACTTATGAATTGATTCTCCTTAGTCTTGCTAGCTTTCCTCAAACCTGTGGGTTCAGAGTTTGTGTATTTCATAGGATGAGCCGTTTTTTGGTTCGTCAGAGAGTCATTCATCGAAGAGTTTCGAAGTGCCATGCTTTCAGATTTCACTTCAAATTCAGGCTTTGTGGGGTCAAGCACCTTATCATTCTTTTCAGGTTTCTCAGTTTCAATCAAAGGATTTGGCTTTCTTGATAACGTTTTCAAGCCATTGATGATTGAATCTTTATCAGTTCCAAGCATCAACCCAATTAACATTTGAATAACGTAAATTCCTCGCAAAGCTGGCCTCATTATTGGTCTATATGATCCTAAAACGGGAATGACCTTTTTCACTAAGAATATTGTTTCCTTTTGATACCTTATGATTTGCTTGTTCAACATACAATCAACTAGTAGAAAAACTGCTGCTGATAGTGCAATCTGGGGAACAAACCATGGTTTTTTGAAATAAAAGCTAATTTCTGGGGAGGAGAAACGTAAAATGATAGTTTTGGCACAATTGTAACAAGTGAGATAGCATTGCTGATTCCATTCTTCGTGCTTCATAAATGTTGACATTTTGCTATTAACATCCAACCTTTCTTGCAAGATAACATATTCAACCAAAAAATTGATGTATTCCAAAGTGGTGGCGAAAGTTTCATCAACATTCAATCTCTCACTATCCATGTACATTTCAAAATCTTTTTTGCATTCAACCTCCAGGATCCTCAATTCCAAATCAGCTTTTTTCAAACATTCTAGAGTTAAACCGTCTCTAAGTAGCTCATCATCGAAGTAGTAGGTTTTTTTGATAGTTGCAACTTTTGTCATGAAAATCTGATAGTAGCTGTCCCAGCGTAGCTTTTCACCCTCTACTAACCAACGTTCAGGCATTGGAGTTGAAAAAGTGCCTTGTGCTATTAAAGAGTACCTAAACTGACTTTCATACCAATCAACGTTTATGAGAGCCCACCAGCATCTTATTTTCAGCTGAGCTTCCTTCGTGGTCAAATCTAAACCAGATGACCCAATCTTATCCAAATTCAACTTACGTGCATTATAAATCACAGCACTCAAGATACAGTTTTGTAAGTGAATGCCACCCAAAGCATGAGAGCACATCTTCATCAAGGCAAATGTTTGGACAGATTTGATATTCGGATATGTCATGAATCTACCCCTCATCAAACACTCCAAGCTACAAGAGAAGAAAACTCTTGGAAAAAAATCCCATTCCTCGTCCGAGAAACCTAACTCTTCCTGTAGTGAGTCATCAGCAAAGTACATTCCAATGCACATCAGAACATAATACTGAGACATGAATAAGTATTCCTTGCTTGGTTTGGAGTATAATGGAGTAACATGCTTTTCGGTGTCGGAGTCATCTGCCCAAAAAGAATCATACTCTTGGAGAAAGGTATCCTTATCCAAAACATTATGCAGAAAGAAAACCTGTAAAGCTCTTCTCAATATGGAGTCAGAATGGCTCTTAGTAATTCCTCGAATGCTCTTCAACTGATAGTTCCAAACATCAGCTTTTTCATCGTCCTTTTTGATCTCAGCCACAAGTCGTTTGTTTGTGATTCTCGACCACTCTTCCGTGTTACCGTTCAATTTGTCATCATCATCTTGCAAGCCTTCAGCTATACCTTTATTCAACAGAGAGATGGTAATGGAGTAACTATCCCACTTGTTGGATCGTTCCATGTCCGATTGCTTGTTTGTATGACCCGCTGAACTAGGTTTTTTTCTCTTGAGAGGTCTCTTGGCTGGCTCCATATTATCGTCAGATTTATTATCATCTTCCACTTTGGGCTTGTTGCTATTGGTAAGATTATTTATAGCCATCAAATTTGAAGAATTGTTAGCTTTAGAATCGACTCTTTTAGTCAGTTTCACTTCCTCTTTTTCATTGCAGGATCTTTTAGTAGTAAGCTTTGAGGCCTCATCCAAGTCACTACTCGAGTCATCATCGTCTTCATACTCGCTAGATGATTCCATCTTTGATTGTTTTAGTCTCAAGACTGTTTCCTCTAATTCTCGAATCTTCCTTCTCAAAACTTCATTCTCTTGAGAAAACTTAAGCTCTATCTCATCTCCTGTGTTCACTAGTAAACCGTCCACTATGATTGGCTCTCGACTACACAGATGTGCTCTATTTCTCGTAATACATCGATCGCAAGGTATCTCAAAGTTGCACTTGACTTTTCTTCTCTTACAGCTAAAGCAGGATTTTGATATTCTATTTGTTCTTCTTACATTCGATGTGTCTAATTTGCCTGTAGCTGAGGGGCGCGGTTGTGGTGGAATGTCTTTCTCTAATTTTGCAGAAGCTTTGGATCTTTTGATCCTGTTATATTCTGATTCTGCTTCTGCTTCCCCAACTTGCGAGCGAACTTCGTCCAAATTTGACATAAAATAACAGCGAGCCTGTCTGGTAGATCAATCAGATATACAACCAGAGGGTCAAAGAATGCCAGTGGGACAATATTTCTGGTTAGCTAGTAAAATAATGATTTTTGAAGATGGAACAGTTAAATTGAGATTGTGCTCTATTGTGAAATATTGTTTCCTCAACTCTCGCTATGAAAACGGATAAGCAAGTTCAGTATGAACAAAGCCTTCAAAAATCACTAGAGAAAAAGAAACTGACTGACCTTGCGGTTGGAGATAAGTTCGAGATCTTGAAAGATTAGGTGCAATTCAAGTCATTGTGATCTAAGTATCGGGTCTGGCTTCCGTAGGTACACCAGTGATGCTTTCCAACGGTTTGCAAAGGTGATTCGATCTTGTTGTTGGAAAGCCGCGTTCTCAGATATCGCAAAAATTGCTGCAGCTTTCTTTTTGCTTGTTTTGGCTTAAATATGCGTGATGCTGACATAATCTGAGCTGAGAAGCGAGTCAAGCGATTTTGACCGAAAATGATATCCCTAATTATAACAGTTTCGTAAGCAACCTTTTTCCATGTCAGTAAGTAGTTGGAGAAAGCAGTTCAATCTAACAACTCCAAATGAATGGAGTTATCTGGTAGCCTTAGTGAAAGTGAAATAAGATGGGTCGGTAGGGGAAGACTGAAGAGAACTCTGCATTGTGGGTGTGGCAGATAACTTGAGCATCATGGAAGACTTATATTTGATCAAAATTTTGGGGATAATAGACCTCAAAGTTGATGAGGCCTATGATATAATGACTGCTCTCCTCTTACTAACCCAGCGCATGAGATACTCAATTTTCAACAAAACAAATTTATAATTGTTTGGGATACTGGTGGCGACCAAAATGTTAGAGTAACATCAAAAGCTACAAAATCCTTCTAGCCTATCTGGGCTGCAACACTTGCTTGTTGACAGCAACCTTTCTCACTACACTAAAGAGATGCATTCACCCCCATAAACTTCCCCGGATTTTTCAGCCGCTAGATCTAAAAGTCTTGATGTCGGCAGTGCATCAGCTATTTTTGCTTGGGTAGCACACGCAACAGATTATGAAATGAAAGCTTACAATACTCGATTCATGTTTGTTCCATGAACAGTTGAGGAGGGTCAAAAGAGATTTGAAACCATTCATCAGTATTTACAGGTCAACAACGTTATTTTCTCTTTCTCCATTGATGGATTTTTCTCGAGTAGGGCTATCCAAGTGCTTGGGATTCATAGTCGAAGAACTATTACCGTCGAGCAGCGAAGCTTCTCTAAACCATAGTTTGACATTTACTATACACGTATTCATCATGAGCAATGAAGCGTCAAATAGAAATCTCTACATGTGAATGAAAACATTAGAGAAGAAATGAAGCCTTTTCGATTTGTAAGTCTACCCTCTTTTGGAGAGTAACGTCGGTGAGCCATTGATGAGACATTGCACCTTTGAGCTCTTTTATTATTATAACTAATCGATTATCTAAAATAAAGAGTGAGAGCTCTATAAGTACGAGATGAACACAGGATACGGAGATCAAAAATGCGGGGAATATGTAATTTTATTCAATGAAGTTGACGAGAGTATAAAGGTATATAGCTAGTTAACTTGTTCCACTCAACCTTCAATTTTCCTGGAACGGTGTGGTTTTTTATTGAAATATAGTCCCCTCTTTTAGTAGTGAACCCCACCACTTTCATGAGGTCTATAGATACTTGATCCTGATCCGAATCCGCAAAGTACCGAGAAGTAGACGCCCAATGATAAAGTGACACCCGTACCCCACATTGACGATCATTTCGGCAATGAACTGTCAGAAGTTCAGAACTTAGAGGTATCTGTTATTACACCCTTAGTTTCATTTCTAATAAAACGAGGGCAGCATCATTCATGTATTATCTGATTGAATTTCCAAAAGACCCCATCTTTGTGAACCAATTGCCGACATAGTTTGAATGCTTGAGGAAGATGATTTGACGACATTGATACTTTGCAGTAAGCAGCCAGATCTTCTGCAATTCTGCTATATTCACACAATTTCAATATTATGTTGCTAAGACAATTATAACCACCTCGTGGTTCTCATTAATATTTAGCCCACAATCGGTTGCTTTCGAGAACTACTCTCTCCCCACTGTTTCCGCTATAACCAGTGGCTCATTAACAATAGCCTCATAGGTAAAAGAGGGGTACGATTTCTCCATCTCTTGGGTTACGGCGGGGTGCCGCTTTTGTTCCGCGCCCTCTCCTCTCCAATCATCCCAGTGCCCGAGCAAGGAAACCCCAGAGCTGGTCACTGCAAAGGATAGAAGAGGGGTGCCATTAAAGGAAGAATATGAGTTTACACCCTCTCCTAAATCCGCTATCAGGGAATACAAGTTAGGAATCCGCATCTCTTTATGGAACATATACTGTGACGAGAAATGGTGTCATATAATTCAGCCCTTTAAGATCACTAGCAGCAACAGGAGACCAATTCTAAATGAGATTCAATTACTGCTAATAAGCCATTTGTTACAATATTTTCCAAACTCAAATAAAATGGTACGAAAGTAATTTTTCATCTTGAAAGAGAGGAGCAGTAGAACTAAGGTACAAAATTTGTGTAATTGATCGCCTTCTCTTTGTTACCATTACAATCGGGCACTAAATCACCTCTATACTACGATTTGATCGCAGTAAAGTATCTATTCTTAAAAATTATGTCGGGGGGTTTGATAATTTGCTGGAAAACTCTACAGTGGTAGGTGCACGCATTAATCTACACTAACCGAACGATCAAGCAGAACCTTTCAAGTTTCCAACAATCACTGCCACTTGCCAAAAGTACAAGTGGTGTTGCATTGAGCAACTACAATTAACTCAGCATGAAATTCACTTGAAGGAATGCTCGGCTCAATTCCTCAAGCAGATGCCACCACTTCCAAGCAATTCTTCAGTGACGAACAGTTCTTGAAACCGATAATGGTTTTCGAGGCAAGCTCAATTTACCTTCAAAGATCTGAATTACTCGATTCACATTCTACATAAGTGTTGAATAAAGGCGGTAGTAGGCCCTCAATGCTCTTTATTCTGGAAATTTTCATTACACACCGCCATAAAGTTAGGAGGGGAAAGAGGGGTGGGTTTCGGGGAAGAGGGGGTAGGGGTCAGCTGAACTTTCGGACTTGACGCACCCCACGGATTCCGCAGTAAGAACGCCAGAGTGGGTGTAAGTGGGGGCGTGCGCCGGAGACTCGGAGTGCACCCCACTCACAAAAGACTAGAAACATAATGGGCATTATTAGCTCTATTCCTTCCATTTGCCCAATGATATGACTTTGAAGGAGTACTTTGCACCATTGGAAGATGAAGAATGAAACTCAATGCTAGATGAACAAATGAAGACGAGATGCTTCTCCTCCTATTGCAAGCTACATCTTGCAATCTCCCGATCTTACCTTTTTAACGTTCTACTGACCAATCGCGCCGTTCCATGAATAATATCACGAAGCCGGTCAGACGCATTACGTACTATACTCTCCGCTTCTATTTTGGTTGAAATAACTTTCTTGAATAATATTTTAACAGCTTCTCGGCCTGTTGGAAACGTGTGAAATGATTGGGCCTTGCATTTTAGGAGCCGCACACCCCGGTTTGCATCATGTACAACTGTAAATTGGGGTTTCATCCTGCTATTAGCTATTCCCCATACATACTGATCATATTTCAGCAATCAGCTTCAAAATACAACTATAAATATGCTCCAATTTCCTTCAATATACTTCAATTCAGTCTCAGTGATTCTATTTCATACTTCTTTCTTTATCAAATATCTGATTGTTTTTCACCAACAGCTTATTTATATTCCAAAAATTCAATAACTACAAACAATATGTCCATTCCAAAGACCCAAAAGGCCGCAATCTTCGAAACCAACGGTGGTAAGATCGAATACAAGGATATTCCAGTTCCTACTCCAAAGCCTACTGAAATCTTGATCAATGTTAAGTACTCCGGTGTCTGTCACACTGACTTGCACGCTTGGAAAGGTGATTGGCCATTAGACACCAAGCTACCATTAGTTGGTGGTCACGAAGGTGCTGGTATTGTTGTTGCTAAGGGTGATCAAGTTACCAACTTTGAAATTGGTGATTATGCTGGTATCAAATGGTTGAATGGTTCTTGTATGTCTTGTGAATTCTGTCAACAAGGTGCTGAACCAAACTGTCCTGATGCTGACTTATCAGGTTACACTCACGATGGTTCTTTCCAACAATATGCCACTGCCGATGCAGTCCAAGCTGCCAAAATTCCAAAAGGTACTGATTTAGCCGAAGTTGCTCCAATTTTATGTGCCGGTGTTACTGTTTACAAAGCTTTAAAGACTGCTGCTTTGACTCCAGGTCAATTTGTTGCTATCTCCGGTGCTGGTGGAGGATTAGGTTCTTTAGCTGTCCAATACGCAAAAGCCATGGGTTTAAGAGTTGTAGGTATTGATGGTGGTGAAGACAAAGAAAAGCTATTCAAGTCTTTAGGTGGTGAAATTTTCATTGATTTCACTAAGACTAAGGATGTTGTTACAGCTATCCAAGAAGCTACCAACGGTGGTCCACATGGTGTCATCAATGTCTCAGTCTCTCCAGCTGCTATCTCCCAATCTTGTAAGTATGTTAGAACTTTAGGTACTGTTGTGTTAGTCGGTTTACCAGCTGGTGCTGTTTGTGAATCATCTGTTTTCGAACATGTTATCAAGTCCATCCAAATCAAGGGTTCTTATGTTGGTAACAGACAAGATACCGCAGAAGCTATTGATTTCTTCTCTAGAGGTTTGGTTAAGTCACCAATCAAGATTGTTGGTTTATCTGAATTGGACTCTGTCTACAAGTTAATGGAAGAAGGTAAGATTGTTGGTAGATATGTTTTGGATACTTCTAAATAAGTCTAGCTAGCTCTAGTCTTCATTCAGCCAAGTTTGGATTATATGTGTTTATGATTTTTTATTATTGACTTTTCCTTTTTTTATCTTGACCACAAGTTTCCATATGTTTCTACTACTTTATTTCTCTATTTAGTTCCTGGTTAAAACAGTTGAAATCAAAATGATCTATTTATTTCTATTCTAAATCTTACAAAATTTGCCCAAATTCTCTTGTCTGTTTCGTAGATGATTCTCTTTAGCCTTCATACTTTGGAGATGAATGACCACATATTTATCCAAGCTCGTTGCGATTATGCATGGAGTACTACGAAAAAACATATTTTGAAGACTTATTCTCAATGATTTTGAAGTACATCGTTAAGGTTGACAATTCTATTATAGCTAAAACCTAAGAAAAGTTCTCAAACTGTTCTTGTACTCTTTACTAAGTTCTCGTTCCGAGCAATATGTACTTTCTCATCACTCATTCAGATTCCAAATGATTCAATCCAAATCAAGATCAACTTGAAGTGCTCTAACTTCTAATAATACCACGAAGTGGCATGAGTTGTAAGCGAGTTATTTGCTTGACCTTTCCTGTAAACCAGCAACATTATCCAGCAACTGGTTTACTTTAAAATACAATTCCAGATCCTGCTCGTCTTTCGCCTCAGTAGTCTCACCTTCATGACCACTAATAGTCGGAACCTGACCTAAAATCCAGCTTTCCTTCAACATTCGCGTTATAGATAGCAGTTCTTCTGCAAGTCTAATTATGGTGGATGTGTTTGACTCAATCTGCAATGATTCTATAGCCAAAGTTTCTTGTGATTTGTCCAATACGCTTGATAATTCAATTATGTCATGGAATTTCTGAAGCATTAGCTCGACATTGTTGTCAATTTTCGTAATCAAAGTCAATGAGCTTTTCTGCATTTGATGTATTTCACTTTTGAAGAGAGAATGTGCTTGAATGTCACGCTTGCTGAAATGTTAATCAGCCATAATGAATCTACCAGTGGGTGGTAAGAATGGTGAAAATTCAAAATACATTTCACAGAGTTCTACTATCGCAAGAGGTGCACGGGTGTTCTGGAATTGTGACGCTGATAAGCTCATCTTATCAAGAAGGGATTACAGTTTACCCTTACTTTCCATTAAAGTTTGGCGTTAATTCTTTTTTCTTCTATGAATCTTAAAAACAGTGGACTGGGAAGTATAATAGACAGAGATGTTTGCAGAAGACCAAGTCGATACTGAACAAGTTGAACAAGAAGAAGACAACCCCCATAGAGAAATACCCCAATGGGACTACGGCACTAGCCTCAATCCACAATTGGGTAACTTGTCTTCTCCTTTGATGCTAAGAGGTAACTATTTGACTATCAGAACAAATGTTTTCACTATCAAAAAAATTGTACTAACATCATCAACAGAGCACGGTATAATGGCGGTAGCGCAACCAGAGGTATTGCAAAATTACATGTTCCCAATAAGTGAAATTCTTGCTTCTAAAATCTTGTTGTATAGAACCTCAATCAATCAGCTAATGTCTCCAACACATGAAAACTCTTCACATCATAAGCTTTTGATAATTACTGGGCCTTCTTCAATGAAAGAGCCTTTTCAATCTGTCCGATGTGGTCAGTGGCTTTCGACTGTTGCAGGTAATCGGCAGTATCTACCTAGCACAATCAGGGACGTTCATGATAACACACCAGGTAATCTAAGAGAACACTTGATTCAAATCTATAAAACAAAAAATTACATAGGATTGAGAAACTACCATATTTCAAAGAGCTTCTTTGATGAGAAAACGGTGAACTCCTTGAACTCAATTTTGTTATCCATGAGGGCTAATGCTACTAGATATGACGATTCGATGTTACCGACTTTATCTACAGTAGAGTCCAAGTTAGGTTTACCTTTGTTTAGGACCTTATTGGTTGAGCTGGCACAATATTGCCCATTGGCTGTTAGCTTGTCAAACACTATATCACCTCAATACTTCTCTGATCTTTGCTGTTTTGGGTTGTTAGATTCATCATTTTTAGAAAGCCAATTACACAGGGAATTAGTATCAGGTTTATCATATCCATGCGGTTTTCAGACGGATGAAATCAATGGCTATAAATTGGAAAAGGCAAAAGAATCTATGATAACATCAAGTGCCTCCCACAGATTCTTGTCGGTAACAAAGAACGGGTCTGTGACCCAAGTCGAAACAATTGGGAACCATGATACGTTCTGCGTCTTACCAATTCGACCATTTCTCGAATCTTTTCAGGAATGTAATGGTTACACGTTATATGACGAGAATATATACAAACTTTTTGAAGAGTCATTGATTAGAGAGCTAGAAACTTTGAAAGATCAGATTGGTTTCGGCAATCAATTAAAACTTTTGATTGATGTTGGCTTATCAGATCATAAGGACTATATCATAAAAAGTAAAGCTGTGATAGCTATAATCAAGAGCCAGTCAATTTACAAAAATCTACTGGGATTTATGGTTGATTCCGGTAACGACTACTTACCTAAAAACATTGATCCTGTTGAAGTGAACCCTTTAAATCATCGTTCCAATGCTTATCAATTCTCAAACATGAGAACTAAATTGATGAAGATTCAAAGCGATAAAGAAGTACCGAATTATGAATCTTTCATCTATGCACATGCACTGATTAGATTGATTAGTGAAACTAACGAGCTAAAGCGGTTGGATCTCTTAGACGAAGCAACTGTCGATATTGCAAAGTTGGATTACAATACTTTAGCTGGGTGAGCCTCATTTTTTTTTAGCTCCTCTTTTTCTTATTTTGCTGTTTTGAAGCAGCTACTACATATATTGACACTTAACACCCCCTACTGAATAATACTGGATACAATTATTAAGTTTATATGTATTCTCTCAATCTCACAACTCTTAATCGTGAGATATTGTTTCGAAGTAGTCAGACAATCGTGTGTCGAGTGAAGGGAGCACTAATAGGCACAGACAAAGCGTATTTGAGATGTGCCCTTTTTTTACATAAAGTTTACAAACATAAAAAGAATGGGTTTGGTATTGGAGCCACTTCAATCATTCGAAGGAGACAAAGACCAAAGAAATTTTACATCAAACTTTGGAATTGGTCCCTTTCCTGTCCTCAATACAGAATAAACTTGGACCATGTAAAGTTTTTGAAAAGGATTTGAGGCCCAAAGCTTTTCAAACCAAGCTCGTACATCCTTTTTATCGCACTGATTCTGAGAAGTTGATTTTTGTCAAATTACTAACTAAAGGGCAAGTCCCGAAAATGCTCTAGTGTTGATGTGAAATACTTATACTGTGTATGAGTTCTGCATTGTTCAGGTGGAAAACCTCACAAAGTAGTCACTACGGAAGTATTGATTTTAGTATGGATCTTCAACGACAAGCAAACTACTTGATTTTCGAATGTGGAACATTCTTGAACACAACTTTACCAGAAACAGACAGTTATAGTCTATGAGTATCGGCTGTTTCGACCCTCGGAGATTTTTTCAGCTTCTCACGTCGCTATTGCGTGTTGAATTTTTCGAGCATTGATCTGGTTCGGTGGTTGACGCACGCAAACGTCATCAGGCTTAATGTTCCGGACCAGACAGTGCCTCTCTGTCTGCAAATGAAGTTACGCCGGGAAGTAGTAAACAGCCTGCGGTCATCTTTTGTGTGGACTCTCCGCTTCGTTGCAGCCCGGAGTTTTTCTTTGATTGTTGCGAGATTGTTTGCTGACAGGTATGTGAAGACTGTGCTATAATTACAACCTATGTATAATTACAACCTATGGAAGGCTGTTACCGGCTCGAAAGTGAACCGTTAAAACAAATATATGCATCCTCATACCTATAGTTGAGCATGTAATCAACCCAAGCATTAATTGAAGCCCCAAAATATAGGTAGAAAGAAAGCAAACCAGTAGAGAGCCGCTGACGTCAGTCACGGGGTTCTCTACCGCGACTAAATGGGGGTCTTCCCACTAATCTCCAATTTCTCCCCGGTGACGAATTTCCACAGAGGCAGCCGGTTGTTTTCTGCCATCCAAACCTCACCTCATCAGATGATTCTGAGTTATCCAGTCACTCAGATGGAGGCTGCCACTATAAAACAACATCCAATTCCTCCCAACGATTTACTGATAGCCCGTTTTCTCAATTCTTTTACTTCTCCCTTGGTTTGTTTACTAATCTTTTTTTGTACTCAATTCATTTGTAACTAATTACGATTAACATATAAATCACTTTCAAATATAATATGACTTTAGACTTTTTATCAAGAAAAACCGGTGTCATTGTCGGTGACGATGTCAAGAACTTGTTCTTGTACGCACAAGAAAAAGGTTTCGCCATTCCAGCTATCAATGTTACCTCATCATCAACTGTTGTTGCTGCTTTAGAAGCTGCTAGAGATGCTAACTCTCCAATCATCTTGCAAACCTCCAACGGTGGTGCTGCTTACTTTGCTGGTAAAGGTGTCAAGAACGATGGTCAAAATGCTGCCATTGCTGGTTCCATTGCAGCTGCTCATTACATCAGAGCTATTGCTCCAACTTATGGTATTCCAGTTATTTTACACACTGATCACTGTGCTGAAAAATTACTTCCATGGTTCGATGGTATGTTAGATGCTGATGAAGAATATTACGCTAAAAACAATGAACCATTATTCTCTTCTCACATGTTGGATCTATCTGAAGAAACCGACGATAAGAACATTGCCACATGTGTTAAATACTTCAAGAGAATGTCAAAGATGAACCAATGGTTAGAAATGGAAATTGGTATCACTGGTGGTGAAGAAGATGGTGTTAACAATGAAAATGCCGATAAGGAATTATTATATACCAAGCCAGAAACAGTCTTTGCTGTTTATGAAGCTTTATCTCCAATCTCACCAAACTTTTCAATTGCTGCTGCTTTCGGTAACGTTCATGGTGTTTACAAGCCAGGTAACGTTGTGTTGAGACCATCTTTATTAGGTGAACATCAAGCTTACGCTAAGAAGCAATTAGGTTCCAAATCTGATAAGCCATTATTCCTTGTCTTCCACGGTGGTTCCGGTTCTACCCAAGAAGAATTCGATACAGGTATCTCCAACGGTGTTGTTAAGGTCAACTTAGATACCGATTGTCAATTCGCATACTTGGCTGGTATTAGAGATTACATGATTTCTAAACAAGCTTATGTTTCAACCATGGTTGGTAACCCAGATGGTGCTGATAAGCCAAACAAGAAATACTTTGATCCAAGAGTCTGGGTTAGAGAAGGTGAAAAGACCATGTCCAAGAGAATCTCTGAAGCTTTAGATGTCTTCCACACTAAAAATGTCTTATAAGATCTCTTTCCCTGTTAAGTAATACAGATAATTACATAAATTATATACTCCTCTGTGTTTAATTTGATTTTTCATCTCGATGTAATTGAAAGTAAGTTTTGTAGCATCTCTCCATTCAAGTAAAGATAGATAGGTGGGGGAGATAAATTAAGTGAATTTTATCACGTGACCCAAATTTCTCGGAAAATAACAATTACTCCGTGCACTACCCATTTTCGTCGAATTTTTCATCGGTGCGATTTCAATGAGAGAGTGAGCAGTGGGACTCAGTGAGAGTAGGGTGGATGGATGGCAAGTGTCGACGTCACTTGGGCAATCACCACTCTATTCTGTCTCCATCCTCTGTCCCTTCACCACCCAATCTCGATCTCTAGTGCATCGCATTGCAGTTCATTCAACAATCTAGTACTATTACGTTCAATCCTTTGAATAATACTATTCAGATCTACCATATCCTGCATCCCCTATTGAAAGGAAAAAAAAAAAAATTTAAAACCCCCTAACTTGAAAAATATTTAGTACTCTTTTGTTCGAATTTCAATATACTATTATAACCAATTTATCCAAACCCATAGTTTAGTTTAATTAGTATATAACTCCCTTTGAAATAAAGAAAAGCAAACCTCAATTGAACATATAAGACTCCCAACGATTTTACAAAGTTTATTATTGGAATTTGTCAAATCCATATCACACATCAAAGAAAAAACTATATAAATATAATGTCAGAACAAGTGGAAGTTCCACCTTCTCATAACTCTAGTAAGAGAGGTCCAAACCCTAAATTCAGAAACAATTCAAAAAGATACAATAATTACAGCAGCTCATCGTCTGCTAATGGTGGAATTTCGAATGAACTGAAACAAAAGATTCAAACATTAACTGAATTCTTCCCTGATTGGAGCTACCAAGATTTCATTACTATCCAAGAAGAAATTGCCAATGTTGATATAACAGAAATTTCAGAAGGTATATTGACAGGAAAAATCCATAAATGGGATCAAGTTGGTAAAGAAAAGGAAAAGAAGAAGGCAGCTGCCGCAGCTGCTGCAGCTGCAGCTGCAGAATTAGAAGCTTCTACTCAAGAACCTGAATCAACTGAACAACCAACTTCACATACTACAAATGGGCCAAAGAAAGATTACAGCAAGTCTCAACAAAATAGATCCAATAATACTACTAATCCAAGACACCAATCAAGTCACTCTCAAAAGTCTCAACCAACGTCACATAGATCAAAGAATGTTCAACAAAGTCAACCAGCCGCTACAACTACAACTACATCAGCCCCATCCACCTCCCAAAGTACTACTAAATCATCCTCAGAAGGTTTCTCATGGGCAAGTGCATTAGCTCAAAGACCAACAACAGCTAAACCAGTTAAAGAAGAAGCTGTCACCGAACAAGAACCAGAACAAGTGGAAGAACCAGTTGCTGAAAAAGCTGAAGAAGCTGTCGTTGCTGCTCCAGAAGCGGTTGAAGCTGAAACTCAACAACCAGTTAAACAACAGAAACAAGAAACTCAAGCTCCTGAAAAACTAGTGCCTGCTCCAACCCCAAGTAAACCTTTAACTTGGGCTGCTATTGTTAAACCACCTTCCCCACCTCCAAAGAAGGTTGCTCCTGTTCCAAAGAAAGAACAACCTGCTGCTCCAGTTGAAGCACCAAAGGAAGAAGTTGTTCCAGAAATCAAGGAAGAAATAAAGGAAGAAGAAGTTAAGAAGGAAGAATCTTCTAAAAAACAAGATCCAGCTGTTGTTCTGCCATCATCTGCCACTGAACTAGGATCAGTGGATGGTATCTCTTTTGGATCAATGTCTTTGAACGAAACTGAAGAACAAACTAAGGAAGAAGCTCCAGCTGTTGCACAAGCTGCTCCTGCACAAGCTTCTGCTCCAACTCCTACTTCATCAGAAGAATCTCCTGCTCCAGTTTCTACCCCAGCTGCCCCAGCTGCCCCACAACAACAGCAACAACAACAACAACAACAACAACAACATAACCATCACCACAACAACGGTAACCAATATGGTAACAGAAACTACAACAGAAACAATAACTACAACAACAACGGTAACATTAACAACAATGGCTACAACACTCAACAAAAGTCTTATGATGCAAACAACTACTATGGTGGATTATCAGATTTGAACAATTACTTGCAAACTCCAAGAAATAACACTCAATCATCATACGATCAACAACAACAACAATATCAACAATTGTACAACCAACAACAAGCTCAATTGTTACAACAACAACAACAGCTTGCTGCTCAACAAGGATCTTCATTACCAGGCTCATCATCAACTAATGAGTTAGGAAACTCTCAATCTCCTGTTACCAATTCCATCTTACCAACTGCTCAACCTGGTTCTGCTGCACCACAACCACAGCAACCACAAGCTAATGTTGCTGCTCCAGGTTTAAACGGTGTCAACCCAATGATGGGTGTTCCAGCTTCATACTACCCATATTTCCACAACTATTATATGCCATTTTACTCACAACCAAACCCTGCTGCTAGTCAATACTATATGAACTTCCAATCTCCTCAACAACAGCAACAACAACCACAACAACCTCAACAAATTCAAACTCCACAAGCTAATGCTATCCAACAACCAAACAGTTTTGCAAATTCTTCATTCCAAAACAAGATTTACAATCAATACCAACAGCAACCTCAACAAGGTTCAGCTGCTAATGGTACATCAACTACTGGTTCTTCTACAGCAACTGGTGAAACAATTGATGATTCTACTTCTACACAACAACAAATTCCACAACAAATGAACCCAGCAATGTTAATGCAACAACAATATGCTCAATATGCTGCAGCTGCTGCTCAACAACAAGATTATGCACCACAACAAGCACAATCAGCTCCAGGAACTACAACTCAACCAGGTGCTACAACACCAGGTTCTAGTTTATCTGCTCAATTATCAGCAGGTGGTGCAACTGGCGCTGTTGGTCAAGGTGCAGCTAATGGTTATGCTAACTACTATCAAAACCAAGGATATCAATATCCTGGTATGACTGACTACAACAATAACAATAATTCTAGAGGTTGGTTTTAAATAATGTTTTAAGTCTATCAATTAAGGGAATTTTAATAAAAGAAGTGAAAATTTCAAAGCAAATGAGTTCAAAGTTGAATATAAAAAACTAGTTCAAGATAAGTGGAGGATTTTAAATAGATTGATACAATTGGGTTTGTTGTATCGTTCACATACTTTCTTCTGAGTATATCACTACGATTTTTTTATTCATTTTCAAAATGTTCTTATTGCTTGACTTTGTTTTACTTTCTTTTGTTTCACATTTTCTTTTTTTTTTACTTGATATCCTATGGATATAATGGAATGAATTTGATGTTTGCCTTTAAATGTTTAGTGTTGGGTAAGGTAATGAACAAGGTTATGGTACTCCTTTTTCTTTCCCCCTTTTTCCCTTTCACTACTATATCAATTTTTTTTTTATTAATTTTTGTTTCATAATTTTATTTTTACTTTTATATATTTATATGTATCTAATTTAATGATAATTAGATATATATACTTTTTCAGTTTTTTTATAATCTTTTTTATTTTTTCATCGTCAGTTTTCATATGTATGAATATATTTTATCAGATTTCTTTATAGCTAAATACACCAAAATATAGTAGATATAGTAAATTTAAAAAAATAATTCTTATAAATGTAAGAACATCCGTACACCACATTATGAAAGTCAACTCAGCCACAGCCCAGAGAGAGATATATATTGCCATCCCTTTCCCATATTCACGATGCAATGTGAAACAGTGGGTGGGTAAGTGGGTGCGCAGTTCGTGGGTGGCTAGAGAGTGCGGAAGGCAGGCAGGGAGGGGAATAATCATTAATTGATAGTTTTTGAGTGATGTGTTTTTTGACAAGTTAGTAAGCATTTTAATAATTCATAAATATATATAATGTGAATACTCATATAGTGACTATATATATATACTATGATTAAATGCTATAGTCATAGTACCGGTATTAACCGCAATAGTAGTAAGTATTTGAGAGGCAAAAACAGCTTAAAATAGTAAACACAACCTAATTGGGACAGTCGCCGCTCGCTCGCTCGATCGCTCGCTCACCTTATTTTTTACTTAGTTAAATTTTTGGCTGCTAAAATGTTTGCTGTGTAGTATTGCTGCTAGTTAAAATTGAATTACCACGGCCCCACTTTAATTTTACCGGGGCGACTTGCCTGGTAGTTTTCCAACTCGCACGCGGTCTCACTCACAACCACCAAAAGTTTTTCTTCACTCGCTATAAATTCGCCCATTCTCCCATATAAAGCTCTTTTTACTATAGCTCACTTTTATTATGGTATTGTTTTGTTACTACTACTAACTCTTTCCCATACTAAATTATTTGTAAGTAATGCACCTACCTATACTCACTCACTCACTAAATAAATAAATAAATAAAAATTATTCAATACAATATTCAATTGATTTACATTATCTATCTATATACATCTATGACAATCAATCAATTAATAATATGAATATGTTTATTTGCTTTGATCAATTATCATTAATCGTTGATGACACACACAAACACACACACACACATAGTTAGTTGGAAATAAAGGGGGTAAAAAACAATAATACATCATTACAATCAAGATTTTTTACATTAAAGGTTTACGATTGAAACATCAATTAAATAAGACTGTTTGATTTGAATACTTTATCATTTCAATTAAACCAGCCAATGAAACAGCAGAATTCACCAGAGTGGGAAAAATGGAAAGATGAAGAAAAGTTGAGGACCGATGAAGTATCCTTTTTTTTTTCGTTTTTGAATTTTGTTTGTTTTTGTTGATTTTGATAATTGACACTTAATTGGATTATGACAGAGACTCGCATGTGGCTGAGTAATACGTGTTTGTGTTTGTGTTTGTGGCTAAGTTACAAATTTACACAGTTTTATTAATTGACAGACACGCGGTTTTAGTATGTTTACCTATTGTCGCGTACTGATTGTTGCTGTGTGTGTGTGTTTATAACGTGCACTAAATCCAACTATGATAAATCATATTTATGTGTGTGTTTTTATTTCTCTCTTTTTTAAGATTTTCTAGTTACTAACCTGATAATTTATTATAGATTTTCAAAATGGCACCAAAGAGAACACAAAGAAAGAAGAAGGATCCAAATGCTCCAAAAAGATCATTATCAGCATATATGTTCTTTGCTAATGAGCAAAGAGATATTGTTAGAGCTGAAAATCCAGGTATTGCATTTGGACAAATTGGTAAAATTTTAGGTGAACGTTGGAAGGCTTTAGATGGTCCAGGTAAAGTTCCATATGAAGCTAAAGCTGAAGCTGATAAGAAAAGATACGAATTAGAAAAAAATGAGTATTTAAAATCTGCTGCTTAAATGAATAGTGAAAGGAAATGGGAAAGGGAACAGGGTTCCTTTTTTTTTTTCTTTTTTTATTTGCTTTTACTTTATCTGTTTTTTGTATATTAGTTATCAACAACGCAATGCAATGGCTTTTATTATTAGTGGTACAATATAACGTTGGGTGTGGTTTAGGGTGATGTTGAATGAGTACCACTATTACTTTTTGTTTTTTTATTGTTTGAAAATACTCACACAAATTCTTATGTTCTTTTTTTCTTAAATTACTTTAAGGAATAGGATTGTTTCTTTTTTATTATTATTATTATGTGTGATTTTATTATTATCTATTAGTGATTGATATTGTACTTTATGTATCTATATATGTTTATTACAATTATATCAAATAAATATGTTGTGCCAAAAAATTTAAATTTTTCAAATCAGCATCTTTTCAAAACAGCAACACCTTCAACATGATGAGTTTGAGGGAAGAAATCAAAACCTGTAATACTTTCAACTTGATAATTTTTACCATTTTCAGTTTCATTTATAAAATATTCAATATCTCTAGCTTGGGAATGAACATTACAAGAAACGTAAACTATTTTTCTTGGATTGAAATCACTTAATTGTTTTAAGAAAATATCATCACATCCTTTTCTAGGAGGATCTAAAATAACAGAAGTTTTATCTTTTGGGAATTCAATTTTTTTAAATAATTCTTCAGCTTTACCTTCAATAAATTCACAATTTTTAATGTTATTTAATTCAACATTTTTTTTAGCAAATTTAATTGAATGTGATGAAATTTCAACACCTAATGATTTTGTAACTGATGATGATAAAGCAATTGAAAATAATCCAGAACCACAATAAGCATCAACTAAATAATTTTCATCATTTGAATCAATTGATAAGTTTGATTTAACATATTGTATAACTTTAGGTAAGATTGAATTATTATTTTGGAAAAATTCATTAGCTACAAAATCAAACCTTAAATCAATGTCATCGATTTTAATAAATTCACTAACTATTGAATTGTTATCAGTCACGCATGTTTTAACTTTATTATCGATGTACAATTTAGAAATCTCATCATTTAAATCAGTTGATCCTTTAACTTGATTAACATCATCAATTAATTTTGTATCTTCTCTTAATAAAATAGTAGCTCCAATCCCACCTCTTTTCTTGAATGTTTTATCTTTTAAAGATGCAAGTAAATCTCTATTTAATCTAGCACGTTCATTAGCCATACCTTTTCTAACTATTTCCGTACCTATTAAACAATCTTCAATGTCCATAACTTCACCAGGATATTCTCTTAAATCAGCTGTGTTTACTCTCCATTCAGGTTTACCCTTTTTACCAAATCCAATATTAGGTAATTTATCAAGACTATATTTCTTATTAATTTGATAATGTGGTGTTAATTTAGTTCTATATCCTAATTTCAAAGGACTTGGTATTGTAGATTCAACAATTGGTAATTTATTCAAATTAGTTAAACGAGGAGCAAAAAATTTAAATGCATTTTCAATAGTTTGTTTTTTAAATAATAATTGATTTTCATAATCGATATGTTGATATTGACATCCGGAACAAATACCGAAATATTTACACTCTATTGATGTTGTATCATTACGTATTATGCTTGGTTTTATAATTTGCAATAAGTCACATTCAACGTGATTTAATTTCGTCATGAATACACGGATCTTAACTATGTCTCCAGGTGTACCGAATGGTATGATGGCAATTTGTTTACCGGTAGGTATGTCTGGATGTGGGATCAATGCAATGGAATCACCACTTGATGAATATTTCAAAATTTCAACATCTGTTACAATTCTATTATATTTCAAACGTGTTTTTTCATCATTTAATATTTGGGATATAGGATTAGTTATATCTTCGATTTTCAAATCATATTCTTTTAATATCGTTGGTATTTCATGTGTTAATAATACCCCTAATGGTGTTGTTGATTCAGGAACTTTAACTTTAAATTTTCTCTTGTGTTTTTTGTTCTTTCTACCACCTGAAAAATTAACAACAACACCACTATCTTTTTCAATTGGTTGATCTGCCGTTATTGATGAAGATGATGGTTTTCTCTTTAATTCTATTCCATCTAATGACATTTTGTAAGCTTTAGTATAATACAATCTGTTAATATTCAATGATCTGAATAATGAAATGGGATTTATATATCTATTCTTCAACATATAGTTAAATAACAAGATACTCTCTTTGTATTATGAATAAATAAATTCAAAATTTTCAAAAATTTTCCCAAAAATTGAAAAAAAAAAAATTTAAATTTATTTTAAAGGCTGTGTTGATTATATACCCCAATTTAAGACTTTAATGGTGTTATTATGGTGTTGTTATGGAGTAATAGGGTAGATTATGGGTGGTGTAGGTAGTTTGGTAGGATGGTAGGATGGTGTGTTGTATATTAGGGTAGATTATGGGTGGTATAGGTAGTTTGGGGTTAATCAAAGCAATGTAATCAACAATTGCAAGTATATTATTGGCTAGATTAATTTACGTAACATTATATAATTTTAACATATTACAATATGAAAGATAGACAGACAGACAAAAAAAAAACTAGTTATCAAGATAAGATGATAACAAGTAAACTAAACAGAATAAACACTAAAAAGGAAGGAAAGGCCAAGAAAAGTAATAATAATAATAATAAAAGAGAAAAAGAGAAAATAAGAAAAAATATCAATGAAAACCACCTATAATTAAACAAATAAAAATAAATTCAATAAAAAATCATGTAATTATACAACAACCACTTTCACTTTCAGAATTTGAATTTTGAATTGGAGTTTTATTTGAACTTGAATTAATTTTAGATTGTTGTTGTTGTTGTTTGCTAACCGTATTATTTGTTGTTGTTGTATTTGATTGAGAATTTAATTTATTTGCAATTTGAGAAACACAAACATCAAAAACTTTATGAACATTTTCAGTTGTAACGGCACTAGCTTGTAAATGACCAACAACATTTGAACCAATACTATTACAAACTAATAATTCATCAGATTCAGATACTAATTGATCAGAACTTAATTGATTTTTTAAATCACATTTAGTACCAACTAAAACAATTGGTACATCAGGTTGATAATTTTGAACTTCAGGAATCCAAGATTCTTGAATATTAGCTAAAGAAGGTTGAGAATCAACTGAATAACAAGCAATTACAATATCAACATCAGAATAAATTGGAATTCTTAAACCTTCAAAATCTTCTTGTCCAGCAGTATCATGTAAAGATAATTTAAAAATTTGTCCACCATTATTATTTGAAACAAAACAATTATAAGTTTCAAAAATTGTTGGAATATAATCTTCATAACTTGCAGGTTTATTATCTTTAAAATTAATTAATAAAGAAGTTTTACCACATCCTGAATCACCAATAACAACAATTTTAATTTCTTTAACATAATTTTGTTGATTAATTTTTGTTTGTTGAAATGCTTGTAAATTAGTTGGTAATTTATAATCAGTTGCAGACATTGTGTGTGTGAGTGTGTGTGTGTGTGTGTGTGTATAAAGGAATGTAAAATGAAGTTAATTAAATGAATTGATGTTATATATAAATGAATATATAATAATTAAAGATTATATGTATGTGATAGTATATAATAAAGTATGGTAAAGCACACAATTAATCACACAATAATAATTAGAATAGATAACAATCAACGAAGGTAATAGTAATAGTAATAGTAATGATAATCAATTGATTAAGTAGAGTAGAGTAGAGTAGAGTAGAGTAGATACAGTAATAATAATGATATAGTAACAATAATGGGAATGGATTAAATTTGAGTGTTATGAGTTTGAATGTGCTGTGCTGTGCTGTGCTGTGCTGTGAGTAGTCTGAGTAGTGTACCCGGTGAGAGTTAAATGGGTTGCCCCGATGAACGCGGAATTTACACGGTGCCTGTTTGTTTAAGTGTTTGTTTCACAGTGTGTTGAGTGTTCATTCCCAATTTAGTAATTTTATTTTATGATTCTTCTGATCATGTGATTGTGTGTCACGTGTGCTTTTTATTTATGTATTATATATAGTAGTAGTAGTAGTAGTAGTAGTAAATTGGGTAATGCTTTCTTTAAGTAAGTTATCAATTATCATACTTTCTCTTTATTATTCACATATTGATATACAGATTATCATTTATTTCAATTCACACAACTTTACTAATATAATTAATCATATTCATATTATAATAAAATCAATTCTATTAATGTATTAGTATACACATACACAGCCACTGAATTCACACAGCCACTTTAATGACATCCTTGAAATGCGCCACGATTTCATCAACTGAATTTATAAACATCACATCACCACTATATAAACTACATCAAACAACTTATTCTTTATTCAACTATAAGTAAATATTCATGTATATATACTATGAGTGAACAACCATATTATATTGAACGATTAGGTCAAGGATCCCAATTTCAATTAATTGATGATCAAGATAAATCAACAACAACACCTACAAATTCAAATTTACAATTTAAAATAGTTATTGTTGGTGATTCAGGATGTGGTAAAACATCATTATTATCATCATATATAAGAGGATCATTCCCAAATGAATATGAACCAACAATATTTGAAAATCATAGAGCATTTTTAAAAGATTTTAAATCAAATCAAATTTTAACAATTGATTTATGGGATACTGCTGGACAAGAAGATTATGAAAGATTAAGAAGATTAAGTTATCAAGATTCAAATTTAATTATATTAACATATAATTTAAATTCAAGTGAATCGTTATTAAATATACCTGAAGCTTGGGCACCTGAAATTTTAACATATTGTGAAAATACACCAATTATATTAATTGGTTTAAAAGCTGATTTACCACAACATAAAGTTAATCCATTAGATGCTTTAAAAATTGCTAAAAATATAGGTGCTATTGCTCATATTCAATGTTCTGCAAAGGAAATGTTTAATGTTGATGTTATATTTAATACTTGTGCTAATATTGTTTTCAATTCATATAAAAAAATTAATAAATTGAATAATCATACTAATAGTAGTAGGTTTAGTGTTGGTAATCATATTAGAAATAGTAGTAGGAATACAAATAATGGATATCAAGATACAACAACAAGTACAAAAGTGGTAGATCATAATAATAATAATAGTTATTCACCTGTCATTTCAAATGATACTCCATATGTTATTCATAAAGAACAGAGTGGTTGTTGTGTAATTGTATAGTTAATGTTAATATTTGGTAAATCCACTACTTTTGTAAAGCTCTTATCAAATTAAAATATAACAACAACAACAAGTAACTACTTAAAGCTACACTTTGTTTATGGATAAATATTATCACAATGTATCATCATCAATCATATGATGAAGAATCAATATCAATTCCAAAACAAATATTAACACCATCCGATTCAACAGATGAAATTAATGAAATTAATATAAATTCAACTACAAACGATTTAATAAATACTTTTAAACATGATGCTGGTTTAAAACCAACATCATATTATAAACAAAATTTAACATCATTAAGATTTCAAATACGTGAATTTTTAATATATTATATTAAATTAGAAACACCATATTTATCAAAAATACAAAATTTATTAAGATGTAAAATATTTGATTTTTATTTTTCATATACTGCAAATTTAGGATCACATACTTTTTATGTTTTATTATTACCTATACCTGGTTGGTTTGGATCATTGATTACATTTCGAGATTTAGTATTGGTTTTAGGATTAGGTATTTATTTAACTGGGTTTATTAAAGATTATTTATGTTTACCTAGACCTAAATCACCACCATTACATAGAATTACATTAAGTCATTATACAAGTAAAGAATATGGATGTCCTTCAAGTCATACAGCCAATGCAACTGGAGTTTCATTAATTTTTTTAAAATTGTTAATTAATAGTGATTTATCAATTTGGAAATTCATTGGATTGTTAAGTTTATTGAATTTATATTATATTTCATTGGTTTTTGGTAGGATTTATTGTGGTATGCATGGATTTATTGATATTTTAATTGGTTCAATTATAGGAATATTTATATTTTTGTTAAGATTAATAACTACTGATATTTGGGATTCGTTTATTATGTCCAATTCTAAAATTGTTCCAATTGTTGTTATTGTAATTTATTATACTTTAATTTATAATCATTCAAAACCAATTGATAATTGTCCTTGTTTTGATGATAGTGTTGCATTTATTGGTGTTTTAATTGGATTGGATTTAAGTCATTGGTCATTAACTAATATAAGAAATGATCCTGTTAATTTAGGTTTGATTTCATATGATTTTAATAAATTAGGTTTATTAAAATCAATATTAAGGGTGATTTTAGGTGTTACAATGATTATTTTATGGAAATCAATATCAAAAAAATTATTATTTAAATTGTATAATCCATTATATTCAAGGATATTTATTAATAATAAGCATGCAGATAAACATGCAGATTGTGGTGCTTTGAAAAATAGATATGATTTAGATATAATTATAAGATTAAGTGTTTATTCGGGTATTGCAATAATAGCTGTTACAATTAGTAAATTGGTATTTGATATAAGTGGATTGGGTGTGTAAGGATGTGTAATGTGTAAGGATGTGTATGTAATATATCCCAATTAGGAAATAGACATTTGTGACTGCTAAAATATAAAATATGAAATTAAACATCCGTACACACACACACACACACAGAATATCAGATGACGTAATCAAATTTGAAAATTCAAAAAAAATGAAAAAAGTCGTGTAAAAACAACAACAAATTATTGAAAATTGCTTTACACACACAAACCACTTTCAGTGTCACAGTACAGTCAACGTTCTCACTGCTCTCTCTTTGTAACCAACGATTATTGTATCATTTCTTAGGCAATAAGTTTATATTATAGTTTAATTTATTACTATTAATACTAATTTTACTCTCTTCATATACCTACATACATACATACATATAATCAAAATGGAAAACGATAAAGGTGAAATTGTAAGTGATATTCACACAATATTTAATCATTTATATTACTATATATCTGATTGAATTATTCAATAAAGAACTAAATTATTGAGAGACATAACAATATGAATTGAATGAATAAAGTATTATAACAACGAGTTAACATATATGAGTTGTAAATGTGTATATATACACTATTTTCAGTTGATTTACCATACATCACATCAAAGATATACACTATATAGTATGAAACAGCGAACTACATAAATTATACCCATATGACATGATTAGATGAAACTACGAACTACAACAACACAAATGGACATAACATCATGATAATTCAGTTCTTTATTCAACTCAAATCATCGACACCTTAACAAATTACTAACATTAATTACAAATACAGGTTGAATTATACATTCCAAGAAAATGTTCTGCTACAAACAGAATTATTAAATCTAAAGATCACGCATCAGTTCAAATTAATGTTGCTAATGTTGATGAAGAAGGTAAAGCCGTTGCTGGTTCATACACCACTTATGCTTTATGTGGTTATATTAGAGCTAGAGGTGAAGCTGATGATTCTTTAAACAGATTAGCTCAACAAGATGGTTTATTAAAGAATGTCTGGTCATACTCCCGTTAATATAATATATATAATATAATATAATATAATATAATAACTATTACTATAACTATAACTAAAATAACATAACATATAAAATATATTACAACTACAACAAAATACTTGTCACAACATCATAAAATTACCCGGAAATACAAAATTTCGTCGCAAAAAAAACAAAAAAAAAAGAAAATTTTTCAAACTGCTAAAAACTAAGAAAATCAATTTTTTTTTGTTAATCAACTTATTTTAAACAAACTGATCTTTTAAAGGCAATTTTTTTAAACTTTTTTTCGTTTTTACATATTTATTAGTTAATTATTATAATTACTAATTAATTTATCTCAATATGGCATCTCAAGAAGTTGATACAAACGTTATTGAAACTAATTACGACAATGTCGTTTACTCATTTGATGATTTAAACTTAAAACCAGAAATTTTAAGAGGTATGTTAAATGGAACTTAATTATATTTCACCATTTTGACCATTTATACTAACTAATTTATCATTTAGGTATCTTTGCTATGGGTTATGAAACTCCATCAGCTATTCAACAAAGAGCTATCTTACCAATTACTGAAGGTCGTGATGTTTTAGCTCAAGCTCAATCAGGTACTGGTAAAACTGCTACTTTTACTATATCTGCATTACAAAGAATTGATGAAAAATTAAAGAAAACTCAAGCTTTAATTATGGCACCAACTAGAGAATTAGCTTTACAAATTCAAAAAGTTGTTTTAGCAATTGGTATGCATATGGATATTACTGTTCATGCTTCAATTGGTGGTAAAGCTGTTAATGAAGATATTGAAGCTTTATCAAAAGGTGCACAAATTGTTGTTGGTACTCCAGGTAGAGTTTATGATATGATTGAAAGAGGTTTTTTCCAAACTGCTGATATTAAAATGTTTATTATGGATGAAGCTGATGAAATGTTATCATCTGGTTTTAAAGATCAAATTTATAATGTTTTCAAATATGTTTCAAAAGAAACTCAAGTTGTTTTATTATCTGCTACTATGCCTCAAGATGTTTTAGAAGTTACAACTAAATTTATGCAAGATCCAGTTAGAATTTTAGTTAAAAAAGATGAATTAACTTTAGAAGGTATTAAACAATTTTATATTGATGTTGATGAAGAACAATATAAATATGATTGTTTATGTGATTTATATGAATCAATTGCTGTTACACAAGCTGTTATTTTCTGTAATACTAGAAGAAAGGTTGAATCTTTAACTCAACAATTAACAGAAGAAAAATTCACTGTTTCTGCTATTCATTCTGATTTATCTCAACAAGATAGAGATACAATTATGAATGAATTTAGAACTGGTTCTTCAAGAATTTTAATTTGTACTGATTTATTAGCTAGAGGTATTGATGTTCAACAAGTTTCTTTAGTTATTAATTATGATTTACCTTCAAATAAAGAAAATTACATTCATAGAATTGGTAGAGGTGGTAGATTTGGTAGAAAAGGTGTTGCTATTAATTTAATTACTAAAGAAGATACTGAAATGTTAAGAGAAATTGAAAGATTTTACTCTACTCAAGTTGTTGAAATGCCTGCTTCAATTGCTGGTTTATTCGATTAAATAAATTTAGGTTAATTTTAACTTATCTGTCTTTTTTTGAGATTAATTTATATATCTTTTTCCGTTATTCATATATGAATTTTTTCCTATATTTTCCTGCCCCTCTTCCCCTCCCCTTCCCTCCTCTTCCCTCCCCCTGTTTTTAAAAAATTAACTATTTAACTGCACGTTATAATATATTTATAACATTATTAACTATCCTTAACTATTCTTAACTTATCTACCCTTTTTGCAATTTAATTGTATGATTATTCTTTCATGGTTGGATTCTTTCATGGCTCTAAGTATGCTGGTGGGTTAATTCGTGTCTCTTGATCTATGTTAGCTGATTCATGTATGAGTACCCTTATGGTGATGATCCTTTATTTTCTAACTATGTTAGCTGATTCATGTATGAGAACCCTTTCGGTGATTATCCTTCTATTTTCTGAATATGTTAGCTGATTTATGGTTGATGAATTCGTGCCCTTTATTTATGAGAACCCCCTAATACTAAATCCTTCTTTTACTTTATGCTGAATAAGTTCATACCTTTCTTGTAACTTTATGAAAATTCCGTAATTACCTGAATCCTCCTTAGCTTGTGTTAGATTCATACCCTTCTTATAACTTTATCTTGGTTAAGATCATACCATTCCAGTCCATGGTAGACTGAGTATTACTTATACAGATCAATTGATAATACATCATGTTTTACAATAAATAAGTGTATGCAAAATTATATTTATATATATCTATTTAATCTCTGAACCTTCTTTATCTTTCGAACCATCTTTCATTTCATCAACATTTTTTAATTCTGAATTTATAATTTTTTGAGGATCTTCAATATCATTTTTAATTTCTAAATCATTTTCATAATCATCTAATTTCAAATCATCTTTAACATTTGAACCTATTGATCTTTGTTGTAATTCTTCTTTAATTAATTCATCTTGTTCTTTTAAAATATTTAATTTTAATTTATCATCATTTTGAAACATTTCTAATTTTGCAACATTATATAATTCATCAGGTATAGAACTTAAAACACCTAATAAAGCATCATAATAACTATTAACATCATCTGCATGATCACCATATGTGAAAGTTGAAGATAAAATTAATAAAGAAGATGGAATTTTTTTTCTTAATCTTAAATCTAACCAAATTTTTAAATCATCTCTTAATCTAGCAGGTGAAGCATTTAAAGTTTTAAAACCTCTTGAAGCACAAGCTGTTTTCAATTCAGGTATTGATAAACTTTCAACACCTTCATAATCAATTGCTTTATCATCTTTTATAATTTGTAATAATTTATATCTAATCATATATCTTAACATTTCATCAGTACCATAAGTTGTTAAATTCATATATTTTGCCATTGCCATTAATTGAGGTCTTGATAAATTATCTAAAACTTGATCATTTTTAAAATATGTTGCAATTTTAATTAATTCATTATTTGAAGGTCTTAAACCATCTTGAATTGTTTTAAAAAATTTTAAAAATAATAATTTATCTTCATTATTTAATTTTAATGGTATTGACATACCAGGTGATTCTTGAAATGTTTTTTTAATAAATTCACTTGCTTTTATTCTTGTTTTAATCATTTTTTTTTTTTTCAAATTTTTATCCTTTTCAGATTCATATGTTGATGGTAACATATTTGGAAATAATTTTAATGCTATTGGTAATAATAATTCAGCAAATGGTACTAATACAAACATTGAAAATGGTATTAATCGAATTATATCACTTACTGTTCTTGTTAATTGATTGTTTTCACGACGTGTTAATTCATATCCTGCTAACATTTTAATTAATAATTTTGATGATATTTTAATTTCATATCCTAATAATTTAGTACCATCCCAATAATGTTGAACTTCTTTTTTAAATTTTTCACCAAGAGTTAATTTTTTATCAGTGGTAGTATCAGTAGCAACAACTTTACTTTCTGTTGTTGATTTTTTGTTGGAATTAACATTTTCAGAATAATAATATTTTGTTGATATTATATTAATCTTATTATAATTTAATCTATTATAATTGGTTAATAATAATGAAGTATTATTAAATCTATTTAAATTTCTAAATTGTCTAATAGAAATCATGATGTATATAATTGAATGTTAAGGATATATATAACAAATGGAATTATACTATATAACAAGATAAATACATAATAATCATTATCATACAACTTGTTTAATTAAGTAGTTATAAGCAAAATTTTCAACAAAAATACAAAGTTCGGGCCGATTGTGGGGATTTGATTCTGTGTGGTGGTCATGTGATTAGTAGTCATGTGACTTGTATATCACGTGTCTATCAGTCACATGACTGTATATCACGTGTCTGTCGGTCACATGACTTCAAAATTCAAAATTGCTTTATCTATTATACAACAAGTATAATCATACTCATATCATACCATCTATATATACACTCTTCTTATACTTTATTCTTAGTTATGGATTCAAATACTGTACCTGGTTGGTTTATACCCATTACTAATAATACTTACAATAATATACAAATACCTAATTCAACATCAACAACTAATTTAATTAAAATTAAAAATAATTTAAAAAATGAATTTTTAAGAAATATTGGTTTACTTATTATATTTGAAATTATTATAATATATCTTATTGATCAATCATTTATTAATTTTATAATTAAAATATTATTACAATTGTTATTATCTAATTTATCTGAAGAAATATTAAAAAATTGGATTGAATTTAATATAATTACAGTTAATAGTACAACTAGTGATAATAATGATATAGTTGATAATGAATTGATTATAAATAGTCAAATTAATTACTTTAAAAAGTTAATTTTAGCTGAAATTATAATTGTTAATTTAGCTTCTTTTATAGATCATTTTTTTTTTTTAAAATCAGTTGATTTCAATAATAATGAATTTAAAAAATTTAATTGGGAATCAATCATGAATTATTTAAATGAAAATACTAAATTAAGTTTAAATTTATATGATAATTCAATGAATTGGCAATATTCTTCAATTTTTATAAATATGATTGGTGAATTGAAGAAAACAAATAATTTTATAATATTATCAATTGATTTATTATTATTTTTATTTCAATTAATTACATATTTATTAATATTTAGAGATACTAATAATAATAATGTTAATGATTTAAATAACAGTAGGTTAAATTCATTAAATGTTGATGAAAATACACAATTATTATCAAATAGAATTTATCAAGATGGTTATCAAGGTGATTTAATTATTTTTAAAATTGATTTATTTCCAAAATTGAAATTTAATCAATTTAGATCAAAATTTAAATTTAATTGAATGTATGTATAATTTTAATAGTTTTATATGTTTAATATTAATGTAATGAGTATATGAGTATAATTTACTAAGTATCTATCGTACTGCCTCCCTCAGTCAGTCAATAAATCATGTTAAAGTCATCTAATTTACATGAAGTAAGTATAATAATCAAAATAGTAAGTTAATCTACACTTGTATTGTTCAATAACATCTTTAAATAATAAGATATACTAAATAAACAAACTATCAATCAATAAACCCTAATTGATTAACCCCAGTTAATAAGATAAGATAAGATTTAAGTGTGATTATGTAATCAGTTACATAATCACATACAAATACAAAATGAAACAAATAAGAGAATTTGAATGATTTGTGTTTATTGAATAGATTGATAATTATAATCATATTAATGTATGATAAGTTAACTATATTATATAAGAATTAATAGTTTATATAATGATATTATAGTATAATAGAATGAAATATATTGAATAACTAACAAATATAATTGAAATCAAGTGAATAACAAGATAATATTGTACGCTGATATATATAATAAAAGGCTAATAATCCAACTTGAGAATATAATATTACATAATATTAATAAAACAGCTTATTTGATTTAATTAGGTTGTTAAATTGATTATGTAATTGATTATGTAATTGATTATATGATCGATTACATAATCAATCTAATAAAAGGGTTCTTTTAATTTACTGCGGATTAGTTCGGTTTGATGTATTATTACTAAACTATTAATTATATATTATATCCTCTTGATATCACACTTTGACTTATACTTATACTTACATTCAATCATTGATTAAAGTTACTTATTTCCAATTCTTATAGATCAATTGACTATCTTTTATCTTGTCTTGTCTTTTCATTTCATTTCATTTGCCTTTTCTCTCACTTCATATACACACACACACACACTATCAAACATCCCTTTCATTTAGAAGGCTCATCATTAAATTATTATTATTTGCCTTCACTTCACTTCTTACATCACTTTCACTATGAGTAGTATTAGACCAGAATCAATTCGTAGATCATTATCTGATGGTAATGATTATTATGATGAAAATTCAAATTCAAATTTAAATTCAAATTCACCTTTATATGATACTTCAAATAATTTATTATTAAATAATAAATCAATTTTACCTCAAGATAATTATAATTCTCCATTTTATATACCTTTTAAAACAAATGATGAACCTAAACCTGTTGATAAATTAATTAATAGATTTACAATTTGGAAAATGATTATAAAACAATTAATTTTTTATTTTAAAGAAATGAGTATATTTAAAAAGCAAACTTATCTTGGTAATAAAGCAATGCTTGAAAATTTAGAATTACTGAAAAGGCAAACAAGTGGTAAATTAAAATCAAAATTAAATAAATCTGGTATTGATCAACAACAAAATAATACATCAAATAATATTGGTGGTGGTGGTGTTGGTGCTGGTGCTGGTAATTTTAATGAAATTAATAATTTAAATAAATTTATTCAATCATCTTTTTTACCAGTTGGTGATTTATCAATATTATCAATTTCAACAACTTTATGGAATTATCATAATAATTTAATTGAAAAAGAATTAAATACTCATTCTCAATTAACTTTAAAAATTATACCAAGATTAGAAAATTTAAAAGATAGTTTAAATGAAACAATTAAACAAATTGCATCACTGAAAAATTCATCAGATTTTAAAATTAAAGATTTAAAATTTGAAATTGCTAAAACTGGTGCTATAATGGCTGATTATATTGAATCTGTTGAATTATTAACAAAAGGTGAAACTAAAACTTCATTAGGTACAACAATTAATTTTAAAAAATTAAATCCAAAAAAAGATCCATATTTATTAAGATTAAAATTAGATTTACAATTAAAAGATCAATTATATACTGAAGCTCATTTAAAAGAAAGTTATTATGATTTACAATTAAAATCAGTTCAATTAGAAAATATTTTATATACTGAAGTTCAAAATTGTATTAGAACTTTTATAACATTAATTAATACTGAATTAGATTCTGTTAAAGATAATTTAATTAGTGAATTTATGAATGGATTTTTAAAAAATGATTATGGTTTAGATTGGGATTATTTTATAATGAATGATAATTCAAAAAATTTATTAAATATTGATTCTAAAAATTCTTTAAATAAAAATAAACAAATTAGGAAAAAATCAGATATAATTTATCCATATCAAAAAGATAGAATTAGTTGTTGTTTATTAAATGGTTATTTAGAAAAAAAATCAAAATATTTAAAAAATTATTCAAAATTTTTTTATGTTTTAACTTTTAATTTTATTCATGAATTTAAAACAGATGATAGAAAAAAGGAAAAAAATCCTCAAAATTCATATAGTTTAGATGATTTAAAAGTTTCAACTTCAAATGATGATCCAAAAAAATTCATTGTTAGAATTAATTCAAATAATAATAATAATGGTAATGGTAATGGTGATTCAAAATCTAAATTTACATTCAAATGTCCAAATGAAGAAATTGCAAATAAATGGATTGATTATTTAACTGATTTAACATCAATTGGTAATACTTTATTAAGAAATAATCCAAATAATGATTTATTTATATCTGTTCCATCACAACAACAATCAATGGTTAATTTACAACAATATAATAATGATAATTATTCATTAAGAGATGATTTTAGTACTTTTACTGGTTCAACTAATGAATCTTCTTCTTCACAACTACGTAATCAATTGTCTAATAATCATTCATCATCTTCTTTACATTTACCAATGTTTCATTCTGTTAAACAGCATCAATTACAACAACAACAACAACAACAATTACTTTCTGAACCAATTAGTCCTAATTCATCATCATCATTTTCAGATGCTTTACATGTTCATAAAAAATCATCATCTGCTTCATCATTACCTTCAATGAGAAATTTATATTCAACAACAACAATTCAAAAATCATCAGGAGGAGGAGGATCAGGTTCAACTACTCCAAATTCAGAAATAATGTCATTGCATTCACCTTCAAGTCCACAATATATAACTACTAATACAGGTACTAAAATAGTTATCAATTTACCTGATTCTTCATCATCTCCAAATAATAATAATGAAGAATCATCAAGTGGTGATTATTTCAATTATGTTGCACCAAGACCTAGAGTTTCACATCATTTAAGTAATTCAAGTTCAACACCACCCTTATTAGTTCCAACTAGAACAAATTCACCAATAAATAGACAATTACCACAACAACAACAACAACTACAAAGATCAGTGACTCCAGTTTATAGACAACAAAAAAATTCACCTCCATTAAATACAACTGGTAGTACTGGTAATATTGCAATTAGTCCAGGTTCATCATTCCAAAAAGTCACGATCACAAAACCTAAAAGTGGTAATTCAACCCCATTATCTGGACCATCAACAACATCAACTTCAACTACAACTTCAACATCACAAATACAAACACCAAGTATGACGAAATTAGCACAACCTCAAATATCAAGAAGGGAAAAATTAGAAGCACAAATGAAAAAAACAGCACAATCTGGTTCTTATAATAGTATTAGTGGTGTTTTCTTACAACTTTCAGATAAAGAAAAAGGATTTGGTGGATATGCTCATAATTTACCTCAAACTCCTGGATTTTTACCATCTAATTCAATTGGTGATGTTTTCCCAGGTGGTAGTGGTGGTGGTAGTGGTGGTTCACAACAGCGTGGTGGTTATAGTCAGGCTAGTTCACCTTCTAGTCCTCCCGTTGTTCAATCTACCAATACTGATTCGGAGACTGAGAGTACTTATACCAATTAACTATGTGATTTACAGCTATTGATCTAGAGGTAGAGAGTACTCATACCAATTAACTACGTGCAGTTTCACATTTACGTATACAATTAACTACGTGCAGTTTCACACTTACGTATACAATTAACTACAACCGAACAAATCTTCAAAGAGATAAGCATTCTTTATATAGCATATATAGTTACTATCAGAATGATTGCTACTTCGAACACCCCTAGCATAGCATAGCATAGCATAGCATAGCATAGAATTGATAAATTAAGTAAACTAAGTGTCTGTCACAATAACTTCGTGTTCAATAATTCAAACAAAGGGCTCTCTGTTTTGATTTAACTAATGCTTTGTTTATACAATTTGGTGTTTTTTCAATATATTTAAAACATTTATATATATATATGTACGTACGTCGATACAACATTCATTCATTATTAAGTTGTGTATATTTATATATATATATCGCGTTAACATTAGATTACCAACCATTTGCTTATAAAGTACAGAGCGAAACGAGATATCTCAATAATTATATATTATATCAGATACGCAAAGACTCATATTGATTTTTTTCAATTAACACAACACTACAACATTGCTAAAGAAGCAATAAAAAAAGCATATAATAAGACTGACTAACTGATTGATTGATTGACTGATTGATCAAAGATGTCATCAAAGTCGTCTAAATCAAAACAAAAAAATAAATCTAAAAATTTAATATCATCAGCCGCAAGTCCAGCATCAAGAACGAGATCTATAGTATCTCCTATTTCTAACTCTAATTCAAAATCAACAACAACAACAACAACATCGGTTAAAAAATCATCTATATTAGGACAATTGAATAATAATAGAAAATTATCAAATTTAAATTTAAAGAGAAGTGTATCTAATAGTAATAATAATCATGATATAATAACAAAAAACAAGATTAATAATAATAACAATGGAAATGGAAATAATGGTGGAGAGTTTGAAACTGATGATGATGGGTTTATATTCAAAAGAGGATCACAATTATCTCAACTATCTCAAAAATCAATATTTGATTCTTCTGATGATGATAATGATCATCATCATGATGATAGAAGTTCGAATAATCAAAGAACGATTGATAATGATGTGATACCTATAGACTCAAAATTAACATCTAAGAAAAGAACAAGGAATGTAGCGGAAGTGATTGATTTGAATACATCGATGAATGAAGTGGAAGAAGACGTGAAACCGATAAGGAAATCCACTAAACCTTCATCTACAACTACAACAACTAAAAAAACCGACAGTATTTCTGTTACTACAAAGAAACAGAAACAGAAACCTTCAACTTCAACCTCAACTGCAAAGATATCTAAACCTTCAACTTCATCTTCAACTTCAACTTCAGCTACAAAGAAATCTAAACCATCAACTTCAACTTCAACTACAGCTACAAAGAAATCTAATAAACCATCAACCCAAGTGAGAAGTACGTTGCTTGATGAATTGGAGGATCCAGATATTGACACTACAGTAGAAGCTGATGATATTAATGCAAAGGTATTTTCAATGGGTTCACCTATAAAAACTACAACTAAAAAGACAGTCAAAAGTCAGCCGAAAGAGAAATTACCGTTGAAATCAAAATCAAAATCAAAATCAAAATCAAAAGCTGAACCTTCTGTTGAGTCAATAATTGAACCTCAATCAAAGAAACGGAAAGTGATACCTGATCAAAAATCTATCAAAAAGTCTTCAAATAAGAAGGAGAATACTACCAAGAGAAATACTTCACAAAACAAAAAGGATACTACTTCATCAATAATAAAACCAAAAGAATCAAAATCAAAATTATCACATCTTAAAGAACAATTAAAATCAAAACCAAAATCAATGGATGAGAATGAATTCTTTTCAAAATATAATATCAAACAAATAACTACAAAAATGCCATTGAATTTCACACCTTCTAAAAATGCAACACCAAATAATTCAAATACAAGTATATTACGTAGAAGTTCATTAAGTAATAGAGGTAGAAGATTATCATCTGTTGGTAATGGATTCATTGCAGAACCTCATAATGATATACCACTTGATGAATTATATAAACATTTTGATTCAAGTTTACCTGATCCACATAAGATGAAACAACTACTCGTATGGTGTTCAAAAAGATTGATTCAAGATAATGATCATATCAATTCATCTCCAAGTACCGGCAGACGTAGATCTCAAAGAGGTGATCGTGCAGTTGCTGAAAGTATTGCTAATATAATTAAAGAAGAATTTGTTAGAGATTTAGTTGATGGTAAAATTAATACAAGTTGGTATATAACTGATGAAAATAACAAAGATAATCATACCAATAGTACATCTATAAATGAAATCGATCAACCAATAATAGTTAAACCAAATCCAACAAATATAGCAAATTTGAAAACTTTACATCAATATGAGAAAAAACTAGATGAATTAACAAGAGAAGAAAATCAATGGCTTGAATCTTCAAAGATTAGGAAATTTGATAAAATTTCAAAAGATAAAATTGAAATTGTTTCAAATGATCTTTATAATATTGTTGATGATAGAATAGATAAGATTTTGAAAGCTTTAGATGAGATTGAACTATTGAAGGCTAAACTTGATAAAAAGAATTTAATAAGAATAATAGAAAATCTCAAGTTAACAGTTCATAAGATAAAGCAATCTAAGAATTCAATTACAGGTTTAGTTGAATCTAAGATTGAAGCAATTTCAACCAAATTGAAACAATTAACTGATCTTGATAATGATGGTAACAAGATCAATTCTATTGATTTATTAAGAGGATTCAATCAACTTGAAAATAAGAGAAAAAAGATATAAGTTGATATAATTGCTCAACTCCCTGGACATTCAATTCTATTTATTATGACTTTACGTGTTTGTGTTATATAATAAACCTTTGTATATTTAATTCTAAAATCTTCATATAAATGATTATAAATATTTCTTTGCTAACATTCTCACCCTTGAATCAAAACCAGTTGATCTTATAGGATCATTTAAATTATAAAATGGACTCAATAAGTTCTTAACATATAATTCATTAATCTCAATGAAAAATTGTCGTATACTCTCATCATGATTCTTAGCATTTGTAGATATTAAAAACTTACAATTACCTTGAGTTAGAAAACTATATATTTGATAACCGTAAAATGAATCGAGATTTTTAGTGAATATTTGATTTGATTTGAATTGAACATCTTGCAAGATATCTAATGATGCATTCACTATAAATTGTTGTATCTCTTTAATCTCAATTGGGAAATTCGGTTTACCATCACCTGATTGTTTATAAGTTCCTATTTCAAGCTCATAAATAGGTGTATCATTCGTTCCTATTATCGTAAAGTAGTATGACATTGTGTAATTGATATATACCAGTATAAATACAGTAGTAAACAGTAGTAAACAGTTGTAAAAACATGATAAAATCAAATTTCTGCCAAGACTCACTCGACTCAAATTTAATGCACAAAAATCAGTTTTCATCAGTTTGTTAACTTTATATTACACTGATATATAGTAGATACACACACTGATAGCCGTATAATTATAGGTTATCTGTATCAGGATACTAAGTGGCCATCATGGCGTCATCGGTACTGAACTCCCATTTGAAGTTCAAAAGATATGAGCCCATATCAAATGATAACGCAACTTCATCTCATGCAGAGTTAATGAATAGAAGATCCATGTCAGGTTCTAAATTAGCAACTCGTGGTGAATCTTCATCTTATAAATCTTTCCAATTGTTTCAAAATGGTTTAATTAAATCATCACCTAGTGACACCATTCATGAAATTACAACTACCCCAACAACAACAGATACAAATACAACAGTTGAGTCACTTGATGATGGTGATGGTGATAAGACAAATAATGAATCCAATGACTCTGTACCTCGTTCACCCATCCTACTTGATGGACTATTGGAAGATACAAACAAATTGATTGAAAGTAGGAGAAATTTAATGCAAGAATTGAAAATCGATCATAAATTATATGAAGAAACAATTAACAATATTTGTAGGTCTATCGATGAAAGAGGACTCGGTTCTAAAAATAGAGAAAAGAATTCTGTTGAATTGAATGATACTGAATCTCAAAATGCTTTGAATTCTAGTACAAATGATCAATTGATATTGAATGATAAACCTCGTAAGATTCATATATCCCATATAGCTAAAAAGAGAGCTGAAAAAGTTGATAGCATTATTGAAAATTATTATAGTTGTATTGAAAAATATCAAAATACAGTTCATTATGATGAAGAAACTGATCTTCCTAAATACCCTAATGTGGAAAGAGTTTTCAATCCTTTACAAATTATAAGAAATAGAAGAGTAAGAAAAAAAAATAATGAAAAATTACCTATATTCCCATATGGAAGAATAAAATTACCTTCAAGAGTATTCAGTAAATATAAGACTCAACATCTTATATGGCAAGTTAACTTGAATGAATATAATAATGATATCTATTGGAGAGAAAACTACTGGCATGAATTGAAAAATCCAAAAGGAGAATTATGGTTTCCTAAATTAAATTCAAGTCATTCACATTTCTCAAAATTTGATAAACCAAAAGCTAAAAAAAGATTACATGAACAATTATTTGCTGGTTTTGATGGTGAATTCAATGAAGAAGATGATGATTATGATGGATCGGGAATTATTGTTGGTACGTCAACTAATAATTCAAATGAAGAGAAAAGATTGAATTCCTTACCTAGAATAAATGAAAGTTCAGCTTCTCTGGCAAGGCATGGACATTATCGTCAAAATAGTTTAAAAAAACCAACTAATCCTACAAGTCGAGCTAATAGTATTAGCAATGCAAATGCAAATGCAAATGCAAATGGAAGTGGTACCAAATCACCTGGAAATTTATATAGTTTACTCTCCAATGATGTTGATAGAAATGATAGTTTAACAAACGCTAATAATCATATCATTGCACCACAGATCAAAATTCAAAGGATTGATTCACCAGAAGACCAATCACCCGTTAGATCAAACAAAAGTTTGGATTTTAATTCAGCACTGCTGAAAAATAATACATCATTTGATTCATTCTCTGTTGCTCCATTCCCTTCTCCTGATCAACAGTTAAATCCTTCATCAAAGCACAGTCATAATCTCTCTTCAAGTGGTTTATCTGCTAGACGGAATAGTAATTTATCTGCTTATTCCCGATATTCTGACGATGAAAATTCTGCATCTGCTGCTGTTGCTACAAGTAGTAATACTGAACCCGATCAAGCCGATGAGTTACTCGATCAAGTTAGAACTATCCGCTCTTTGAAGAGTAAGTTGTTTTTATCGGAATCTAAAATGAATTATTTTGAAATGACAATGGATTCAACATTATTACAATCTCAAGAGAATATTGAACAGAAATTAAATGATTTCAGAAATTTACAATATGAAAATGATATTGTTTCAAGAAAACTTGTTAAAAAAATTAATGAAATCGATCATAAATTGGATAAATTTAATGGATTCAATAATAGCAAATCAATGAAAATTGAAGAATTGTTAGGTTCAACTGATAGAACAAATGGTGAGATTAATACTTCTGTCACTTTGAAGATTAGAGATTTACATGAAAGAAGAGATCAACTGGTTAGATTGGATGATGAATGGATTTTCAACATATTTTACAGCTGCTTAGAAAACTCAATTGTTTTATTACTATGGGTTGTATGGATATTTGTTGAAATTTGGAGATTCATCAAACAAGTCCTCACCATTGTCATTAACATTTTAAAGTGGATCTTCTTATGATTCACCAACCCCCTACCCTTATTTATTTATATACATCACTTATGTTTCTTTATTTCGTACCTTGGTATTCGAAAACAAATATTATCGCTAAAACGCTTATTGCATCTATTATTTTTCATTATAAAATGTTTATTTAAAGTTCTTAATATACATAAATTTAAAAACTTTATTTTTTTCCAGTAGATCCAAATCCACCTGAACCTCTTGCAGTAACTTCATTCTCCCATTGTTCAGCATTTAATTCATTAACTTCAGCATTGACAATTTTTTCCAAAACCAATTGAGCAATTCTATCTCCTTGTTCAATTACAAAATCTTTTGATGAATGGTTGAATAAAACAACTTTGATTTCTCCTCTATAATCAGCATCAACAACACCAGCACCTGTTGAAATACCATGTTTGACAGCAAGACCGGATCTTGGAGCAACTCTACCGTATGTTCCATCTGGAACAATAACACTTAAATCAGTACCAACTAATCCTTGTCCTTGAGCTGGAATAACAGCAGATTCAGAAGCGTATATATCATATCCAGCAGCTTGTGCAGAACCTCTAGTTGGTGTTTTAGCTTTATCTGAACGTAAGAACACTTTCAAAGTGCTTTCATTTTCTTCAATCTTTTGTTTCTTTAGTGGTGATGTTTCAATCGTCATTGTTATTTGGTAATTTTATATTTGTTTAACAAGATATAAAGAGTAAATGAAGAAAATGTAAAAAAAAGTGTCAAATCGCCACGCTTTAATCATGATGGATGGGTGGAAACTGACGCGTCGCGTATATTTGAGCTTTATTATGTCAGCGAATCAGAGATTCACTTTTAACAAGATTGACTGTTTGAAAAGACTATTTATATTGTTTATTGTAGTCTGAAGTGTATTGATAATGATAAGCTTGCGTTGGAAAAATGAAGGTTTACTGAGTTCTGTGCTGGAAAGTTTATAGCCTCAGTTTTAGTGCACGTAACATTGAGAACCTCTACCGGGATCCCTGAGATGGACCAAGGGATACGTAAAAATCATGATATTTAATTTTATGAAATATCCCATCAAAGAGAGTAATCATTTCAATAGCAGCCATCTATACTGTATACTCTGAAGTCTATATATGTTCATTCGAGGTTCTAAGCCATCTATTTCGGGGATGATAACTATCAGCAAAAAGGGGGACCCTTCAAAAATTGGAGTTACTTTATTTGATGTTGCGGATAATTTGAGACTAAATGTCTGTTCCTTGTTTACCGTTATTGTAGTCAGCAATCACGCTCCCTCATACAATACAGAGCAGCACATATAATTTTTAGATAACTATCAAAATAATAGCTTGCTTGAAAAAAGGGGGCGTCGCTCGATCCTCATTCAAGTCAAATCTTCACAGACCAAAAAAAAAACACAAAAGCCTAATCCTCAATCAATATATCAACAATAATAAGCTTTGCTTGGTCACCTCAATTCTTGTGAGTAAAAGTCGAAGAGATCAAGAAACTTTTGAAGTTTTACAACTTTCTGTCTTTTATTGCGAAAGATAATGATAAACATATTCTCGATGGAATTAAAGGGACCCTCGTCCATTGAATGGAACAACCTGTAAAGATTTATAGAATCTTAGTGACATAATCATATATTGATTATTTAAATGATAAACTCATCTACAGATTACAATAGGTAATTGTGTATAGAATACTA
>KV453850.1:571807-652502 GCA_001661425.1 Ogataea arabinofermentans
AATAGTGAATATATACAATTGTTATGTAGTCATAACAATAGTATATATGAGAATACTTATGGTATAAGTATTCAGAACTGAAGGATGATATATGAAGTGGAGTTGAAGGGATTGAGTAGCTGAAGGCAGTGCTAACCTAACACTCTGTCCATCTCTGGGAACCTGATGGAAGTGTTGGTAGTGGCTGTACTANAGCTATGCTGAGAGAATCTCAACGACACTTAAGAGTACGAGTTACCATATACATCCTANAGTACATTTATACCTTATTCTTAAAAAGAATTAAGGTTCCCGTTTTTCATTATACCGACGTAGTAGATTTACGTAATTCTAAGTAAATATACACTAGAATTTAACACAACCAACCTAATAGTAGCTATGTAGATTGAATAACTATAAAAATATAAATCTTACTAAGTCTTAGCAGCAAAGAATTAATCTTTTTGAGATCTTGTGTTATGTTTGAGTATTTTGTGATTTTATTTTCGATTCAGTCTTTTCGTCAAAAAAGGTACTCTCACTTGTGGTGATGGTGGCAGTAGCAAACATTCACCACATTGATCAAGAGTACAACGCATTGAACTCTTTATAGTAGTTGAAACTGTAATTGGAACCCAACGTTATCAAGTAAATTACTAAAAGACTTGAACTTTGGAGTGGATTGATGAAGATCTATTCTACTAATGTTTTTCGGTAGTATCTACAGTCTCTTACAACAAGAGCAACAATCATTTTCAATTGAAGACACGTTTCTCTAGCAAGGTAATATATCCAAACACTTCAAAACAATTGAATACTGTGACTGAAGTAAGTAGAGTAATTGAATTCTCGATGAGGACAAATCCTTCGCCCATTTACTAAAGCAATCATCCTGATAGAAACTATGTATGCTATATAATTATATAATCTACTTGTCCCTATCAGCGTAATGTGTGACCGTTAGGAGAATTGGTTTATATATATACCACGAAACAAATATCGTAGATTTACAAAAAAATGAAGACTGAAAAAATCGATATTTCATTTTCCCCAAAGTTCACCATCAACCAAGGTTTTTCATTTTTATTTGGTTGCATTCAATACAATTTCTTGTTCTGCAGACACTAAGCCACTTTCAAAGAGGCACAGAGTAATATTGAAGGAGAAAAATAAGTTTTTAGAAATACAGCTATTTGGTAGTTTCAATTTTTAAAATTTGGTATAATTGCAGAGTGAGGTTTTTACCTCAACAAGTGATCCCTTGGCCCAGTTGGTTAAGGCATCGTGCTAATAACGCGGGGATCAGCAGTTCGAACCTGCTAGGGATCANTTATTTTTTGCTTTTTTTGGCCTCATCCTTACAGCAAAATGATTTTTGTCTGGTTCAGAAGAAAGCTTAAAATCAGAAGTATTTTTTGGTATGTTTAGTGCAATGAAAAAGTATACGAAACTATTAAAATGAAGTGAAAGAGGAAACTTTTTCATCACTTTTTGAAGGAAATTGATCTAATCCAGGGATCGCATCTCTGAATTTTTTTTATTTGTATTGCTTTTGATATTTTTTATCTCTGGGGAAACGAACCAGTGTTTCTTAATAGTTCGTCTGTCAGTCTTCAGTTTGAATCAATAATTCAAATGTACCTCTCTCTGTCTAGCAAGCTCACAGTCCTTATTATCTAAATCAACTGATTCTATTCACTACAATTTCAAAGATACAAGAGTTATAGAAATTTACAACTAGTCACGATGACCAAGACGATAGAGGTGATCGATGAGATGAGTTGGCAGGTTGCTCTCAACACACTTTTTACTATATTTTCGATATCTTTGTTACTATTCATGATATTGGGAATATCTCTGCTGTACTCTGGACTAACCCAACGAAAATCGGCATTTCAACAACTAAGTTTTCCGGTTATAGTTACATCAGAGATTTTGATCCTTTGGCTATGTTTTGGATATTCCTTGAGTTTCTCAGAAACTGGATCTAGTAGGTTCTTGGGTAACTTTGAGCATGTTGGGTTGAAAGGAATGTCAAATGAAATCATCTATCCAACTACGAAAGATAACGGAGGTGTGGTATCAATTGTGTATGCTTTATACCATGGGTTATTTGCATCTGTCACTGCAACGTTATCTCTAGGTTGTCTCGCAGAAAGGGGACGATTGAAACCAGCTTTGTTGTTTTTAGTTTTCTGGATGTTTCTAGTTTATTGTCCTGTAAGTTATTGGGTCTGGAATGATAACGGATGGATCAGTAGGAAATTGAAATATTTGGATTTTGCAGGTGGAGATGTTGTCCATTTGAATTCTGGATGTACTGGTTTGGTATATTCTTGGTTTTTGGGGTCTCGTTCAGAAGCAAACTTAGTTGATTATAGAGCTAGTAGTCCTGGGTATGCATTGGTTGGTGCTGTTTTCATGATCATTGGTTGGATAGGTTTCAACTGTGGATCGCTATTCACAATCAATCTACTAAGTGGAATAATACTGAGCAATACCTTGACTTGTATGTCAGTTGCAGGTTTCTCTTGGATGTGTGTCGACTACTTTAATAGCCAAAGAAGAAAGATTTCCGTTGTTGGTTTTGCATCGGGATGTATTAGTGGGTTGGTCGCCATCACTCCTTGTACAGCTTACATCAATTTTTGGTCATCTTTTGTCGTTGCTGTATGCAGTGGTATATTATGCAATTTTGCTACAAGACTGAAGTTTATAGTTCATATTGATGATTCACTTGACATTGCAGCTATTCACCTGGTAGGAGGTTTGATTGGTAATTTATTGACTGCTATATTCGCTGATAGAGACGTTGCTGCTTTGGGTGGGTTGCAGATAGACGGTGGTTGGATCAACAGACGGTTCATTCAGTTACTTGACCAATTTCTAGGCTCTTTGGCAACCATTGCTTATGTGTGTGCCATGTGTTTCATTATTTTATTAGTAATTGATAGAATCCCTGGGTTTCATCTCAGATGCGATAACGAGGCAGAGATGGAAGGTATGGACGCTAACCAACTAGGTGCTGAATTTACCAATGATTACGTTGAATTTCTAAGAAGACTAAATCCGGCTGATTTTCTAGAAGCAGATGAAGACACTTCAGTCAAACGTGATTAACGACAACATACCACTCGCTCATGAACATCTATACTCATCTATATATTTATTTGCGTATTTATATTATTTACTGATTTTCGAACTCTAATGACATAGATACCAGATCTCATATACTTATAGTTTTAAATGAACTCAGCTTTTAACAGCTCAGTTTGATCAACAAACCCAGTCACGTATTTGAAGTTTGCAAGTCTGACTCTTTCAACATCATCAGATGCATATCCACAAGCTGCAATAACTTCTTGTGGGGCAATAGTTTTTCTCCCATCCTTGAAAACCATCTTACCAACACTAATTGAGTGGATTCTATCACCAACTTTGAAAAGACTCAAAGTAAACAACCATTTTTCGTCCCAGGTTAAAATACGAGTGTCCATATGATAAACTTGGAACGGCTTGATTTCTTTGAGAAAAGAAATAGAATAGGTAGCCAGCGGAACGTACGGGATTCTACCAGTTTGTTTCTTGAAATCTGTGAAGAAAGATTGTAATCTATTCAAAACGGTTTCGGTTCGGCAAAAATCAAGCTCGGTTTGGTAAGTTCCATTATTTTTGTGTAGACCAAAAAAATCACACTCCAAAGGACAGCAATATGTACTTCTTCTAACCTCAATGAAAAGATCCAACTTGTTTGCTGAGCTGATCTTTGGTGGACTAGTGAAATACAGATACTTGATAGCTGTTTTGTAAAAACGGATGAAGTAGACAAACGGTAGGTATTTAACCGACGAGATACCGAGCAAACCCACGATAGTTAACAGGATATTCTTTAAATACATGGTTAGCTGCAGAGCTGTATTGTAACCAAATGTAAATCCAGATTCAACTGTTTGAAATTATCAACTTCTATTCTCAATCAGAAATCAACTTCTGTTATCTAGTCACAAGTATATAAGTACCGTGTCCCAGTTTCCTTCGCTTCCTCTCATTAGCACATGGGCTTCACAGCAGAGCAGAGCTCAGCCCTTACTCGCTTTGTCACTCACACGACCAGTTCAACTCGATAGAAAACGGCAGCGCAATCTTATTCCGCCAAAAAGATTAAAAGCTACTAAGTAGCGCAAACCAAAAAGCGCTCTTTTCATTATTTTGGCAAATCTGCATATTGCCGATTGGAGGGGTAGCTGAGGCAGTGCTCCACTACCATGTCTTTCTTTAAAACGGGAGCATACATAATTGTTGTTCCGGTTGATGCGGTTATGAATCAGATGGGCAAGTATATTCGGATGATAGTACCATCCACATCATATGATGTAACCGGTATGACACAATTCAGAGTGGTGTGTCTGCACTGGGTTCGTAATAAGCCGTGAGAAATATATGTATATTGAAAAAAAAATCTAACCTAATGAAAAACAGAATCGTATATAAAAGTGGTGCAGAACAGTCATAGTAAAAGAAAACGTAACTTGGTAAAAACAAAAAGAGTCTATATAAGGAATAATAACCATCAAAGAAAAATAAATAATCATCAAGCCAAGGGCGAAAATAAAAGCAACATAATGTATAAAAGATCAAACCCAATAATAAATGGATCAATCGTAAAAGGTGAAAAGGTAGCAGACTCAAATAATCTTTGTACATGAAAAGAGAAAAAAGGGAATAAAGTGAAATTCACCTATCATTATTTTCATTCTCAATCTTGATTATATGAGTACAATTGCCGCTTTCAACATGATCACTCAACCATTCCATAACACCATTTTTGAAAAACTGTCCACATTCTTTACAATTTCCAGAGACATTTTGTCTCTCTGATTTTAAAGTATTAGTTGGATACTTGAAATGAATAGCTTTCAAATGATTCTTGAAAGTATCGCAACGAGTAAAGTAGCCGGTATGGTGACATGGTTCAACAGATAGACCCTTACCTTCTCCCTCATTTAGGACTGCAGAGGAAGTGGGCGAGCCACTAGAGACAGAAGTTGAAGTAGATGTAGAAGATAATGAAACGTTTGGTTTAGATGGGTCGTAATAGGGACATCTGAATTCCCATTCACCAATCTTGGAAAGATGACATTTTTCATGCCTTATCAAATCATTCAATCTTTTGAAAGATCTTGAGCATGTAGGACAGGTGAAAGGTTTCGAATCTTTGTTATGTATAGCTTTGTGAGTAGTCAAATTACTGAAAAACATATGACAAGTTGGACATTCTCTTTTCTTACGAGCTTGAGCAGAAGAAGAACCTGAAGCCGTTGACATAGAGCGCTTTCTGCGTGCATTATTGACATGTGGAGCTTGTTGCTCTTGATGCAAAGGATGTTGACCATGCGGAGGAAGGTGGCTCGGATGATGCTGTTGATGGTGATATATCTGTGATTCAAACGAGCTGTTTCTCGACGACAATGGACTTTGATAATCTGAATTTTTGTAAACGTTTGATCCATGTAAAGGAGGTGATGTATTGTGTGGTTTGATTGTTGTGTATGTAGGGGATGCAACGGACGTATTTGAACCAGATGAAGTAGTTCCTGTGCTCACTAGTGCTCCCCCATAACCAATATATGGAGACAAATACTGTGTAGTTGTAGCAGGAATGGTGTTTTGGTTCAAAAATCCATGAGAGGCATAGTTAGTAATAGGCAGCGTTGAATCTAGCACAAGTTTGAACAGTGGGGGCAGACTTGATGAAGAGCTTGGGGAGTTGGTAGCATAAGAATTGCCCTGCTGCTGCAGTTGTTGTTGTTGTTGTTGTTGTTGTTGTTGCGTCTGCTGTTGCTGACCCTGTTGTAACTGCTGTTGGTTGCTAGCCAAACTATAATGGTACGGATTACTCGAAGGAGGAAGCATCATCATACCTGGATACGCGTTATTCAAATTTGCTTGATTAGTAGCGGATACAGAACCTACGCTATTGTGGGTAGCTGCAGTACTATTGACCTGGTTTGGTGGTGGAGAAGTGGTTGTATCGTTGGTGCTACCATTGGCTGAGATTCCTCCCATATCAATGGAAGCTGCCTGATTGACTCTGTTCTCGTTGAGGATTAAAGAAGAAGCTGGGGGAAGAAACATTGGGATTTGATGATGACTCAGTGTATCGTCTTGTTCATTGGCCCTGATTAGGTCTACCATATATAATCAAATCAAGCAAAGGATGAGTTGAAAGGATTATTGATGTGCCGCACGTTGGAAAATTTTGGAGATGCTATATCTTAAAGGTACTTATTTGGTAGCAATGCACATAAATATGTTATTGTTAGTGAGTTTAGATAGATCTGCTGATGGATATATGGTACAGAAACGATAAAAAGGGTTGATACTTGGAAAACACGTTATGAACTATGTGATCAGAAAGTTAGTTGAAATTTTTAAGAATAGTTTTGAAGTGCTACCTAACTTGAAATATGTATGTGGGGTATGAGCGAGAGTAAAGATAGGGGAGAGATGGAAAGTACAAGTCAAAAGACAAACAAACAAACAAAATCTCGAGTGACTGGTTGTGGAGTTAAGCCAAACAAAAACAAGGGGCATGCCTGCATATATATATGAGTTCTTATTGATAATCATAAACCCATGGATATAACAACCTCAAAAAAAAGTAAGACGGAACCGATCATGCGGCGAAGGCTGTTGAGTGCATCAGGCCCGCCCACTTGCATCCTTCGCCAACGGCTGCCAGCTCTGCCGCCAGCTGTGCCATCCCAAGAATGATAATCGGTTGACAGCCGGGCTATATATTTCTCGGAGCTGGGGCATAGCATGGACGCAGATAAAAACTCAAGTTACAAAAAGCGGGTGTGAGTAAAGTTATTTATCCCCATGACACCACGACTTGCGTTGTTGAAAGCCGCCAAAGTGCTCCCCGTTATTCTCGTGAATTTAGGCATTTGGATGTAAGAAGGCGAATGGTTTTGACAATACGCATCAGAATTATTAAGCCTACAAGCCGCATAATATTAATAATACTTTATAAGCTAAAAGCGGCTCAGCCTTCAACCGAGCGTTTTTTAGTAGCTCGGGATAGAGAAATTCATGTTATCGGTTGAGGGAGATCAACAAAGATCCCGACTTTTTGTTGGTTTCGAAACCGGTGCAACCTTAGCCTTCTTGCTCTTTGTCCGAAATGTTACATACTAAATTTCGTCATAACAGCATACAAATATATGAAAAGGAATCAAAAGAATATCAGAGTAAAGTAAAAAACATATAGCCTAATACTAGCTATGGCCTCATATACTCCAAAGTGTGAGGTTTGATCATTATAGAGCTTCATTCGCCAAGATCCCACTGCTCTTGCCGTGTTCCAAACATTGAATCGGTGATGTGCCTGTGTCTTATTCATCTCGTACGATTATGCAAAAAAACTTTAATAATATTCTACAACCAGCTTAAATGGGTGTGCATTTAGCTAGAAAAGAACAATTGCCAATTGAAATTGACTATCGAGTGAGGATCTGGTTAGACCAAGACGGCTTTCTTATGTGGGGTCTACATGATATATCGAGATGGTGATAAAAGACTTGTCCCTGATCTCACGGCAATCAAAAGGCCACGATCGTCGATGAGTGTTGATTCGGCGGTAGAGTGATGAAACTTAGTGAGCTGAATTGAAAAGAGCCTTAGTACCTCGTGGTGATGCTCCTTGCTTGTGCTACAAGTAAAGCTCATCGATGAAATTTACTATGTACTTTATAAATAGTTAAAGATGGACTCTTCTTTAAATACACCATTTGATTCGAATAACTCATGATTAAAGCGTTAATTCCATTCAACAAAAATTCTGGAAATGGAGCTTATAATACATATAAAATCACTCGGATAAAGATATCCATTTAAATTTTGGTTTGCTGGGCCTTTTGGGGTTGAGTGCGGCTGGACTTTACGCCGCAGAGCTCACGTTACGGATTTACTAAAAATCATACAGATGATTTCAGTATGTGTTTCACACAAGATAAATGGTGATTGTTCAAGATGAATAGTGAATAGCGCAATATTTGATGCTACAAATGACAAGGTGACAGGCTGGAGAAGTTGGACAGAGAGAATCCCGGGTGAACAGTTAATATCCATCTGCGAGTTTGTTGAATCGCTGTCCAACTAGCCGTTTGGCGGCTTCAGTGTGGCATCGAAGAGATCGAAGAGATCGAATAAGCTGCGAATACCGCCGTACGATAGGTGTATATTCACATAAACAGTTGTGACGTCTTACATCTACATTCATATTCATTTGTTAGGGTCCAAGCTTTGAAGAGAAACATACAGACACCAAGGTCAATAAGGGAGCATTATGCTTCTCAGTTCCCGGTGCCGAGAGTGCCAATACTCTTGGTGAATGAAGCTTACGTAAAATGCAATCCGGAAAAGTACGACTCTGAGTTGTATCTTTCTTTTAATTTCATCTTATACAATATCATCTCCGTAGAGTTGTAGATTAAAACTTGCATTATAGTAGATATGTAAGTGGCTATTAATTGTACCATCGTCTAAACCATCAATTTGTATGGCAAACATCTAAATTCACCCTTAAACGGCTATTACTGAACTGATTTAGAATCAGGGTGTATTCAGCCACGCACACGATCAGCGAACTGGGCATTTTCTCGTATTTGTCCAGCGGCCACGCGGTGAGCAGAGATGAGCCAGCCAACCACTATGGTTGGTCACCCCTCCTCTAATACCACCTACCACCCATCTCACCGCCTTGAAAAAGTTTACTATGGGAAGCACTTGACTACGTAATAATCCAAATTTTTAGTACTATAATCACTATTGCTTACATGAACATGTTTTGGTAGTAGCTATTTCAAAGTCAGGCTACTACCAATTCGCAACGAGCCGCAGATGCTACCATGGGTGGTTGGCTCATCTATGGCGGTGAGTTTTCAATCTTCGATATTCACTTTAGTTGGTTTGATTACTAAGAGCTACCAATTGATTAATTGTTAGACTAATGCACACTGCAAATTACACCAAGCGCATGCTTCTTCTCACTTAACTTTATAATTTCAGAATTAGAGATGCGATTTTCCATGTTTACAGTTTCAAGATGTCAACACATGTTATGGTGTAGAGATGGTTGTAGTGAGTGTTTTTTAAGATCTGATCTGATCTGATCTTAACAAAGATGTTCTTCTAATCTGTTTACGTATATATGTATGTATATCCAGGATAAGTCAGTATAAACAAAACTATTGAGTTAGAGATTCAGATAGAAGAAGTATCGGCTCGAATACATTATACGACCCGTGCTAGCAAATCTTGATTACGGCATGACTGGAACAGAAACAATTTTTTTTTCTTTTCATCGCGTTGGCAACGCTCCGATTTGGGTTAACGTCCTCGATAGCTTCGTATTCATGTTTTGTTTTGTTTTCATTTCACATTAACTTGATTATTTCTTTTCTTTGAAAGGTCTTTTGTAAACTTTTTTATCTTGTAAACGAACTTATAATTCACTACAACATGGAACTTCCTTCCTATATTATATACTCACAGCCAACCATTTCTCATCCATTTGGGTTGCAGTTATGGCCAATCTTTAGTCATGTTTATCAGCTAATTATGGGTTATCCTGCTGATCAATTTGATTTCATTCCAAATGAAACCTTTTTAGCTAACTTACGTGATGCTTTATCAATCATTGCAGTTTATTATACTGTTATCTTTGGTGGTCAATTTATCATGAATAAATTGGATGCTAAACCAATTAAATTGAACTTTCTTTTCCAACTTCACAATATCTTTTTAACTACTGTTTCTTTGATCTTGTTGTTAGTTATGATTGAACAATTGATTCCATTAGTTTATTATAATGGTATCTTTTACGCTATTTGTGGTGAAGGTGCTTATACTAAGAAATTGGTTGTTTTATATTACTTGAACTATTTAACCAAATTCCTTGAATTGATTGATACTGTCTTCTTAGTTTTGAGAAGAAAACCATTAAGATTCTTACATACTTATCATCATGGTGCTACTGGTTTATTGTGTTACACTCAATTAGTTGGTCATACTGCTGTTGAATGGGTTCCAATCTCTTTGAATTTAAGTGTTCATGTCTTGATGTACTGGTACTATTTCTTAGCTGCAAGTGGTATTAAAGTTTGGTGGAAAGAATGGGTTACTAGATTCCAAATCATTCAATTCTTAGTTGATTTAATTTTTGTTTACTTTGCTACTTATACTTACTATGCTTACAATCACTTCAATCTACCATGTTTAGGTGATTGTTATGGTACACCTGATGCTGCTGCTTGGGGTTACTTGATCTTGACTTCATATTTGTTCTTATTCATCAGTTTCTATATTCAAGTTTACAAGAAATCAGGTGCAAAGAAGGCACAAAAGGTTAAAGAAACTGAAAAAAAAGTTGAAGAACCTGCAAAGCCAAAGTCAAGAAAAGCTTAAATTGATTTGAAATGAATGACTTACAATCCTCTGAGCATTATTGAATCTTATACCCCAATGTTTTCATTTTGCTTTGCAAGCAAGCATGCATACAAGCAAGCTGCTCTCACATAAAACAATCTTTTGTTACTTCCCTTATATATACATAGAAATATACATAGATAGAGAGCTAGAGATTCAGTGAGAGAATGTCATATACAGACTCTCTCAGTAACTCTGCCCTTCATAAACTTTTTTTTATTCACTACTACTTTCTTTCTTCACTTCTATTCCCAATGTTTATGAATTGGATTGATTGAATCCATTGTGCCATTTTATGTTTTATTTTTGTTTCATATCTTACACCCTGATACTTACTACATTACCCTTTTTGGACAGGTTTTCAATGTTAATATTGACTACTTATTCATTTATTTACTCATATTTGCTTATTACTTGTAGCAATTTTATTGTAAGCCACAAATTGTGAACATTAGTTTGTCGTGTCTCTCTCTCTCCCCACAAAACATGTAGAACTAATACGCAGCACGAGTTTTTCAAGAAGCGACGCGTAAAAGCGAAAGCAAAACACTGCAGATGCGTGCCATGCGCATCACTAGATAAATGACATGTATAAATGATACCAACCTTGTTATAACAGAATAGTTGGCAAATGCCTCGAGACAAAAACACATCAGGATCATGGAACTATATACATCTTTAGCAGACAATGAGTCAGCTAACAAAAAAATAAAACTTCAATTAATAGAATTAAATGAAGATATATTGAAAAGCATGAAAAATAATGAAAAATTATATTTAAAGTCAAATAGCACAAAATCATATCCTGTTATAGTAACAGATAATAAAACATACAAGATTAGAAAACAAAACCATTCTAATTGTTCCATGTTGATGAACATGGATAGAATTCATAGGATTATGGATCATGGTGATAAAGATATAATAATGACATCACATGAACGATTTGATAATCAATTAATCTTATCTGTGATTGATCCAGTATTGAATACTTCTAAAGTCCCAGTTCTTGAAAATATTGAACAACTATTAACGATATCGAAAAATAACTTAACATTGTCTGAAATATTCACAGATTCATCATGTTCCACACAACAATTCAAAAAATTAGTTGTTGATCAAATGTTAGTTGATTTGAACAATAATGATGATGAAAGTATGACTGGATGTTACTTGCTTAGTGAGAATGTAGTGATTGATATACTAAGACTTATATTGGAGTGGTTTGCAAAAAATGTAGATCAATCCCAAATAAGTGTTGCTAAGGATGGATCTTTAGAAAGTCCATTTTTACAAAGCTTCAAGATTGGTGATTGTGTTAAGGGAGTTATTGAATTACAAGCTGAAAAATTAGATCATGATGAAATGGCAGCACCTGAAGAAATGGTCAAAAGTGTTGTTAAAAAGTTCACTACATTCGATGTTGAAATTGAAGATGATAATATGTTGCAAAAAGTTAAGTTGAAAAATCCTGATGTTATACGACTATTCGGTATTAGTTTATTAAAAAAGAGTTTCGGTTCAGTTCCAATTGATGATTTCTTAATCAACTTGAAAAGTCGATTACCATTCGGCTACAATCCTGATATCAAACTTGATTACTTGAAAGGTAACTATATTGTTGAAAATGTTGGTGTTAAACAACAAATAAGATATCTTGATGAATCGGACTTAAGCTTGGATGTTATTAAAAGATTCAAAGAATTATTCGGCATGAAACGTGAATGGAAAGTTGAAGAGATTGAACCATTCGTTAATAGATTCAACACAAAAAATACGAAATGTGAAAAGTTTTTAATAAAGTATGCTAAAGTTAAAAAAGTTGGTAAGAAAGTTATAGTTACGAGTAGATAGATATTAAACTTTAATATTAAATAATTATGAATTGAAAATAAACTAACGTAAAGTACACCTAGGTTTTTTTGAAAAAATTCCCGGTTGATTTGTATCACATGATGGTACAACAACCACTCTTTTCAGAAGAAGCTGGAGGAGTGGCAGCAGCAGTCTTTGATGCAGGGGTAGCAGTTTCGGTCTCCACAGCATCAGACTTTTCAGCAGCGGTAGTAGTAGTGGCAGCAGCAGCAGCAGCAGCAGGAGTAGCATCAGGAATAGCAGCTGATAACTTAGCAGCAACCTTTGCGAAATCAGTACCTTGAATATAACCAATCTTCAATTCAAGTTCAGAGAATTGTCTAGAACCGTCAGCACCTGCAATACCAGCAGCACCCCATGGAGAACCACCATGAACTTCTGATAAATCAGTTAATTCAGCAAATGAAGTTGCACAACCTAATGGAACATAAATCATACCTTGATGAGCTAAAAATGAAAGAGAATTTCTAATTGTCATTTCATTACCACCACCGGTACCTGTACTTGTAAATAAACCACAAGGTTTTTGGTATAATCCACCAGAAGCCCATAAACCACCAGCAGAATCAAAGAAAGCACTAATTTGAGCTGGCACATTACCGAATCTTGTTGGGAAACCAAACATGATACCATCATATCCAGTTAAAACATCTGGAGAAGATAAAACCTTGATTGATTCATCCTTTGGTGCGGCATGAATCATAGCTAAGACATCTTCAGATAAAGTTTCTGGAACTTGGAACAAATCAGCTGTAGCACCTGTAGATTCGATACCTTTAACAACCGAATTGGCAAGGGAGATTATGTGCCCATAAGTAGAGTATATAACAACCTGTGAAAAGTTAATTGAGAGTGTTAGTAACGGGGTATATATTCAACAGAGAAAAGCGAATAGATTTTCAAATCTTATAAAAAGAGATACATACAGCAATTTTAGTCATTTTGAATTAAGAAGTTGTTTTGGTGATAATACACGATAGCAATTGAGATAAGAAGTAAGGTTAAATGATTTTCAAAACAGGATTTGTAGTTGGGTTTTAAGTGGATTGGCTTTAATGGATGTGGCCATAGACATCAGCCGCAGTATATAGTCTCAGGAGTCAGTACTGGCAGCGAAGTGCCAGCAACAGCGACAGCACCAGCACCAGCCACCATCCCATCAGTTAGTAATGTTTTAGTAATAATAACAATTTCACCGCTGACAAAGACACACGCCACTTATTAAATCTGCGAAGCCACAAATTACTAAGTTTCTCGTAATTTCTGTAAACTTCCTTGTTGGACACTACAGCACACTCAGAATACAGTATGTACACTCTCCATCAATAGCTGTCCCCTCCCCCCTCCAGATATTTTATATATAAGGTGCCTATAGTTCACATTTGTTTCTTGGTTTGTCAATTGACTTGTATTCATCAGTTTTAATCAACTTTTATCGTACTTATATCATATATACATACATACAATGGCTAAAATCGCTATCATCATCTACTCTATGTACCACCACATTGCCACTATGGCTAAAGAAGTTGCCAAGGGTGTTGAATCCTCTGGTTCAACTGCTACTATCTTCCAAGTTGCTGAAACCCTCCCAGAAGCTGTCTTAAGTGCTATGCATGCTCCAGCTAAACCAGAATTCCCAATTGCTGATGCTCAAACTTTAACTGAATATGATGGTATCATTTTCGGTATTCCAACTAGATTTGGTAACTTCCCAGCTCAATTGAAGGCTTTCATTGATTCTACTGGTGGTTTATGGGCTTCTGGTGCATTATACGGTAAACCAGCTGGTATTTTTGTTTCTACTGGTACTGGTGGTGGTAATGAAGTCACTGCTGTCAGTGCTTTATCTACTTTAGCTCACCATGGTATGATTTACGTTCCATTAGGTTACGCTGCCGCTTTCGCTGAATTAACTGATTTAACTGAAGTTCATGGTGGTTCTGCATGGGGTGCCGGAACTATTGCTGGTGCCGATGGTTCAAGACAACCAACTGAATTAGAAAAGAAGATTGCCTTCATCCAAGGTACTGAATTCTCTAAGGTCGCTTCTAAATTATCTGCTTAAGTTAATATGTTAGATTTTATATAGTCGTTCTATATTTCTTTTAATCATATATTTACCTCTTTTTATTTTTTAATGATCAGTCACAATAAATTTGAAAGAAAAATAAATAAAAAATATATATTTATCGAGAAAATAGCATACTTAAATGTAATATGTAACAATAACTATAGCTTATGGTGCTAATCTAACACATTCAAATTTGTCCTCGATCGTTTCTCTTTTAAAACTGTAACGATCATGCAAACGACTCTTTCTACCTTGCCAAAATTCAATCTCTAATGGGACAATTCTTATACCACCCCATAATTTAGGACAATCAATCTCACTATCGTCAACTCCTTCATACTTTTTCTCAACTTCTTTGTATAAATTATCTAATTGATCTCTATCACCTTTTAAAACTTGACTTTGAGGACTGGCATGTGCACCAATCTTTGAACCTCTAGGTCTAGTACCAAAATATCTTTCATTGGTTGCACGATCAACAAATTCAACTATCCCTTCAACACGAACTTGACGTTGTAAATCTTTCCAAAAGAAATTTAAAGCTGCATAATGATTTGATTTTACGTCTTTTGATTTTTTGGATGTGTCGAAATTTGAATATATGATAAAACCACGATGATCTAATTCTTTGAACAAGACAACTCTCGAAGAAACACGGCCAGATGGTAATGATGCAGTTGATAATGTTGTGGCTTCAGGAATTGGATCAGATGATGTTGATGTTGCATTATTAAACCAATTGTGGAATAGCTCTATTGGATCTTGTATCGATTGAATATCATCATGAGTAAGGGTTGCTTTATCGTATTGGTAGGTTTTGGGAGCAACTACAAATTCTTAGTTAGTAATTATTAAAACTATGATAAAAATTAACTCTGGTTTCAGCATACTTACAAATTAATGGTTCGGATGTCTCCTCAATCTTTGATTTCAAGGCATCTGTAACTGGTTTTGGTTCCTCTTTTAAGTCTAAGTTCATATTGTAATGTTTTTTTGAGTAATGAGACCTATATAATTCACATAAAGTAATGAAGAAAAGAGATGAATATATATACCAGTTTATTCAAGAAATATGAGCTAACTTTTCAGATAGATAGATATGACTGACTGACTGACCAGCTATCCCCATAACAACTGTCATATCCAATATACCGAAACTCCAATACCCGAAGATGGAAAGCGGGAATATCAGCTAATACAGTACGAAAATTGGATATGAAAGCTTATCAGTCTCAACTTACCGACGCGTCGATTTCAGCAAATGATTACCGAAAGAGCCGCTTTGAGATCCGGAACAGTTCTTTCTTCTTTTCCCGTCAGATCTTGTAGTAAACAAATGATGATGATGTTTATTTTCAAAACCGCCATTTCACTGCCATTTTTATAGATATATCCATAAAGACTAAATTAGAGTTGAAGGATAGATCATGGTAAATGTTATCAAGAAACTCTATTTGGAGTTCAAAGACTCTAAATCGAGGAATAATCATCTTCCTGATCTAAAGACCTCGTTTGATCCCAAAGTTACAATTCAAGCACTCCGGGAACGTCGATTTACTTGGCAAATCATTTTGAACTATACAATCATGATAGCTGTTAATTTGTTTACATTGGCCATTTCACCTGCATCCATCATTTCCAAGTTAATCTTTTGTGCTTTCTGTATACTGATATTATTGATGCCTATTACATCACAATTTTTCAATGGGGCATTACCAATCTTGACATGGGTTTTCTTATTTTTTTCTTCCTCAAAGATTCCAATGTCTCTTAGACCACCAATTTCTGTTAAAGTTCTTCCGGCAACGGAAACTATCCTATACGGCGATAATTTGTCATCGATATTGTCATCAGCAACTAATACACCTTTAGACATCATTGCATGGATCCCATATGGTATCCTTCATTTTTCATTACCTTTTGTGGTTTCATTCTTGATATTCATATTTGCACCACCAGGAACATTACCTCGCTTTTGCTTCTGTTTTGGGTATACTAATTTATGTGGTGTCATAATACAAAACTTGATCTTCCCTGCAGCTCCACCATGGTACAAATTATTACATGGATTAGATAAAGCTGACTACTCCATGCCTGGATCTCCTGGTGGATTAGGCAGAATAGACGCTTTACTAGGAATCGATCTATATACGACAACTTTCACAACATCTCCATTGATTTTTGGTGCTATGCCTTCATTACATTCTGCTTGTTCCTCATTAGATGCTCTATGGTTAGCTTGGCTATTTCCAAGAGGCTCAATTCTGTTTTACTTTTATGTGACTTGGCTTTGGTTCAGTACAATGTATTTAACACATCATTACTTTGTTGATTTGGTGGTAGGTACAAGTTTAGCACTAGGCTGGTTTTACTGGGTTCGTAATCTTGCAAATAGCAAAGATGATTTGGGTCATGGCTTACCAATAAATGACAAATTTTGTAGATGGTCTTATGATGAAGTCAAATTTACTGATTTATGGTCAATAGATCCTCTCAATTCATTTGGAGATTCTATTGATGATGATGAATTTGTTATTTATGATGAAGATGAATATCTGAATGATCCAGTGACTGGTGAACTAAGCACCCCAGTTAGTGACGATCCATTTGCAGATACAGATCTAACTGGAAGTTTGGAACTTCAAGACTTAAGTGGGAGCGCTCGTTCAAATCATTAACACATCAAACAACCTTTTCTTCCCTTACTAATAATCCTTGTTCATAAAGTAGTTTACTATCTACGTAAGTGATAGAATTTCATATTTTTCTTTTTTGTATCATTCATTAGAAAATCTGTCATCAGAGAACAGAATTAAATCGTACACACAGATATATATATATACAGCAATTTCAACACACATAAGCTCCTACCTCCTACTCATCATAAACTATTCAACTATCCTCTGGTCTCCCACTCAAATAATCTCTTTTGATTTGTTCAATATGTCTCAAATCTCTTTCATCAAGACCTCTCTGCTGTGCCACAGCCCCTATGATTCTATTGGCCATCATGAATTTGCTAACACAACGATCAGTACAAGTGGCTTCACCTTTATTTAGGTCTGGTTCACCATAATCCAATGGAACACATTTTATAGAACATTGTTTTTGAACCACTTCGAGTGTTGAAGCTAAAGCATCATATTGGATCTCCGCAAGTTTCAACTTGACGGGATCAACCGATGAGCTCGATAATGCGGGTTGATTCAGAAAGAACGACATAGATGTTGGATTGTGCCAGTTCTTGTAACGTAAGCAAGTATATCTATTCACTTCTATCTATCTATATAGGCTTGATTGAGCTCACTCTCAAAGCTCACTCAACTACTGAAAGTTTTTTTGAAAAAACACGGACGATCGACGCGTCGGGTTTAATTCTTCATTTGAAAGGCGGCCGCACACACACACACACACATGTATCTGTGATAAATTAACATGCTGTCGGGGATTAGTAGATGTCCTGGCATCGGGATGAGTTGTTTGATCAATACCTTTTCCACGTTTCTAGCTTTCATTCTTGTTTTTAAGTGACAAAATAGTGTCTACTCATTTTGGTCGATCTCCCTTTTCATTCGTGATTCGTTCTTATACACCCTTTCATATTCACAACTTTTACTCTGCTTAATTATTCACCTGCGAAATTCTAATCACGATTCAGAAAATGTTTTAAAAGTACGTATATCGAAGCAGTATCAATCACTTCAATCATTTTCCTTCTAGAGGCTTTTACTAACATATCATGAATGATAATCATAGTTCACATCCGCAGTTTTGACCCCCAACAGTAGGAAAGGAGGATCCTCATCGGATCTTCCTTCCACTACATCATCCAACGAATCCCCGATCTTTACAAAAAAATTTTTAAACTCATTGACCAGCTTATCAAAGAAAGAACTAGAAAAAAGAGATTTATATGGAAGAACAATATTGCATGTTATATGTGCAGCTAACAAACTTGACTTATTATCAAGAATACTGAAAAATCCAAACTTAAATTTGAATATACTTGATCAAGAAAATAATTGGAATGCTTTACACCACGCTATCTTTCACAATAGCTATTTAGTGGCACAAAAACTATTATCAACTAAAGGTGCTGAAACATTAATAAAATCCAAAGACAGAGAAGGATTCACTCCTTTAGATTTACTAAGCAGTGAGAATGATCTAATGAAATTGAGATGGATACCTGAAAGCATAGGCAGTTATTCAAAAACAGAAACAAAAATAGAGACCAATCCTGACGAGTATGAAAACGATACGGTCCTGCAAGAAAAGGTTGATCTTAAAGCAAAACATGAACTTGACAGATACACAATCTCTGAAGTCAATATTGAAAGTAGACTACGAAAGACAGACCAACCATTTTTCAAGGCCGTCGTACCAACCTCGTCTGATATTTGGTTTGATATCAATAGAGGAGGTTCTGATATTGTTTACTCGGGACTAACGAAAGATGTCTCAGATATCAATCATTTGAGCAAGGTCGATACGAGGAAACTGAAGGTTCATTATGGAGACTTCACTAAATATCCAAAATTAAGCGAAAGAGTATCCTTACCAAGAATTAGAGATTTGAAAATGTCAAGAAATCACAACCTTGTTCTAACTTGTGACCCAAAGGGAAATATTTTTGTCCTAGGGCTTGGTAATAGAGGTAGATTAGGTTTAGGTCATAGTCAACATCAAGATACACATACCCCAATACCGACATTCAAAGATGAGAACATTCAATTTGCAGATGTGAGTGAGGATCATAATATTGTTTTGAACAGTTATAATGAAGTGTATACTTGGGGTTCAAATAATTATGGACAATTGGGATACCCTGTTGAGATTGAATCCGATAAACTAGAACCAATAGTGAATATACCAAAACTGGTAAATACTGGAGACTTGAAAAGAAGAACTGGTCAACGATTAATTGGAGTCAGTTGTTCCAAGTTCCACTCTTTGGTTTATACAAAATCAGAAATCTATCTTTGGGGTTTGAATATTGGTCAGTTTGGTTTTTTGTCCTCCAATTCAACTACAATTGCTACGACTTCTGCTACATCTGCCAGCTCATCTTTAATTCAAGCTTCCCCTAGAAAACTAGCTTTTTCTTATGGGAACATCAAACAGGTATCAGCCATAGATTCAGCAACTATAGTTCTTGCTGATACAGACGAAATCCACGTTTATATGAACGGTTTCCATACCAAGATAATTGCTCCGCTAACGACAAAGATCAACGAGAAGCATTTCCATGCTTTCAAACCTCTTGCAATTTCAAAAAAGAGAAACATCGTTAAGTTGATTACTCAAAAGAATTGTTTGAGTTGTCTGATATTGCTCAATAATGGAGATATTCTGCAATTTTCACTAGATAATCAATCCAAGTCTGCTGCAGAGTTGCAAAAAAATGTGAGGTTTAGTAGCGTATGGCATGCTACTAAAGATCACTTACGTTGTTGTGACGTTGATATGTCAAACGATGGAAGTATCATTATAAGTGTTAAAGATGGTTCCGTTTATAAAAGAATCAAAAGATCATCAATGAAAGCAAATACAGGTAGATACAAGTTTTCTAGAATCCCAGGCCTGAATAGAGTTGTTAAAGTTGTGAGTGATCCGACTTTCTCAAAATTTGCCTTTATTAGGGATGAAGTTGACTTGATTCCTCATAGACTGCAAAAATCCTCCATTTTCGAAGATATTGAGAGACTATCTCCGTTATCTGAAGTTTTGGAGAGTCAATCTCGACGTATAGTTAATTTGGAAGATGAAAAGAAACTCCAGAAAGAAGATACATTCAAGACAGATTTCATCTATCGATTGGCTCCCTCAGCTGATGATGATGGGAATGACGATACCCATTTCTTTAGAAGAGGGGGACCTCTAAACGATGATGATGAAACAGACACCGATTCGATTGGATGCGACTTGGAATATGTGAAGAACGATAAGTTGTATCGCAACATAAGAACAAGATGGACTAAAAATCCTAAATCGATTGACTCTATCAAGAAACTCGGTGACAACGATCCCCAATCCACCATCAGAAATTTGATCAAGTCAGACGACCTAGAGTACTGGCTCACCTTGAAGGAATTAAGACAAGGAAAGTTTTATGACTATTCAGTCGTTGTAGAAGATGAGATGACAGGGAATTCATTCGAATTTGGAGTTCATTTGGATATTTTGGCTCTAAGGTGTCCGACTTTCAACCAGTTGATCAATGATCGTTTGTCACCACCAATTAGAAAGGATGGATTGGTAATTGAACGCCTCTCTGAAACCCAACTGAAGATTCACGGTGATGTGACGGTTCGTGCTGTTCTGATTGCTTTACATTTCCTTTATACTGATAGTCTGCTCGATGTGTGGTCTGACTGGACTTCTCAATCAGATTTGCCCTCGGAAATGCATCGTTCCAAGCTGAGATTCAATGTATTGTCAAGAGCTATGAGGATTGTTAATCCTGTTGGTAAAGTTACTTGTCAATTTGATTTGCTTACCGATTTGGAACGACTACGGACTTTGGTAGCCGATAAAGAAGGCTGCACAAAAGTTGTTTTGAAGAATTCTGAAGCCATTCCTGTTTATATTCCTTTGATGGCTTGTAGAAGTATATTTTTTGAAAAACTACTATCTGATTCATGGTTACAAACATCTGAAATTCAAATGGCCCACATCTCCAGCACTGTATTCGAGGTTATACTGAGATATTTACACGGTGTTAGTTATCTATCTTTACTTGATGCAGTTGAAGAAATTTACGATATTCCATCCCTAATAAACTTTTGTTTAGAACTCATTGAGATTGCTGACGAATTGATGTTGAATGAACTATCTGATATTTGCCAGCTCTACCTAAAAGACTTTATCACCATTGATAATGTGGATTTACTAATGTTACATGCGCTTAACACTAGAGCTGATAAATTATTTGAAAATTGTGTTTGGTTCATTTACAACAATTTGGACCTCCTATTATTCGAGCCCCACTTCAGCAATTTGGTAACCGATAATCTTGAAAACGTGGAGTTTATCAAACGATTAGACACAAGCTTGAAATGGTTCCATCGACTTAAGTATTTAGATCAAGAGAAAGAAGGTGCGGACTCTTTCATTGAGTGCAATTCCGAGACTCTCACTAAACAATTTGTTCAAGAGATTGATAAGTATAACGGTAACTTTTTGCATCCTTTACTATGGGAAATCTGCTTACCACTATATATCTCAGATGTGTCCGAATCTGGAACGACTACATCACCATCATCCATTGAATTGAAATTAAGTGCCAATGAACGAAGAAGACGATCATCAGCTCGTCGTATTGAAGAAAGCAAGTTGAATATCCCCGGAGCTGTTGAATTAAGCAGATCATCTTCCTCTTCTACATCACGAAACGTTTTCAATCAATTTATATTCGGTCACTCAAATCCAAGTGCTGATAGTTTTGGAGAGAGTGTGATAGAAGACGATGATTCAAATGATGATTTCACTATTGTCAGAAGCAAAAGAAACTCCTCTGTTAGAAAGCAGTCAGATGCATCTCAAATTCCAACCGGTGTTTCGTCCGCTACTAGCCGGTCTGCTTCTTCTCAAATTAGGCAGTCCAGTCCACCTTTCATCCAGCCCCAACCACAATCGTCTAATTTATCGGTGAAATCTATACCCGGTCTCAACAAATCAGTGTGGTCAAATGCACCGCCTCTTGCTAGAGGGGCAATTGAACCATCACTTGCTAGTTTAGTGAATGCAGCTGCAGCTGCTTCGTCATCTTCAGCAACAGCATCACCATCTTTTTCTTCCGCTCCAGCAACATCAACAGTTCACGATGCACCACAAAAGCCAATAGATCAAAGTGGAATCATCAAAGCCAGCACCATTAATATGCCACGGTTATCTCAAAGAGAACGGAAGAAGCAATTGAAAGAGAAGCTGGAGCTCCAACCTACATTGGACCCTGCTGTGTCTGTTCTTGCTACACCGTCTGCGCCATGGAGTAGAGCAGGAGATGTTCCAGTATGGGGTGGAATACCAACCTCATCATCTGTTGCAATACCTAAACCATACAACTTGCCGACTATTGGCTCTTCGTCTGCTAAAGGGTCCACGTCAACTACTCCAGTGTTATTAGCTCCTTCATTCAAGTCCATCTTACTGGAAGAAGAGCTGCTACAGCAGAAGAAAAATCAAGCTCCAGTTATACGGTCTCTGGAAGAGGCTCAGCAAGAGGAAGAGTTTGCTCAATGGTGGGCTGCTGAGAGTGCCCGTGTGCAAAAAGAGCTGAAGGATAGCGAAAATGCTGTTGCAAACGAGATCAAGAAGACTAAAGGATATCACGGAAGAAAACAAAATAACCGTAAGGGAAGTTCAAGTGTTGATATCAAAAAGCAAAAAAATGGAGAGATTGTCAAACACAGAAACAATAGTTCACCTCAAGGATCTAGTCAAGGTCCCTCTCAGGGATCAGCACAATGCAGTAAGAAAAACGGACCAAGCAAAGGTAACAATAGCGACTCAAATGAGAGAAAGAAGAATGATGGTATACGTAAGTCATCAGTTGACAAGAACAGATCTACAGTTTACGTTAACTTGGCTACTTAGTTTGGTACAATTTTATATAGAGAGCATACTTGTGAATAGCCTCAAGTGTCATGTACATAGACAGTAATGCAGTTAGTTAAAATTATTTCACATTCAAATAAAAGTAGTAACACCCAGTAATAGTATAGTTGTCGAAGCGTTAGATTGAATAGTGAATCTCTATTCACTATCAGCCTCATCAGACTCTTCTTCTGAGTCACTGAACTCAGCTTCGGGTTGCGGAAACCAGCCGTACTCAACAATATCTACGAAATACTCATCAAGTCTACTCGTCTGAACTTCGACGCCTTCACCTCTTAGCAAATTAGCCTGTTCGGCAACAGCCTCATGTTTCTCTCTTTTGGGAATAACCCCTGTTGAGCTCAATACCCTCCACCAAGGTACATCTCCTTCTAACGAGAGTTGCTGAGAATGTATATTGAAGTGCTTTAACGACTGTCCAACCTGTCTTGCATTACGCGGCCTGTGGATCAGCCTAGCGATGTGACCATATGATGTTACCTTTCCGGGAGGAATCTCCATCACACTTGAGTATACGGCATAATGGAAAGTTAGTTGTTCATCTGTGGGTCTCCTTGGCATTTGATTTAGAGAGCTTGGTATACTGGTGCACAAATCAAGGAACGAATACAACTAGTCAAACTGTTCAAAAGCTCGACCGAATAGTCCACAGCGTTGCGAAACACGTAAAAATCCTAGTGCATAATCTCCGATCTCAGATCATTTGGCCTGTGCTATATTACTGCATGTAATCGTATCTACGTGTATATAGCTATATATGTATATATGAATATTCATATAAATAATGAAACTTTCCGTCAAAGTATGAACCCATAATTCATTAAAACCGAGTAATCTGAGTAGCAGTGTGTATAATCTATTGAGTAATGGGGGAAAACAGGTATCTGTAGAAAACTTCAAAAGAAATTTTTTTCCCGCAAAGGGAGTGTACATTTTGAAATGGGTATGGAGTTGCAATCTGTGTTTTTTCCGTTCCAACCTGGACACCTTCAGAGGCAATACTTACTCTAAAAGCGACTTTTGTTTTCTTTACACACCACTTTTGTTTCATGGATTCAAGGTCTAAGTTGTTATAATACTTTATCAAGCACTTAAAGCATTGTTGGCAGTGATTGATTTACCGAATTTATATACTCTTAGGAATCCTAAATCTTTTTTTTTTTTGATTTCACTAAGAAGCCAACATTCAAAACATTAATTGCCACGTACTAGAAACTCCAAACAGAACTCAAACTATCTTGACTACATTAGCTTTATAAATCACTAAAATTCAACAATATAATGGTAAGTTTCAATGATTTTTTTCAGATCTCATGCAGACTAGCCTGATCTATGACGCGTTCATGTATGACAATGTTACTAACACACCCATATCTTAACTACTATTATATAGCCAGCAAAAGGTAAAATCCCTGTCAAAGAAGAGGAAGATTTAGAGGCAAAGAAAAAGAGATATATCCTTCAGAATGATGCCAAAACAGAAAGATTGAAAGACACGGAGGATTCTGTCAAGAGATTCAAATATTTATTGGAATTAACCCCTTTGTTTCGTCACTTCATTGATATCAATGCTTCCAAAGACAAAGACTTGATGAAGCTTATCAGACAAATTGATCAAAAGAAGGCAACAGGAAAAACCACCAGAAGATCAACAGTTATTTCAGGATCTAGTACTTCACGTAGAAGAAAAACAGAGAAAGAAGAGGATGCTGAATTGATCCATGATGAAGAATTTGAAGAAGAAACAATTGAGCTCACAGAATCACCTAGTTATGTTCAAGGACAGTTAAGGGACTACCAAATTCAAGGTTTGAACTGGTTGATATCTCTATATAATAACAAACTATCCGGTATTCTAGCAGATGAAATGGGTTTAGGTAAAACTTTACAAACTATATCATTCTTAGGATACTTAAGATACTTCAAGAATATTAGTGGACCATTTATTGTTATTGTCCCTAAATCAACTTTGGATAACTGGAGAAGAGAATTTGCAAAATGGACACCAGATGTCAATGTTCTAGTCTTGCAGGGTGACAAGCAAGATAGAGCACAACTGATTCAAGAAAGACTATTGCAAGCAGATTTTGATGTGTGTGTTACCTCTTTCGAAATGGTCATCAGAGAAAAATCCAAATTGGGAAAAATCAAATGGGAATATATCGTTATTGATGAGGCACACAGAATCAAAAACGAAGAAAGTGCTTTATCCCAGATTATCCGTTTATTCTACTCTAAACAAAGGCTATTGATTACTGGTACGCCGTTGCAAAATAACTTACATGAATTATGGGCATTATTGAACTTTATTCTACCTGATGTTTTTGGTGATAATGAAGTGTTCGATGAGTGGTTTGAAAATCAAGGTGATGAAGATCAGGATCAAGTTGTGAAAAAACTACATAAAGTTCTCCAGCCGTTCTTATTACGTAGAGTGAAAGCTGATGTTGAAAAATCGTTACTACCCAAGATTGAAACCAATGTTTACGTTGGTATGAGTGAAATGCAAGTTAAATGGTACAGAAACTTGTTGGAAAAAGATATTGATGCCGTCAATGGTGTTGTTGGGAAAAGAGAAGGTAAAACAAGATTGTTGAATATTGTTATGCAATTGAGAAAATGTTGTAATCATCCATACTTATTTGAAGGTGCTGAACCTGGCCCTCCATATACCACAGATGAACATTTGGTTTTCAATTCTGGTAAAATGATTGTTTTGGATAAATTACTCAAAAAACTAAAAGAAGAAGGCTCAAGAGTTTTGATATTTTCTCAAATGAGTAGATTACTAGATATATTAGAGGATTATTGTTTCTTTAGAGGATATGAATATTCCAGAATTGATGGTTCAACAGCGCATGAGGATAGAATTCAAGCCATTGATGAATACAACAGCCCTGACTCAGATAAATTTGTTTTCTTACTAACTACAAGAGCTGGTGGTTTGGGAATCAACTTGACCACAGCAGATGCTGTTGTTATATATGATTCGGATTGGAATCCTCAAGCTGATTTGCAGGCGATGGATAGAGCACATAGAATTGGCCAGAAAAAACAAGTGAAAGTGTATAGGTTCGTCACTGAAAATGCTATCGAAGAAAAAGTGCTAGAAAGAGCAGCACAGAAATTAAGATTAGACCAGTTAGTGATCCAACAAGGCAGAACTGGTAACAAACAGCAAGGTACAGGTATAGGGAACTCAAAGGATGATCTATTAGATATGATTCAACATGGTGCCCAAAAAGTTTTCGATTCGGAAGGTGGCACTGCAGATTTAGACAATGACATTAATGTCATCCTAAATAGAGGTAAAGAAAAGACCAATGAGCTGAGTCACAAGTACGCGAAATTGGGACTAGATGATTTGCAAAACTTCACTTCCGATCAATCAGCCTATGAATGGAATGGTGAGAACTTTGCGAAGAAGGAGCAAGCGAAATTTAATGTTTGGTTGAACCCTTCAAAAAGACAAAGAAAAGAGCATCAATATTCGGTTGACAATTATTACAAAGATGTTATGCAAAGCATGAAATCATCTCCAGCTCCTAAGACGGGAAACTTAAGACCCCCTAAGCAATATCATTTACAAGATTTCCAATTCTATCCTCCTGGATTGAGTGCTCTCTTGGATAAGGAACAACTAACTTTCAAAAAGAAATCCGGGTATAGAGTACCACTACAAGATGAAGTCAACAGTGATGATGAATTCATTGCCAGTGATGATGAAGACAAAGTTGATAGAAAGGCCAGGCTAGCTGCTAGTAAGAAAAAACAGAAAATTGAGCAAGCTAAAATTGATGATGCTCCAGATATGACTGAGGAAGAAATGGCATTGAAAGAAAAGTATTTACAAGAAGGGTTTGGAAACTGGAATAGAAGAGATTTTATGAGTTTTATTCATAACTGTGCTAAATATGGTCGTAAAAATATTAAGGCAATTGCTGGTGATATGAAAAACGTGTCTGAAGAGGATGTCAAAAGATACAGTGATGTATTCTGGGTTCGCTACAAGGAGATCGATGGTCATGAAAGGTATATAAATCAGATAGAGCAAGGTGAAAAGAAACTTGAAAAAATTGAACTGCAACAAAAGTTCTTGGCTGATAAAATCAGACAGCATGAAGCTCCTTTACAAAAAATGATAATTCAGTATCCTCCTAATAACTCTAAGAGACTTTATACAGAAGTTGAGGATAGATGGCTGTTACTCAAAGTTAATGAGTATGGGTTAAATCAAGCTGATTTATATGAAAAGCTGAAGGAAGATATCAGAACGGAGGACGAATTCAAGTACTCATTTTATTTCAAATCTAGAACCAGTAATGAATTGGGAAGAAGAGTTGGTACTTTGTTGCTCGCTATCACAAGGGAGGCAGAGCCAGAGGCTTTCAAGAGAAGATTGATAAAGAAAGGTGAGAGTTCTAGCAGACAATATTCGCTGGAGCCTGTTTCAGCAGGAGCCAATTTAGAAGAAGGTGACTCAAATACGAAGGAGTCTTCCGTTGTCCTTGATGGTGAAGATGAGGAAGAGCTCAACGGACACAGCAAACGTAATCCGATAAAAGTGGATGACAAATGAACGAACTAGATATGAGAGCTGACAAAGAGCTGTGTGAAATTTAAGGACATTAACTTTATAGTTATTATCTTTTCATGATTTTGTATTTTGCTGCATGTATAAATATATTTGTTACTATACTTAATTTGTTTAATACGAGTTGATGCGTTGTAGCTATACCTTAGCACGGGGGAAAATACCTCAACTATTATGAATCTCAAATCGTCATTACCTTAGTCTTTAGGAGTATTAGGGGATAAACCCTACTTAGATTTTGTAAAACTTCACCAGCCACTAAAGCTCAGGCGCAGCAGAAAAGGAACGAACAAATCAGAAGCCACGGCAAGGTAATGTGGCGAGTGTGCGAAGTGTGAGTTTTGCAGAGGCCCAAAAGTGGGGAAGCACTTGTTTTTGAGGATTGTTAAAGGATGGACTGCTTCAGGGGTGTTGAACCAATCCAACGATTACTTTCGCTAGATCTGTGAATATACTGCATAATTGCTGAATCTGCTTGAATCTAAAATACCTGCCTTTCTATTTTAACAAAAGGCAAGCAATATACGCAATTTGTTGAAGATCTATAACGAGATAAAAGAGGGGTAGCGATGTTAAGATCGATTAGAGTATCATCGTTTACAAAACACAACAATGTGTGTCAAATATCAAGAACAGTTGCTAAACGTAACTTTGCGTTCTCTAGAAGTTCATTAAAAGACGTAGAGGTGAAAATTGATGGAATTCCTGTTCAAATTGAAGCCGGTTCTTCAATTATTCAAGCTGCTGAGAAGGCAGGTGTGATGATTCCAAGATACTGCTATCATGAAAAGCTTGCAATTGCAGGTAATTGTAGAATGTGTCTTGTTGAAGTTGAGAAGTCTCCAAAGATGGCAGCAGCATGTGCCATGCCAGTGATGAATGGTATGTCAGTCTTAACAGATACACCAAAGATAAAAAAGGCAAGAGAGGGTATTACTGAATTTTTACTTTACAATCATCCATTAGATTGTCCAATTTGTGATCAAGGTGGTGAGTGTGATTTGCAAGAGCAAACCTTAAGATATGGCTCTGATCGTGGAAGATTCAATGAAGTTTCTGGAAAAAGAGCTGTCGAAAACAAAGCTGTTGGTCCGTTAGTCAAAACCTCCATGAACAGATGTATTCATTGTACAAGATGTGTTAGATTCTTGAATGATGTTGCTGGTGCTTCTGAGTTCGGGACTTCAGGACGTGGTAACGATATTGAAATTGGCACTTATGTTGAAAGAAATTTGAACTCAGAATTGAGTGGTAACATTATTGATTTATGTCCAGTTGGTGCATTGACTTCCAAGCCTTATGCTTTCAAAGCAAGACCATGGGAATTGAAGAGAACGGAATCAATTGATGTCATGGATGCATTGGGTTCTGCCATTAGAGTGGACACCAGAGGTATGGAAGTGATGAGAATCTTGCCAAGATTGAACGACGAAATCAATGAAGAGTGGATTAGTGATAAAACCAGATTCAGTTACGATGCTTTAAAGGTTCAAAGACTAACGAAGCCTTTAATAAAGAATGGAGGTTTTGCAGATGCAACCTGGAATGATGCTTTAAGCCACATTGCACAAGCTTTCAAGGAATTGAAACCAGCTAAGGATGAAGTCAAGGGTGTTGTTGGACCTCTTGTTGATGTTGAAAGTATGGTGGCAATGAAAGATTTGATCAATAGACTAGACTCAGATAATCTTTCTTTAGATGTTCCTATTACTGAGCTTCCATCCATAGACTTCAGATCAAACTATATTTTCAACTCAACAATCGAAGGTATCGAAGAATGTGATCAGCTTTTAATCATCGGCTCTAACCCTAGACACGAAGCTGCAGTTTTGAATGCAAAGATTAGAAATAGATGGTTGAATTCTCCTCTAGAAATTCACCACGTTGGTGAAGAGTTTGATTCCACCTTCCAAATGCAAAATCATGGTCTCAATGCAAAAGATTTAAAGGCTGCTCTAGGTGGTGAATTGGGTAAGAAGCTTGCATCTGCGCAAAAACCTTTAATCATCGTTGGCTCTGGTGTCTTGGAAAACCAGGATTCCCTTTCTGTTCACAAAATTATCACCCAATTTATGAAGGGAAAGAGCAACTTCAATACTGAAGAATGGAAAGGTTTAAACTTGCTTCACCGTGAGGCTTCTCGTGCGGGAGCTTTAGATGTCGGTTTCTACAACTCTTCTCCTGAAGTTAAGGCAATTCAGCCAAAAATTGTGTTATTACTCGGGGCTGATGAATTAGATCCTGCTACAATCCCAGAAGATGCCTTTGTTGTTTATATAGGACACCATGGTGATACCGGTGCTTCTTTGGCTGATGTTATTCTACCTGGTGCTGCATTCACCGAGAAGTCGGCCACATATGTTAACACAGAAGGAAGGCCTCAAATGACTAGAGCTGCATGTGGTCCACCTGGCTCTGCAAGAGAAGATTGGACTATCATCAAAGCTTTGAGTGAGTACCTTGGTGTGGGCTTGCCTTATGAGAATATCATGCAATTGAGATCAAGAGTGAATGACGTCTCCCCTCATTTGGTTAGACTAGAGACCATTGAATCGGTGTCTACTGATGTTTTCAATTTGAGTTTGAGCTCAGCTACTGGTCCTACTAAGGCTGGTGGATATAATTTGAAGAATCCTATTGAGAACTTCTATTTCACTGACGTTATTTCTAGAAACTCAAAGACTATGGCTCAATGTGTTGGTAGTTTCGGTACAAAGATTGAGAAGATACACGATGATAATGCTCATATGTATCTTGGTTTAGCTTAGACAGTGGTTCGTCGTTTTTAATAACTGTTTTTGCATTAATTAGACCTACAGTTTGTAGTTTTTTGACGTCTCTCTGTTTTTTTTGCTAAGGCTGAAGTTAATTCTGACCTTTCTTATTTATTTATTTGTCCTATTTATTTGGTATTCATTAACTACCTATTTTTTATTCTTTCATATATTAACATATTTATTTGACTATATACTCGATAATAATTTTGAAGACGGAAGCCTCAAGCTTGTAGATTTTATAGTACATAACATCTTTTTAGCAAACTAGGATGTTGAAGCATAAATGTTGCACACCTTTGAGTCGCCATTTTTTTGCTTGCGTCCACACAAAAACAAACCGCAACATCGTTAATTATCAATGTGCCTTTGAAAAGGCTACGTTCAACTTCTTCTACCTTGTATACAGGTAGGCATCTTCTGCGAGATAGAAAAGCGTAAAGTTTTCCCTTAGATAAAGGATCGGGTTTCATAGGGGGAACATTCAAAGGAAGTGGGCTCATTTCTGAAATCAAAATCTTCTCGTCCGAAGTGAAACATCCAATGGCATCTGGAGGGATTTCTGAGGCTTGTGAAGTCGTCGATGCAGAACTCTCGATGTGTGGTGATTCTTTTGAAACATCACCATTTGACTGAGATTCTGCTGCTCCTTGTTCAATTAATTTTGTGCTTATCTTTTGAGAAACTACCGAAACGTCTCTAGAAGTATTCATTCTCATCAAACTATACTTTGCTATGATGTCTTTTTTGCTCAAGGCATCCATGGCGGCTTTCACACCAGCGACTTTGAAGCTGTTTCCTTCACCTTCTCCAATAACTTCCTCATCCATTTTGCAAACAACTTTGAATGGCTGCTGAAATCCGTCTCCGTACTGGGTACTAACATACTTCGGAGCTCGAGAAGCAGACCCAATCAAAGCATAAAGCTCGCCCTTTGCATCCTTACTCGTAAATCCTCTGCTTGAAATGGAAACAGGCTCAATGGCCTCTAGTCTAGGTGTGATTAACTTTTGAAGCCAGCTTTTGATCTCTGAGAAGTTTGTATAATTAGAGTCGGTAAATAATCCACCAACATATGCTTCCAAAACATCCGAGAAAACTTTTTGCTTACCACTTTTGAATTTCACATCGTTGACAAAGTCAAATTGAAGTCTCTTATCGAACCCATATGCAATGGACAGCTCACTGAGAGTGTTATTGCTGACAAGCTGAGATCTCATAATGGACATTTCACCTTCAGTTGCTTCCGGGTATAATTCATATAGGATTTGAGTAACGGCAGTGTTCAAGATTGAATCGCCCAAAAATTCTAATCTTTCGTTATGTGAGTGTAAAATATCACCCTTACTCAAATGCTTTATGTTATTTATCGTCGATTTATGTACAAAAACTTGTGACTCAATTGAAGGATTCTTAATTTTTGGTAGGGGTGGTGGGTATTGATCAGGTTCCCCACTTGAGTTTTCTTCTTCTTCGTCATTATCATCCAACCATGGCTTCTTTTTCTTTTTTAACGCCAAGCTGATACTTTCAAGTCCTTCAACTTCTGTAGACTCATCAAAGTTTATTATTTGGTCAAACAATGGAAGGGCTTTGGAGTCGTATAGCGACTTCAATTTTGATGCTAGCTGCAGTTTTTGATTTCTAGCTAGAACGACAAACAACGAGGAAGTATCTTTACTGATTATATTGCTACTATTATCATCTAGTTCCACGTTTGCCTGTTTAGATAGCTTGGAAACAAAACGTTTCATTTGCTTCATATTCGGTGACTCGCTAATGATCTTATTGATTGATTGTTGCAGCTGGGTAACAGCATATTCTATACTCAATGCTTGGGCTACCGACAGGTTATCAACCTGATTGGTTACCACATCATCTTCATGATCACTTTTAGTATCCAAATCCTGCTTTAGAGCCTTATCCTTCTGTTTGTGATTCCCCTTTTCCTTCTTTCTCTTCTTTTTCTCACTGGACCCTTTGGCTGATTGTGAATCTTCGTTGTCCTTACTAAATTCAGAACTCTTTCTCTTTCGCTTTTTATGAGACTCTGTGTCTTCAATGATTTTTGACACCCTCATATCAAGTTTTAGAAATGGCTAACTACAATAATACAGGGTATACTGTGCCTGAATTGGTGGAATCTTCAAATACAGGTAGTTGATAATTTTTTTCTGCTAGCCACAAATATTTTTTTTGCTTGATTCATCAGAGCCGCACAGTTAAAGTTCCAGTTGTTTACTCAAGAATCAAGATTAATAGTACATTTCTTTACTAACTTACACACACGTATACATCAGATTATGTCGAGTCTTGCGATCAGGCTAATCTACTAAAATCTAAACTTCTGATCCTTCTGACTCTTTGTTTTTTTATACTGCTGCTCATCTGCCTCACCCGAACCATTAGCAGCAGTATATGGTCTCTTTTTATCTCCCATATCGTAAGCAGCTGTCTGAGATCCATATATGCTTGTTTGGTGATCCAATTTCGTTTCCTTCAAAACAGTGTATAGTTTTTTAGGTTCCCCGTCATCTTCATTCACAACAGCAGAATTTTTAGGCATGCTGCTCACGAAATCATCCCCAATTGTATCAATAAGTTGGTCAGCTTGTTCAGGAACGTAATCGTCTGCACTTCCTTCAGCATCATTGAGAGCGTTCTCATCTTCACTTTCATCTTCCTCCTCTTCATTTTCTGATTCAGACTCGAGTTTTCCATATTGAGTTTGATCAATAGGTTCGCCATTGTTGACTACTTTGACATGATCATTATCAAAGGTTATATAACCATCATCTTGAATTTTCATGTATGGATAACTAGGAGGTGGGCCAAGCATCCTCATCCTATCGGACCATGGAGGGATGCTTGAGCCAGAATCAACCAAGCCTAAAGCAACTCGTAGCTCGTCACTTAGCTTTCCGGGTCTTAGTTTGGATATTTTGAGGTCGTTTAATTCTTCAGAGTTATCCAGTCCTTCGTAGTAAATCTCTCCAAATTTTAGCAAATTTGGTTTGGATTGAAATTTGAAAAATGCATCGTACAATCTGTTAAAGTCAATGTCTAGTTGGCCCATCTTGGGTTGAACTCTTTCTCTCATTCTCTGTTTCAAAGTTGATTCATCCTCAGCAGTTGTATCTCTCATTTCCAATATACCAGTATCCAATATAAACTTTGGTAATTCGAATGGAGGTCTTTCGATACCCCTCTTGCCTGCTAGATATCCTCTCTTCGATGACCAATGCTTAGGTATTTGGACAGCATTATGCTGGAGTTTCATGTATATCAGTAACCTTGGATCTGGAGCATCGGCATCTGACCACTCAACTAGTTCAGGGTTAGCAGATTCAGCCTTGAGTATTCCTAATGGAATTTTGTACAACTTTCGAAGCTGTCTCTTGGAAAGCTTTGTATCTTGATCTTCTTCATCGTAATCATCTTCATCTTCTTCATCCTCTGTATTTTTCACTTGCTTTGATTTACCATCTTCGTCATCACTGTACATTATATCACCCTTTGCATCGTTTTCCGGGGGCACTTCACTTTCAGGTTGATGTTGTATTTGGAATTTTCTCAAGATGCTCTTGAATTCAGCAAACTTTGGATCATCCACCAGATCATCAAGAGTTTCTGTTTCAATAACTATATCTTTAGGCTCGTTTTCTGCAGCATTGGTATTCACGGGGTCTAGTGGTCTGTCTTGTTCATTCGATTCAGTTTGTACGTCAGTCTTCTGCTCTTGCAGTTTTTTCAATTTCAGCTTTTCACGTCTGAGCTGATTTTTAGACTTCTTTGGCGGCATTTTCTAATTTTCAAGTCTTAATAATACTCTCAGTTTTCCAATGGCCTAATGAAGGATGAAAGCAATACCAAAAGCCATAAATATCATAGGTATGATATGATATACCTTTGACTAGACTCAAATTTTTGTGCACCTCTGCATAAGGAAGTATACAGGGCTGTGCAGTTGTTTAGTCTGCGACTCGGGCAGTTTACCTGGAGGGAGATTTATGGTATGTGTATATGTATGTATGTATATGCTTGGATAACTCGTCAGGTGTAGTAAGAGTTGGTTCCTTTGCTTGGTCAACTTGAACAAACAAAGCTGCTCTGATATAGCATAGTTTGAGTTGGATAATGTCAAAGCCAGAAGCAGAAAGCATATCGTCCTCAGTAGGCGATGATCAACAAGAACATTCTTTGAATGTCATCACAAATACAGCTGCAACAACTCAACCTTCATCTTCCGAGTCAACGGCAGGTAAGGCTTCTTCTTCACAGCTATCTATCTCTGAGATTACTGATGGTCTTACGAATAAATTGAACGATATACTTATGGAGGTTAACAAGACTGATAAGGATCTCACTAGGGTGTTTGACGGCATAGAGAGAAAGTTGAGTAATATACAAAAGGATTTGTCGAAATAAAGGTCGAAGAAGGTTGTTGTTATCTTTTGTTTTGTATTTACTTTTATGAAACTTACGAAACTCAAACTAGATTACATGAGCTGGATAGACAGTCATCACCGTTACATGAGAGAGCACGTCGTATCTCAAATCAATATATAGTACAGTTACTCAGCACGATGTTAGCACGATGTTAGCACACATTGTCTCTCTCATCATTTTAGAATCGAGTTGTTTTTTTACTCTGTACTTGTCACCGTAACAGTAAAAGTAGTGGTAGTTAGAGCCCAGATCACCTTTTCAAATATCATGAATTAAATCATCTCTGCACCACTTTGCACTGCCCTTCAGACACGAACTAAAGCGCGTCTTGTTTTGTAAAGACCTCGGAGGCATCTTGGAAAGACCTTAGTAGATATGAGCTACCCTTGATGAAAAATGACCTTAAGAACCTGTAAACCAGCTTATTATCAAAGTTAGAAAAGGATAACTTTACCAAAATCATTAAACTTGGCTAAACTTTCACTTTTAGGTCTCTGCGTTTCGAAAGCTATTAAAGTCATCATTCTACCCCATACATAATCACCCACATCATGATAATAGGCTCGTTCACGATAAATAAGCATTCGCTACTACACACCGTCTCAGGTAGCCCCATAACGTTTCTAAAGATCTCTGCAATGTCTCACCCTGTGTTCTCGAAGCTTAGTAGTAGGCTTCTCAATACCTCCAAGATGAGCAAATTATTCGTGACTCCATTGGAACTGGCGAGTAACAAAGAAGAGATACAAGAGCAACCTAAAAAAGTGAAGAAAAGAGCTAAATCCAAAAAGTCAGAGCTGGAGGTTATTGGGAATTCCAAATATAACTCTCTGAATACGTACCTGGACTATGCTAAGGCAGGTAAAGTCTCTACCGATTCGACCGTATTCCAAGGAAATTTATACGAATTGAGTTTTTTGGAGTTCCTTAGGACTCATTTTGACTTGAGCAGGATTATTCATCAAGGTGGAAAGGACGATAAGGGAATAGATATACGAGCAAACTGGAACCTGACCAACTTGAAACCTGTTGGTACTTCTAAATCAGCCAAGAAAGAAAGCAAAGTGTTTGAAACGGTCAATGCAGTCAAGCGTGTTAAACCATTGGTGCTGAAAAAAGATTTGACCAAATCATTGAACGTGAAACTGTATGTTCAATGTAAGTGCTGGGAGAAGTCGAGAGTTGATGCTAGAATGGTAAGAGAAATTAATGGTACTTTCTTCAATGGAGATAACGAGAGACTTCGTGCCAACTCTCAAAATAACGTTTCCCTGGTTTCCAATACAGGGGTTTCGGATAAGAAAGTTAAAATTGGTGGAGCAAAGTTGAACAGTCAGTCTTTTTTGATGGTTGTTGCACCTACAGGTTTCACAAGGCAGGGATTGATTGATTTCGATCGCTCACTGTTGCCTTTGATCTTTGTTAAGTTCTCAAAAAATAGATTGTTGGACGGTGTTGGAAAGAACGGTGTTTATGAGTTGAAGAATTACGAAATTGGAAGGCTTGAAAGCGTGTACTGTAACCCTATGGCACAGGCTTTAATGAAGGGGCTGGATTGGGTTAACTTCATAAGGGAAATTTCTCTCGATCAAGGGAGTGACTATAACCATACAACTCAATAATAGGACATTATTTATTTGCATCAAAAAATTATATTATAGACCGACTTATTCAAATAGCTGTAGCTTTAAGGAATAACGCCAACAAGTCAAAACTGCATTGGCTATTTCTTGATTGATATAACTAGTGGTCGTATCCAATTGTATAGATACACATCTGCAAGTTACGATCAAATATCAAGGCCACGTTTTTCATAACAAATGCAGGTAGTATAAAGTGTATCGAGGGTGACGATCCGCAATGCAACGCATAATGTACCCCTTTTTCACATACCTTAATCTCCGAAAATTGCGCTTCTTGAGACGCAAAACCGTTATCAAATAAAGGGCATTCTGATGTGCACTGATATCATAGATCTCAAGGTTTCGCCGAAGGTCTCCGACTTGTTGGTTGAAATTAGTTGAGTTTCTACACTTTTGAGCGTGATGTTCAGTATAGCTGTTTGTTTCTCAGTGAAATTCAATAGCAATATTGAATGGGTTTTCGTTCGATATGCGGGGACTACATAGGCTGCGTTCCTGATAATTGAATTAGAAGTGCTGCATACCACCTGTCAGGTTTAAGTAAAATTTCTCATAATCTAACTAAGTTATGTTTATACTATTCATTTCGTATATAAAACTACTACCTAAACAATTAGGGAATCTTATTGAAAGATTGAAGTTCCTCTTTTGACAGCATCAATTTTAGAGATCTTTTCAGCCCATTGTTCCAATCTTGGCAACTTCTTGATTTCCTCAGCAAATCCAAATTCTTTCAAAGAATTGACCCAAACGTAGGAAACGATATCGGAAATACCCAATCTATCACCGACTAGATATCCAGTCTTGTTTCTAGTTAATCTTTCTTCTAGGACACCAAACAATCTAACAGTTTCGTTAAAATAACGCTCAATAGCATAATCAATCTTCACTGGAGCAAATCTTGCAAAGTGATTGTACTGGCCACCCATTGGACCTAGCCCAGCCATTTGGAAGAAAGTCCACTCCAATTCTTCATAGTACAAATCTGTACCTGGAGCATAAGAGTACTTTCTATCTTTGTCATACTTGTCGGCTAAGTAGATCATGATGGCAGCACTTTCACTGATGTGAGTAACCTTTCCGTCTTTATCGGCATCTGTTAATGAAGGAGTACGACCGTTAGGGTTGATAGCAAGAAACCAGTCCTCTTTTTGCTGACCAGCTCTGATATCAATCTTACGAACTTGATAATCTAAACCTAATAGCTCCAATAAGATTGAAACCTTGTAGTTGTTACCAGTTGTAGCAGCATATAATCTGATGAATGGAGCTTCCACACCAGTTGATTCAGGATCTTTTTCGTCAATTAGGTAGCTAACCATTTTGTGATAAATCTATAATTTGTTAAAATGCAATTGTGTTTCTCAATATCTAAGTAAATTGGTGGAGCTTACTTTTCATATATAGTGTCCAACAGAAAGAGAGCAAGGAAAGGATGTCATGTTTGCCCCCGTGATGTGCAATCATTAGTAATGAATTAATTCATGTGGCTGAAGCACGCAATCTAACCCCACACGGTCTGTGGTCTCACATTCGACGCGTCGATTTGCTAACTTTTTTTTCCTGCTTTGTGGTCGAAAGGTCGATCTTGACAGATTCGGAGCTATCAAATAACCTAGCAAAATTAAAGAGGGTTTTTTCAAAGTGATAAGTGACAAACTCAGTACTAGATCATTGAATATTTGGCATTATGGAGCTCTCAATAAGTATAGAGGAGACTAATAAACTCAGGAAAAAGATTGGCCTCCCACTCATACCAACAGTCACAAATGGATCATCAAATGATGTTGATTCTACAAAGAAGTCATCTACTTCATCTGCAGGAGAAAGCTACAAAACTTCGCTTTCTCTGGAGGAGACAAATAAATTGAGAGCAAGCATTGGTTTGCCTTTGATTCCCCTTGAAGATGGTATTGCAAATGAAGAAGAACAACAATACCAAAACAGCCAGAGGCTTAATGAATCAAAGTTGAAGACAGATAAAGTGGTGACACTGAAAATGAGGCTAGATCAAACTAAAGCAGATCTGGCTAAGTCCAAATTGATAGCAAATGGTACACTACTAGATCGAATTGGTACTGGGGATGAAACCAGTGAGGATTGGTTGGAAAAGGTTGGCGTGAAAAAACAAACTGCATCGGTCAAACCAAAACCAAAGCGTGTGACAATTGCAACCCAAGAACCGGACAAAAATGATTTTGATAATATATCGGTTGGGCACGATGTGAATCTTTTCAATAAGATGGTGGAAAAGTCTGGTGATAGTGGAGTGGTGCTTACACTCAAAGACAAATCCATTCACGATGACGATATCAGTGAGGATGAGCTCGAAAATGTCGATCTAAACGAAAGGCTAAAAGTTCAAGAGAATCTCAAGGCGAAACAAAAAGAAAAGAAGATCGATACCATGGATGATTTCACTGGATTAGCTAACTTTGACAGTGCTGAGGGCGATGATCAAGACAAAATAACAGTTGGCTCTTTCAAGCTCAATAATGGGTTGGTTGAAAAAAACGCAAACACCGAAACGATTTCACATCCAAACAAAAAGAAAAGAAATGTTGTTTTGTTTGAAGATGATGATAATCCTTCGGATGTTGAAGAAAGGTCAGACTACCTCAAAGAGAAGAAACCAAAAATGAAAAAGCTGAAAAAGCTGAAAACAGCAAACAGACGGATTACAGAGAAACGTGATGAGCCTCCTGAATTCCAACGAGTTGAATTGTTAAATGAAGATATTTTAGAAGAGGACAACGCAGATTTGAATGAGTTCCTTTCGATTACAAGAAGAAAGCATCAAAGCAGTAAAAGGACCACTTTGACGCAAAACCAAGAACCTGAAACTGACGATAACTCTAATGAGATGATTTCCAATGACGACAGCCGATTACTTGTTGACGAAGATGTGGACTTCTTGAGCAATATTAGAGCTAAGGAGTCTGACGATGACACACTCAGAACTGAAGATTCACACTCTCAATCCAATGTTCAGTTGATATCCGAGAGCAAAGTGTCTAGTCTGCTGAACGACTCTCCCTCAGAGACTTCTTATGGTTTGGCAGCAACGTTGAAGCTTCTTGGGGGGACTACGGCTCAAAAAAGTAATAAAACTCCCATTGATGAAACAGGGAAGGGAAAAGATAACTATAATCCAAAAATCAACCTCGTTTATACAGATGACTCTGGAAACGTGCTAGACACGAAAGGTGCCTATAAATACTTGTCCCATAAGTTTCATGGTCACAAAAAGTGATGATCCTTTCCTGTATTCTCATATGTACATTAAATAGAATAAAATAGAATAGGTAATAAACCAATCGAGCTCTCTCAAAGGAGGATAAAATAATAAATTTTGCTTGTTCAATCCATGTTCTTGATAACCTTCCAAGAGCTTAGATCTCTTTTAGACAAGTTTTGAAATAAGGATATTTGAATTTCGTCAAATCTGATTGTGGAAATTAACTGCGAACTGAAAAATTGTGGGGTGCTCCAGAACTGTGGCACATCAAAAATATAGAGAATTTGGTGCAAGCTGGCAACCACATTACTAACTTCATATGAATTTTCCTTTTTTCTTTAATCTGTATCATCGACTCTTTTGATTGCCTCTCCAATCAACAAAGTTAGAAAATTATGAAGTGGGACGAAATTTCAGAGAATTTTTACACAAACTTGGGAGCCTCTGGTGAGTAGATTGAATGTAATAATAATATGGATCTAGAGATGAACCAATACTAACAGGAGCAACAGGTTTACAAATCTCACGAATAATCGTTGGGTGTATGTCATTTGGAAAGAAGAGATGGGCAGATTGGGTTTTAGAAGATGAAGAAGAGGTGTTCTCTATCTTGAAGAAGGCCTACGATGTTGGGATTAGAACCTTTGACACAGCTGATGTTTACTCCAATGGTCACTCTGAGATCCTATTAGGTAAGTTTTTAACCAAGTATAAGATCAAGAGAGAAAAGGTGGTTATATTGTCAAAAGTTTTTTTTCCTTTAGATGAGGGCAACGATGACATCACGTATGATTACAACTATACCGGTCATGAACTTATCAACCATACAGGCTTATCTAGAAAGCACATTCTGGCTGCCGTTGATAGATCTGTGGATAGATTGGGAACTTATATTGATTTGTACCAAATACACAGATTTGATCCAAAGACTCCAATCGCTGAAACTATGGAAGCACTACACGACTGTGTCAAATCAGGAAAGGTCCGATATATTGGAGCGTCTTCAATGAAAGCATATCGATTTGTTATGATGCAGTCAATTGCTGAGAAGAATGGTTGGACAAAATTCATCTCCATGCAAAACTATTTCAACTTGTTATACCGTGAAGAAGAAAGAGAGATGAATGAGTATTGTAAAGAGACCGGTGTAGGATTGATTCCGTGGTCACCCAATGCTCGAGGTGTCTTGACTAGACCTTTATCTCAACCTGAAGGTGAGACTACGAGGGTTGATCACGATGGTGGTTTAAAGAGACTAGGATTGCAAACTTTGGTTGAATCAGATAAGGAAATTGTCAACAGAGTTGAAAAACTTTCCATTAAATACGATGTATCAATGGCCGCTATCTCAATTGCTTATGTCTTGTATAAAGGCTATTCTCCAATAGTTGGTTTCAGCAAACCAGAAAGAGTCAATGATGCAATCATAGCATTCAATTTGAAGTTGTCAGAAGAGGATGTCAAGTACCTCGAGGAGCCTTACGCTCCAAAGACTATCAGAGGTAACTGAGTTCCGCTAATTGGTAATCTAATGGGCATGATGCCACTCACAGGATCAATGGATTGAGATAGATTTGATGTTGGGTTTGAATGAGAATGCATACTTGGTGTGACTCATTATGAGTTTCACCAGATATGTGAGTCTTAGAGTCACATATATATATTAATATATCTCTTTTCTGAAAAACAATCAAACAGTAATTGGATCCCCTGGACTTACCTCAAAGTAGCTGCAAACCAGTTCAAACAGACTAAATTCTGTCGTTGATAAACAGGCTCCTCTTTTTCATAACCGTAGAAAAGGCTTTTGATCTTAAAGAAACACTGGTTCGTTTCCCCAGAGATAAAAAATATCAAAAGCAATACAAATAAAAAAAATTCAAAGATGCGATCCCTGAATTAGATCAATTTCCTTCAAAAAATGATGAAAAAGTTTCCTCTTTCACTCCATTTTATTATTTTCGTATACTTTTTCATTGCACTAAACATACCAAAAAATACTTCTGATTTTAAGCTTTCTTCTGAACCAGACAAAAATCATTTTGCTGTAAGGATGAGGCCAAAAAAAGCAAAAAATAAATGATCCCTAGCAGGTTCGAACTGCTGATCCCCGCGTTATTAGCACGATGCCTTAACCAACTGGGCCAAGGGATCACTTGTTGAAACAAAAATCTCAGTCTAGAGTCATAAAGAGTGTAAACGTTAAAACACTTTTACTTTGTCTGTCTACCAAAATTGGTTTTTTTCCTTATTTAAGAAGTCATTGGCTTGTGAAAGCACTTTGAGTATATAGTAGAAAGGTTTCTCTATTGATTGGGACCTTGAAATATAAGGATAGCGGACTGAAAACAAGTAAAATCAAGATTGTTAGTTTTTTTTAAAAATTCACATTTTTCTAAAAAATGTGGAAGTCGAGTGATTCTGCTTTTTACCAGATCTTCATATGTATCTAAGATGAAAAATGGAAAAAAACTGAATAATTTGCTGCTTCAATACCAACATAAGAATCAGCCCCTTTCAACAGTAATTTTCAAGCCCTGACACAGACAAACATTCCTTGGGTATCTTTGCTGCTAAGAAGTTGGGAGTACATAACTCGAAGAGAATTTCAATTCGAATGGTGGAATTATCTTTTTCGACAGTTGTTCACCCTTAGTCAAGCCATTACTCTCTACTTTACCTAAATATCTCACCCGAACAAAAACAATCCGAATAGTCTTTGCGCTATATACAACCTCGTTTATGACTTTAACGAGAATGATTGACTTTAGTGGCTACAATTTGCAAAACTATGACACCAGAGGCCCTTTACATGGTGCTTCTGTTCTTTGCAATGATCAAAGGTAAAACTTACATCTGAATCACCTGATATTTTCCTCAAGAACAGAGTTATTCTTCAGTGAAGCTAGAGGGTAACTTCATATTTCCACCAAAATTAAACCTGAACCATCCTATACAGCTTCAATCTATTAGACTAGCCACTAGCTAACCTAAAGAAAAATAAGAGTTGACATTTAGTCAACGTAGGATTGGGTAACAGTATGCTGGTAGCGATTTGAAGATTGAAAAGTCTTATCTGCAGTTTTCAAATCGAGCACTGAATTACTGCTAAATAACTACATTTACTGAAACGAGCAAATCCCCAATGATTACAAACGGCAACTCCATACGTATAATAGTGATCGAAGAGTAATGTCCAAGATCCTAAAAGACATCAAGCAGTGAGGAGTGTCTATCTTAAAGGGGTAAAGGATTCAGCCTTATAGAAAAGATAATTTTTTTTTTATCATTTTGCATTGGGGAAATCCGTAATAGTACTATGAAATAAACATGTATCAAGAGTTTTGAGTAAAAAAGAAGATCACCGTACATCCTTGTAGACTCACTCATTAATAGGTTGGATTGGTATAAGAATGCTTGAAAGGGAAGGACAACTCTTTTACCGAGCGGCGAGTTTGTATCTGGGATCAAGCCGAATACGGACTGTGCTGTAAAATTGATTTCGGAAGGGTGCTTGATTATTCTCCTCAAAATATCAAACATTACTTTTCATCTGTATCATGGACTGTGTTGTAACACCAGCACAACTTCTTATACTAACAGAGGTTTTGAGACTCTGGATCTGGAAATGTATCAATTAGTTAACAACCTGATATTTGCTTGCATTGCATTTGAGGACAGCCGCAGCATTGAAACATCTTCTCAGCTGCAGCACTGATACTTTGTGCGACGTACATGAATACATCATGGGTGTTGTTCTTTGTGAACTTTGACTCTTGATTAGCAGTGACCTATTCAGTAGGGTGATAGGTGATACGAAATAGTGAATATGAAACACGAGTTTCTTGACTACCAGGTAATAGTTGTATCGTACTATTATCTCCGTGTGTGCATGTTTGATTGGGATCTGCGTGTGATATACAATAAATATAGGAAAGTTAGTATCGCAGCTGCTTTCCAACGGCGTCGATCCCATGCCTGCCCACGCCTGCGCCTGCGGTGTACACCGTGTCCTTCAGCACCACGGAAAAGCTATTTTTGAAGTCCCCGCGAAATGTGTTATTGCCCAGCGAGCTACCGGGCTCTTTGAACATTGTCTGCCGAGCTTTTTAAGGGTTTCTTTTGAGATGCGTGCGTACGTGGTATTCGGTCTAATCTCTCTTGACAATATATTAGGATTGTAAATATAAGATCTTCGTACAGTCAGTCAATCTATTTACTTTACTGCCCACTTCTGACTATTCTTCAATCAGTATTCGATCATTTGCTTTAGAACTCTTTTCATATATCTCAAACCAGTGTCACTTGGTTTTTTATCCACTTTTTTTTCCCGTTACTGCATTCATCGCTCTTGATTTTCTACTTGTAGAGATCTCTTACCCACTATCAACACGAAAAAAAAAACCAATACATTACAAAGACCATGCAATTAGTGGGTATTAGAATAAGACGTAACCATCTGTTGATCATAATCTTAGCAATATTTGCGGTGTCGTTGTATGTCATTGCTCAACACCCCATGCTAGATCCACAATATCAAAACAATGAAAAACTTTTGAAAATTTTAAAGTCAACCAACTCAACAGAGGATATGGATTATGATAGCATGTTGCAATCTCTCGCAGATGATCATGCTTCTGAAAACAAAAAATCATCATCATCATCATCTTCTGGTACATTCTCCAATAAGAAGAAGAATCCATACATGTATGAACCTCCAGCACCTGACGCTAGTGGATTGCCAGAAGTTGATGGTGAGATCGTGAAAGTTGAACTTGAAGATGATGCTTTATCAGCAGCTACATCTGGCTCTTCAAAGGTCACGACTGCTAAGCAACTGGAAAAAAACAGAGCTTCAATCATTAAGGCTATTTTTAAGATGATTGCATCGGTGAAACCAGATGTTAATTACGATGACCGTAAGACTGATAGATCAACATCTCCATTAGATCATGACATGCTAACCGAAAACCTTTTGAATGAATTTGTGATTTTCAATGATGAGTTTGTTACAAGCTATAAGGAATCTCATGCTAAGATCATCGAATTGATAGACGATTTAAAGTTTCCAAAAGGTTTATACAAAGGTACCGGTATTGTCATGGTTGGTGGGGACAAGTATACTTGGTTAACATTAATCTCGATTACTTTAATGAGAGAGAACGGTGGTGATTTACCAGTGGAGGTGATCATTCCAGACAGAAAACAATATGAAGCTCAATTTTGTGACGTTCTGTTACCTAAGCTCAATGCTAAGTGTGTGGTGATGACCGACTTACTTGGCGAAAATTACGCACAAGAAATCCAATTGAATAAATATCAATTCAAGGGTCTATCATTATTGGCATCTTCATTTGATAATCTCCTACTATTGGACTCTGATAACATCCCAGTCGCCCCATTGACAAAAGAATTGTTTGAAGAAGAGCCTTTCACAGACACCCAAATGGTGTTTTGGCCAGATTTCTGGAAACGTTCAACTTCCCCTAAATTTTACGATATAGCCAACCTTGTTGTTTCAAATACTAGAGTTAGAGATGTCCAAGTTGACTTACCAGAATCACAACACTATGAATTAAGACCTAAGGACGCAAAGAAGATCATCCCATTCCATGATAGACTAGGTGCCATTCCTGACAAATCAACGGAATCTGGACAGTTGATGATTAGTAAAACTGCGCACGCAGATGTTGTTTTACTTTCCTTATATTATAACGCTTATGGCCCAACTGGGTACTATCCATTACTATCACAGGGTGTTGCAGGTGAAGGTGACAAAGATACTTTCCCAGCCGCAGCAACAGTTTTGGGTAAGCAATTTTATCAGCTCAAAAAGAATGTTGGTGTTAATGGATTGTTCCTTGATGGTGGATATAGAGGTACCGGAATGATTCAATACGATCCTATTTTAGATTATCAAGCATTCCTAGAATTCATCGAGGTTCACAAGAAATCAGATGAATCATTCGATTCTGGTATCTTGGATGGTTTCATGGATGACAATGCAAGAAAATCAGCATTATTCTTACATGCCAACTTCCCCAAGTTATATCCAGTTGAACTTTTGAACGACTTTGTGATAAGAAATGAAGATGATGGAGTGAAACACTACAGAATGTATGGCAGTGATGAGATAAAAGGTGACTATGAATATGATTACTGGAAAATCATGTACGATTATTTATGTGTCGATAAGATTGACCTTTATTACACTGAGCAAGCCGTGGAGTTGTCTACACCTGAAAGAAGAACGGAGTTTTGCGAAGGCATCTTCCAAGGGCACCTAGAGTACTTGAAAGCAGATTATGAGCGCACACACGGTGGAGCTTAAAATACTTCACATTTTCCTGTTATGCAAAGACAATATTCTGTTTATTGCACTTTATCGATTTTCTTTTGTACCCCATTTTACTTCACTTCTTTTCAATTCTTTCTTATAAAGACTGTCTTTATATATATATTGTCCTAAGTATTTATAATTTTAATTTTCAGCTATAAGTCTCGAAATCCCGTTTTTGGAGGGAAATCTTTTAATATTGTCATATTTTATATTGCGCTCTTTGAAGGCAATCAATCAAATCAGACAAACAATCTTATCGTATAGATCTATAATTATAACTGACTGGGCCTCGCATATTTTAGCTGCCTAGAACAGGTATCACGTTAAAGATGCTCATAATGACAAGAACCAAATTAATGAAAACAGGGCAAATGGCCTATGTTGTGAAACTCAATATGAGATCCCCTCTATCAACACTCGCAAACCACAACCTTCAACGTACAGCCTTTTCTACACCACTCCGTCCACAATCCCACCCTACAATTCGCAATATCAGTACGGTCTCTTTGGGATATCCTATTAGGCCTTTCAGCTTACTCAAGCTGGGATCGAAGATGGTGAAGTTACCAGTATATGTGGGTGGTGGAGTAGCAGCTGCTGGTTCATACGTTGCCTATAAAGTGGACCAGGCATCATCATATACGCAGGATCAGATAGGAAACGTCAAGGATGCTGCTGGTAGAGTCTTTGATGGTATAAATGGATTTATCAGTGGTGTCTTTGATGGAGGAAGTGCAGGTGGTAGTGGTGGCAACAATAGCAGTGGTGGAGACGGAGGTGGAGGTTTAGGTGCCGGTTCTGGAGGAGCTGCTGTTGCTGCTGTTGGATATGCACACGATCAGGATGATGAGTTGGATGAAAAACTTGTTTTGGATGAGGATGATGACGATGAATTCGAGGATGAACTGGAAGGGATTGATGATGGTACCGATGATGCTATGTTGAATTTAACTAGACAAATGATTGAGATCAGAAGCATCTTGCTAAACGTTGGTGGTAGTAACTCACTTAAATTGCCTTCAATTGTTGTGGTTGGATCCCAGAGTTCTGGTAAGTCTTCTGTTTTAGAGTCAATCGTTGGCAGAGAGTTCTTACCAAAGGGTTCAAACATGGTTACCAGAAGACCAATCGAATTGACTTTGGTGAATGATACATCTCTTGCTGCTGAAGTGGCTGAATTTCCAGCTCTGAAGATTTTCAACATGACAGATTTCCATCAGGTTCAAAAAACGTTATTTGACCTAAACATGGCTGTTCCTGAGGATGAAGCCGTCTCCCCTGACCCTATACAATTGACCATAAAATCTCCTAAAGTGCCCGATCTTTCATTGGTGGATTTGCCCGGTTATATACAAATTGAAGCATCTGATCAGCCGGTGGAATTGAAGAACAAAATTAGACAATTATGTGATCGTTATTTGGAAGAACCAAATATCATTCTTGCTATAAGTGCAGCTGACGTTGACTTGGCTAACTCTTCTGCATTGAGGGCTGCTAAAAGATCTGATCCAAGAGGAGAAAGAACAATTGGTGTCATAACAAAGTTGGATCTTGTCGATGCTGAAACAGCAAGATCCATCTTGACAAACAAAAAATACCCTCTGCGAATGGGCTATGTTGGTGTTATCACCAGGGCCCCACCTCCTTCTTCGATTTTCAAGAGATATACTGGTACACAAGCTTTCATTGCACAACAAAATTTCGAAAAAGGGTATTTAAAAGAGCATAAAGATTCATTTGTTGGAACCACCGTGGGGACAAAAACTTTGAAGAAAAAGCTCATGAGAGTGTTAGAGAAGTCTATGGCAATCTCTTTGAAGCCTATGTTTGCCCAAGTCTCCAACGAACTGGAAGAAACAAGCTACAAATTCAAAGTGGAGTTCAATGATAGAGATTTATCTAGTGAAAAGTATATGGCACAAACGATAGACTCATTAAAGATTGCAATTAAAGAATTTAGCGACCGTTTTGGTAGACCAGAGTTGAGATCTTTGTTGAGAAGTGAATTAGATCAGAGAGTTTTGGATGCTATTGCGTTGAGGTACTGGAACAAACCACCTCTTCCTAAAACATCAGCAACATCCTCAGCCATGGACCTTGATGAACCATCTCTAGCAGATTTGGCAACTGCCTCTCCAAACGACACCTACTGGCATAGAAAACTGGATATCGCCACTTCAAGCTTGACCAAACTCGGTGTTGGTAGACTAGCTACAAGCTTGATCACAGATGCTCTACTCACGGAGATTGGAGTGCTGGTTGATAACACCGAGTTGAGATCCCATCCAATGATCAAAGATGCTATAAGGGATGCGGCTATATCAGTGCTTACTGCTCAATTTAACTCCACAGCTGATCAGGTGGAAAACTGTATCAAGCCTTATAAATACGAAGTGGAGGTTGATGATAGAGAATGGTCAATATCAAGACACCACTCTTCAATGTTGTTGAAAGAGGAGTTAAAACAGTGTACTGCTGCTTACAACGAATTAAAGAAAACAATTGGTGGTAACAAACTCAAACAAATAACTACATATCTAGAAAATGAGAACAACTCAATTGGGGAGGATTTGGCTAGGGAAAACTTAGGTTTTAGTCCAGCATTATTGTTACGTGGCAGAGAAGCTATGTTTTTGAGAGATCGTGCATCGTTGATCAACATGAGATTGAAAGTACTACAGTCTTCAATTTGTAAGTTCAAAGAGAACAAATACAAATGCCCAGAAGTGTACATGGATGCTGTTGCAGAGAAGTTAACACAAACTGCAGTTTTGTTTCTGAACGTGGAGTTGTTGTCTGATTTCTATTATACTTTCCCAAGAGAATTAGAAAAGAAATTAGGACAAGGGTTGACTCCCGAACAGATAGAAGCTTTTGCTAAGGAGGATCCAAAAGTGAAAAAGCACATTGAGTTGCAAGAGAGAAAAGAACTTTTAGAATTGGCCCTTGGCAAAATTGAAGATGTTATGGCTTTGCAGAAAAGAATTGCATGATGTTGTACGCATTACCCCTTATGATTACGATTTGGTTTTGAAATTACTCGGGTTTGTTACTTATTTATATATGGGAGTACCTTATTACTAGTGCCCTTACCAGTTTTGGAGTACTTTGATATTTATTAAATATTTGTTTGGCTCTTATTTACGTTATCTTTCTGTAATCAAGTATATATATGTAACGAATATGTGTTTTTCATTCAAAAATGGTGTACATTAGTTTCGCCATGCAAAAGGCCACTGAACTCAGTAATTCCAAGCCGCCGTTCTTGACCTTGTGTCTCCCCAAAAGAAACACAAGGTTCATAAGCAGCACCTGGGACCTGAGCTTATCTCTATGACAGCAAAGCCCCGACATTGAACTTGGCATAAATTGCGAGTTCTGAAATTTCACTGAGCTCTTGCTCCCAATATCCTGGACCAACAATCTTATCTAGTTCTTCTGGTGTGGTTTTGTTATCAACCAAACACAATCGTATCAATGACTCTTTTTGTCTTTTTTGTCTAACAAGCTTATCACTTTGACTTTCTCTGATACCCCCGGACTGTTGCGAGATTGTCAATGAGTTCTTCAACAAATTTTTGTAATTTGTTTGTAAAATTCCCCTTGTTCTCTCATCTGTGGTGGATAGCTGTGATCGCTCAAGTTCAATATCTGCCCTCTCTATAAGAATCAAGCAAAGCTGAGATATTATTGAACTTGTTTCATCATTATTATTGAACCTTTGAGATTTGAGATTGTCATACTTCACTTTGATTTGATCGTAAGCTGATTTCAACCTCAAGTTCATGATTGATAAAACTTTCCAAAGTTCTTGATCAACAAGCTTCATGGAAGTTTCAGAAAGTTTCTCTATTAGTGTACGGTAACTGGATGCTTCTAACATATATTTTTCTATTGAGTCCGAGAGCTCAGACGTCGACCAAACTTGTTTTAGTTCTTCAAACGATTTGGCTTGCGATGCTACATAGCTCAATCTAGCTAGTGTGAGTTGGTCCTTTTCCGCAGTGGTCAGGCTAGGAATCATCTCAGTCCTAGAATTACTGAACTCCGACTCTAACAAGATTGCAGTGGTATCAATAGTGTTGATAAATGGATGCACCGGTTTTGAAAGATGGCTGAGTTGCTCATCAGAACTAATTGATTCATACACTGCCGTCACTAGTCTATACCCTGTCAAACATGTATCAACAATAGTTGAAGGCAGAATTGTTTCTTCGCCACTTATGTATCTGTGGTCATCATTGTCAACGACAGACGATGCCTCAACATTAGACTCATGCGATGTTTCCAGACTTGTAGTCAACTGCCTCAACTCCACAATCTGGAAATCCATTACTTTCAGTAGTAAGTCTCTAGCGGCAATAAAGCATTGCACAAGCTCGTTGAATTGATTATCATTGACCTGGTTTAATTCCTCAATATATTCAAAGTAACAAAGCACCGCATTGTAATACAAATCCCAAGGAAACCGTGTCTTAGAATTTGAGATTTCTATACTAGTTTGAAAGATTTTAATAATATTGGTCAACGACTGAATCACCGAGCTTTCATCGCCTTTTAGCGCATCTGAAACGTTCTCTAGATCGTTGAGATTGACTCCCTCGTTCTTTATGTATTGAGTATAAACGGAGAAAAGCAATCTTGAAACATTGTACCAAGTATCGATGCTGGTGCTATCAAGTGATAAAGATGTACGGTAATATCCGTATGCCCTTTGATAAAAACGTAAAGCTTTTGAGATGTCAGATGCAAACCAACGATCTCCAGACTCTTCTTCATCCGTTCCTAGTATGAAATAGTCATCAGCTGTATGTGGCTCATTCTCTAGTCTTGATTTCTCTTTTTGTAGCAGCTTCTTAGAAAGCTTTAATGTTTTCCCTGATCCTGAAGCGTTTCGTTGAGATTATAGTTAGTTATAAAAATCCCGAGATTCAAATATAAATAAAAAATCATATCACTTACTGTTCATCTTGGATACTCCATACTAAACGAAGAAAAAACAGCCCCAAGTAAGAACTATAATGATTCAAATGGTACGAATAGAGTTAAGTCCTGAAAATTAAACGACTCAAAAGACGCGACTATTTTTCAAATGGAATCACCAAAAGACTAAAAACTGTTTACATTTTTCATGCCTCGTTGGCTATCTTTACCCCGGATCTTTGGAAACAGGCACGATATACGAACTATCGTAATGCAAACAGTGAGTGAGATAACTCCAGAAACAATCAATGAGTCTAAAACAGCTCCTTTTTTGAACTGTAAAGTATATGCGCTGATTCTATCGTATGCACTTCACAGACAGCCCTGGCTTACCAGTTTATTTGTCACTGACTTCAGCAAGTCCTACCACTTGCCTCGCCATAACTTTTATTATGACAGATTTCCCTTAAAAAATGGTAAATTCCTGGACAATCAGAATATTTTAGTTCCTGAGATGCGTACGGAGGAGTTCAAAGTGTTTGCTCACTCGTTGAAAAACTGTGGCACCTATCCCGATCCATCAGAAACGCCTTATGATTCAATATTCAAAGACCACATTATAGTTGAAATTGACGGAAGGTTTAAACTCTATTATGATCAAATTGATTGCCAAAGAAGCAAGGTTAGAAGATTAACGAGAAATGATATGGAAGCTAGACTCAACGACCCATGTTTTAAAGGGTTTCTGGATAGGATGCAACAAAGTATGCCTGACCACTGGATTGCAGAATTTGAAAAAAAGTTCCCATTGGAGTTGGGTGCTCAATTAACGAAATTAACAGGAAATGATGTCAAGAGATCCAGAACCAACACACCGGAAAAGGAAATGAGACTACCTTATGACAGGCCCCCGGTGGCTGAAACACAAGACTTCAATAACATTTCAGAAGCGAATATCCTTTTCTTATCTGGTTTGAACGAGAGCGACGATACGGATGTACCAGAATTTGATAGCGAGGTAATTGAATCCCAACTTGATAGACAACCTACAGATTCCTCGATGCCTCTAGATATCACTAGCGATGCAGTGAGGTTACAACTTATCTCTAGTACTCAGCTCAGTGATAAGAAAACTGTAGGCGGTAGGGAAGTGGAGTTTAGTGGACCTAGAGACAAAGTTCCTAAGTCAACAAGTCTCCAGAATCTCATTGAAAACCCAGATGAACAAGGATCCTTTATCATAGATAATCTTTGCTTGGTAGGATTCACCCCCTATGATGAACCTATTCTGAATAACAGCAACCTTTCACTAGTCTTCTCAGATCGGTTGGAGAAAGGAAAAAATAAAATGATTTTGAATCATTTTATTGTTGGACTGGAAAACCAAGACTCTATATCAAAGCTCTTTTCACTAGAGAAGGGTCGTATTATTAAAGAAGATGAAACAAGGAAGCTTTTTCGTAGGCTCATAGGTAATTATACCAATATTAGAGTGACAAATAGAGTGGTAAAGACTCCATTCAAAACAATTAGAAGATGGACTCTAGATGACTGTAGTATAGGACAAATACATAATCAGTTTAGCAGCCGGACGTGCTGACAGGTTGAACGTTGTTATCATAAAACTGCTAAAAGTATAAGTACCTTAGTAAATCAGAACATCCTTCTTTCGGCTGAAATAGTAATCGACGCGTCGATTAGACCATGCGGCTTTGTTTCTTGTCTCTAAAATTTTTTTCTTTTTCGGCTAAAATTAATCATGTATAGTTACTATTGACTTTTCTTTCAACGTAAAAACAACTTGAAGCGACAAAAAGAACAACAGAGTATGTCATTATCAAACGATCCAGACTATGCATCAAACGACGAGGAATCAGACTTTGAAGAGACTGACTCGTCAACTTTCTTAGGGTTTGTGGATGTTGCGATCTCAGAGGAAGAACAACCAGATCTAGACGATACCTTCATTGGAGGCCAACCGATTTGGCTAAATCCAGATTCACCACCTCCAAGCGAGTTATTGATGTGCAAGAACTGTAGCTCACCAATGCATTTACTGCTACAATGCTCAGCAAATCTCGAAAATACGTTCTATGACAGAGTCATTTATCTGTTCGGTTGTAATAAGCCTGGTTGCAGAAGAAAAGATGGTTCAGTCAGAGCTATTAGGGCACTATGCAAGGATCCTGCACTTATGAAAGAAAGAGAGGATCAATTGAAAGACTATCTCAAGAAACAAGAGGAGAAAAAAAAGAAGATCGAAGAGAAACAGAAACAAAATGCAAAACTCACTCAAGATCTGTTTACCGTAGCAGCTAAACCTACCTCAGAGACATCTGGCTCAGCATCAACAAATCCTTTTGGCTCAGCATCATCGAATCCGTTTGGATCAGAATCATCATCAAACCCATTTGCAGCTAATCCATTCGACTCAAAACCACAAAAGGAAGAAGATGCCAAACCAACAAAAACAACGAAGCCAACATATGCAGATATAGCAAAACCAACCGACTCTCAAACTCCAAAGAAAGCAGCCTCTAGAAAACTAGACATCAAACTTCCGGCGTACCCCGGTTATATCGTCTACATTGACCAAGAGGTGCTTGATCCTAAAAAACAACAATTACCACCTTTACCAACCACAACTGCTACCAATGCCGATACATCACCAGAACAATCTTCATCTTCCAAAAAGTCATCGAACGAATCGAAGGAAAATGATGAACTAGCAAAGATGTTAGATGACTCAACATTTCAACACTTCACTGATATCATCAGCTACAATACTGGTCAAGTTCTAAGATACGAATTGAATGGGAATCCTTTGTTGTATTCATCAAAGGATAAAATCAGCTCTCTATTCTATGATTCCAATGGTAAATTACGTCCAGAACCATTGTTACCAACACCTGGATTCAATCCTGGTGTTCAACGTCGTTTTGAATTACAATTGATGCCTAAAGCTATTATTGACCTTGAAGCTAACTTAGAAAATATCATGGATGGTATGGAATGGGGAACGGTTATAGTTGCTACTGATTCAGATGATATAATGCCTGATCATAAATTCGATGAGAACTTCGTTGGATATGTTGAAGAATGGTGTGGTGTTCAGTGGGAAGAAGAAGTTAAAAGAACTTGATAGCGTCAGTATATATTTTATGAGTACTAGTTTTACCTTTTACTTTATTCATTTTTGTGACTAGTTATATGAAAGCTGGATTTTTAGCTAAAATTACATGTGATAATACATATTCTTTGATTTTGTTATCAAAGAAAAAATATGAAAATGAGAGAGAAAATGTAGGTACCGATAGAAACATTGTAGAATGAAAAGTTGTAGATGGGAGTATAACTATCGATAGCTTCTTAGCAAAGATGAAGCCAGATGTAGAAGCATTGCATAGTAGAAATCGTAAATCGAACAAAAGAACCAAAAATCGACTGTAACTCATAGACCCATCAACCTCGTAACGTTGACATCGTCAATCAATCTATCAATATCTTTAAAATTTTGATCATTAACCGCAAACGACCGATGCTTATCACCTAGAATGTGTTCATCAAAATCTTCATATTTAATACGACAGTTCTCACAATAACCAGGCTTCATTTCTTTTTTAGACTTTTTGAGGTTTAAATTACTCTCTTCACTGGTGGTGGCCTTGTTTCGTTTTGAACTAATATCAGCAGCATTCTTTTCAATGTCTCTCTTTGTAACAGGTTTTGGAGCCTGTAACTGAGGCAATTTCTCATCTGAAATTTTCATTTCTTTCAAATCTTTCGATTGTTGCAATGCAGCCAGCTGTGCGTGAGTTCTTTTGACCTTTGGTGGTTGAGAATTAATACTCTTATCTGCCTTCGCAGAAACCAAGTCTTCTTTATCAATAACCAGTTTACGATCATTAACTGGCGTCACGGGTGGAACACCCTCCATTGATGTTTTTTTGGTGTTTGAGGGCGTCACTGCAACCTCTTGATTCGCAGCTAGCACTTCTGGGTTTTCTTTGGCTGGTGATAACTGAGCAGATAAGATTTTACGAGCATCTTCAGAGCTAATGAAACTCTTGTCCTTTCTGACATCAATGACATCAACTAGTCTATCTTCTTTTCTAACTTTGAAAATCTTTACTGGCTTAGACTTGGTTGTGGTAACATTGACTCGTATACTATCCATCGGGCCAAAAGTCATCATCTTTTTCTTTTCCAGTGCAATCTTCTTATTTAGTACCAATGATTGAGATGGACCTAGCCCATTACCACCAAATATGTGATTTCCACTACAATTGTTGGAATTCGATTGCGTTTGAACAACACCTGAAGCTTGAATCTCACCATATTCATTATTGAACTTGGCATTCTGGCTTGCAGCAGCAGAGTCTTCATTGATTAGCTTAGTAGGAGGAGCCATATCAGTTGAAGCACCCGTGGTTGAAGCCGATGGTAACTCATCTTCGAAGGGATTGATCTTTTGTTTCTTTACACTTTTGATAGCTGGATCTGTTGTGGTCATCATTGCATCCCACATTGCTTTATATTGACATCTTTCTTCATAGCTAGGCAACTCTTCCTCGTTTGTATAGCAAGAAGCAATTAACTGTTGTCTATATTCCTTTGTTTCTTCCAAATATTGCAGTCTCCGTCTATGTCTCTTTGCAGGATTGGACGTCGAAGGACCATCCTCCAAGAATAGTGATCTACCATTGGTAGATTTACAAAGCTTGGGATAAGACGTCGATTTTGGACTCCATTCTCTAATTGCTGTTGGCCGTGTTTGCTGTCTCAAATCATAGACATAAAAGTACAATGCTGTGAAATACTTGATATCATCTCTTTTAGCATTTGGGTCTCTGTCATTCGGACCAAAAAGTTTTTCATTTTTCAATAACGATGATAGTTTGCTTTTCATGACAGATTCATCTTCAGGGATAGGTTCACCCAAATGGTTCATAAACCTGAACACTTTATCATACGTCCACACTTTCAATTCATTTTTTTTGGCCAGTCTAAAGATATCACCTTGAGGATAATCAGAATTCTTGTTGTAGACTCTACGTGACACTATAATAGTAACGTTATCACTAAAGAATCTTTCACATGTTGCACCTAAAGATTGTAGAGCTAGCTTGGCTTTGATCTTTTCCTTTTCGTTTTTGCTATCATCATTTTCAAAATAAACAACACTGGCTTTCATAATTTTTCGCCAACTTTGTTGCCAGTCTTTTAGCTCAGAGCCAGTCATACGTGTTGATTGCTTTTTGGAAGCCGAGTTATCATCTTCCACGGTGGAAGGTGTCACTACACTCTGCCCCACCGTAGTACCATGGACAGCATGCTTTTTAGAGACCGAATCAGCTCGTTGGTCCAGCAGAGATCTTTTCTGGGGGAGAATGGGTATGTTTGAATTTATGAAGTCCTTAGAAGAGTCCTTCAAAGGTATTCTTTTTTGTTGATGTAGCTGACTCATGACCTTCTGCTTTGTTTATGATTTATTTAGTATGTGGTTGTTGATGAGCAAAATTTGCAGTTATGGATTAAAGTACACCAGCACCAATATGAACTAACAAAGGGTGCTGCTAGATGAATTATGATGAATTTGAGCTTATGCTAAACAAAACAAAAAAATATGATTTGGTCCTCTTTGTGTTGTTGTTATACGCCAAAAATTCCCTGTGAACTCAAACACTGGCAGCCAATTCTATAAATAAGAGAAACAAGAGTAGCCGGTTAATCTGTTCTCGCCCTAAGCTATCTGTAGGATTTCAAAGAAAGGTATCTGTAAGTGTTTCTTCCCACAGTAGACAAGTTTCTGTGACAGGGTGATCTTAAGTCTTTGTTCTCCGTGTGTGGTTAGCCAGACAAGGGAAAACACGCTTTGCAGGCACCATAAAAAAAACAGGGTTTAATGGTGTACGGATGTTACCTGAGAAATGGATATCTGAGAAGTGCACACTGCAGAACAGTAGAATACAGTACAGTACAGTTCATATAGTCAAATCCTTTTCTTCATCATCATCATTACCATCATATCACAGCTACATCAACAGCAATAACCACAACCGCTAGAACAATGCTTCAGTCTAAAAACCTTTCTTTGTTACTTTCTCAGGTACTTACTCCACTACCCGCGTTGACTCCATATCAGACGATATCTATTTCGCTGGTGTCTCTCAGCACAGAACAACCTTTATTCTCATGCATTCAACCTAATCATGGACGATCAACCGCAAATGCAAACTCAAGCAACATAACGAGTGACCAAGGGTTTAATAGAGCGACAATTGATGGGGAGGGGGATGATGCTGATGAGTACGATTCGGATTACATTAATGCAAACATCAACCCTCGTGATAACTTGAAAATAATCTCGTTGCTCTCAATCAAATCTTGGAACGAAAGGTTAATACAGCAGCAAGGTGCAAACAACAATGGAAGGAATAACAACTGGTTGGTCATCCAAAGCAATAACTTTTACATGTGTCTTTATAAAGTGACTGATGAATACCTCTTGTTACTCTGTTGCGAATCTGAATATCCCAAAGGTTTGGCTTTGAAGAAACTAGAAAATTTGAGTAAAGCTTTGAAGGTGAGATTATGACTGAAGATATAGTAGCAGGACAAATATTGAATAGGAAACCGATTTATATAAGAGAGAATCCAATAATAAAACACTGGTGTATTATTTCTGAGTATCTAAATACCAACTTTGCGAGTTTAGCTTCACCTAATCACACATGATTCATTTCAGATACTCTATTTATTTAGTTGAGCATGATACAGAATATCATCAATAAAGATATTACCATTTTTTCGAGTCTTATTTTTGTAGACATCACATTTATTCCATTAACTCTCACATAGCGAAGTATTGTAACAAATTCGAACTAAATTAATCGTCAATGAGTAAAAAATATCATCGAAGACCTTGGAAGCAATCTAAAAGCGATCGGGAAGTTTAGGTCAAACCCAAGTCAGACTTCCGGGTCACTTTTCGGAAGATTCGTTAATTTGATCTACTTGAATGGAAATGATAACGAGCATAGCTTTGAATAATAACACTAGTATCGACATTCTTATTCTCAAAGATTTACAGTTTTATCAAAGTGTAGGCCCAACTGATCGCACCATACGAACCGAATATTACAGAAGAAGATAAACTATGATAAAGTTCACCATTAATATATATATATGTAAAATTATAAAAAATTTGTCATGAAATTGGAACCAGATGAATGCCGTTGAAACAAATGTAAGTAATACTGGATAGCCATCTTATTTATGGCTGTTAGTATCATTGATATGACTTAAATATAACTAAAATGATTAGTTTTGTGGGAAATTTATAAAAGTACATGCAGATGCGGCAATCAGCGTCATAGTCTGTTCCTATTCATCATCATCATCGTCTTCGTCGCTATCCATATCCTCGTCCTCATCTTCATCCTCGTCTTCATCATCCTGTTCTTCCTCGTCTTCGTCTTCATCCTCATCATCGTCGTAGTAATTATCCTCCCACCATCCATCTTCGACATCCTCACCAGGCTGAACAACCTCCTTCACTTCATCACAATCCACCGGCCAAACAAAATCATCTGGAACGTTACCTCTAGACCGCACAACCTCTCTCTCGATCTTCTTCTTGTACTCATCTTTATGCTTTTTAAAAGTGATGGCCGCATCTACGTTTGCAGGAGAGCTTATATTAGGGTCCTCCAACAGAGAAATAATCGACACTAGAACGGATTCAACTGACTGAACAGGTGACCAACATTCATTATCTGGTTCGTCTGACTGATCATTTCCGGATTCATGTAAAATGGAAATACACACTCGTCCATCATTGTATACATTTGGATGATATATTGGAGGGGTAAATTTGAAACTTGGTGGGGAGTATGGGTAGTTCAAAGGAAACTTCAAAGTACCTTTAAGGTAAGCTCCGTGATAGTCACTATCTTTGTTGGTGATAATCAAAGCAACCTTCCACTTGAAAATATCATCATCATCACATTCAACATGAATCTGTTTGTTTGCTACTGGAGAAATACGAGGGTTAGATATGTCTTTGTACTCTTTCCAGAGTCTTTTTGCTGCTGCTTGTGTGGCCATCGTCGGTAGTTTTATATATATAAGAATGAGTAATCTGTGACAGGTTTTTTTTTTCCAATATATATAATCTCTTGCTTATGCTGGTGATTTGCGTATCTAAACAGGCGAGGGCTTTGTCTGTCCTTATATTGACGCAGCTATGTACTGTTCGTTCTTCGGTAGTGAGTTGCTTATCGGTATGCTTCAAAGGTAGTGAGTCCCTGTCTTTTTGTTGACTGTTATCCAGCGCTGTGACAGCCAGACTGGTTCAACAGGGACATGTCGCAAAGTCAGACGAGCGCAACTTTTGCGTCGGAATTATGAGTCGATCGACTGTGGATCACGAATGCCTTATATGCATATGCTTATATTAAATAGAAAAGCTGTTACTTGAACAAACAGCTTACATGATTCATAAAGAAAAGAAAAAATAGTAATAAGAAAAACAAACAAGTGAAATAAAACGAAACAACCCATAAAACCCATTAACCCCATAAATTTATCACCAAACTTGTAACTCTTCATAAAGATCGATCCACACTCCGTCTCCTTTACCCACCATGCTACCAATCAAGTCTCGAACAGCATCAACTATAAGGTCATTACCACAAATGACCACGCCTAAATCCTTAGCTCCACATTCCCTGTCGCCTCTCAACTTTTCTTCGAACAATTTTTGCAGGTTTGGCTTCTGTCTCAAGAACCTATAACTCTCCAACAATTCCTCATAATTGGCAAGCTTATGATCTTGATTCTTTTTTTGGAATAACGGAGTAGTTTCTGAAGCACGAACAAGTCCCTCACACACACCAGCAACCCTACAGTCACAAACCTGCCCAGTACCACCAGTACGTTGAACTCCACCAGCACCACGTATAATATTACCCTGTGAATCAAATCCAATCTCAACCTCCATTCGATCATCAGCATAACAATCAATGCTAGGGGAGGTTTCTCTCGTTAAATAGATATACTTATCAATGGAGGAATCAGTATCTAAATTTTGCAACTCTATCAACTCATCACGGAAAAATTCAATCGATTTCAAATCTTTCGTTATCCAAACAAACTCAATTCGTCCTTTACATTTCACTTTTTCGTAATGTTTTAGTAGATGAACAGCATGATAATAAGGACCAGGGATGCCTGATCCTGCCGCTATGATAAGAGAAGATTCATACCGTGACAGCTCTGTCTCATGACCATACGGACCTTCAACAAGTACATTCAGTTCAGCTGTATTATTCAGCTGTTGAGCTAAATATCGTTGAAGGTTAGCAGTCATTCCAGTCTTTGGCTTAATGTAAACTCTGATTTCAGTCTCAGAGGAATAAATCGTGAATGGATGAGATTCCCATATTTTGTAAGTGAATTTCAAATCAGGAATGTATAAGTATATGAAGCAACCAGGGTATCCTTTCCAATATTCTGGTTTTGGAATCGTTATTTTGATCGAATTGTCTTGTAACTCGAAAATTGCCTTTGTTTTTCCAAACTTGTACAGCGTAACAATCCTCCAAACACGATCAGCTGCCCAAATGCCAGAACTTAAATAAATCCATTCAAGAAATCCCACTTTTACACAGTGTAAGTAAGCTCCAATCAAAAACAGTAAAGCTAAGATGATATGAATGACTAAGAACAATTCGTAAAATTTTTTTCTGAAAAAGTAAACTCCCTGAAGTAGCATGAGAATCCCTGCTAATAAGCACCTTTCCCCAAACTTCCAAAAAGCTTGTGTTCGTTCGTAATCTAACCTTTTATGTATAAAAAAATACTCAGCATATGTATGGGCATGAATTAGTGCCAAAATAACCATGAACCTCGATATCCATTTGTGATAAATGATAAAGCTATTGAAGTTGATGTCCGTTAGCCTCATTAGTAGATTATTTCTACCACCAAATAAAAACAATAAAGGAAGCTGAGCAAATGCAAGTAGCCCAGTTCTGTCCGCGATGTACCTAAACAACTGAGCCTCTTTGGATCCTAGAAGCATTGAATGATTCGTTATTTGATAATCGATTGTGCAAAAGAATACAATCAATGCCAAATAAAGAAGAAGAATGACAGCCTCCAAAGTTGTTGGTAGCAAACAATTAAAAAACTGTAATGATGTTTCGTTGAAAGGTTTCATATGATAACCATTTACCGTTGGTAAACTGATTTTTGATCTATAATTATTGACAAATTTATTATTTATGAGCTTCAATGGAAGCTTTCGTATAGTCCCAATAATCATCAAAACTAATATCCAGTATCCACACGCTAAATCACAATATCTTGTTGATGACACATAGTTTGCAAAGAACGTCTTATAGGAACTAGAGTAAGAAGAAACTAATTGGCGATCCAAATGTACTGGATTATGTAGCAAAGTTTCATCAACACCGATGTTGTCATCCTTTAGTGATTCAGAGTCAATCAAAAATTGGGTTGCATTGTTGTATTTTTGTATCAAATCATCTCGACTGAAGATAGTTTGGGCGTGATTATAGCAGCTTTTTTCATATGTTGAGTAGGTATAATCCAAAAGTTTGAGGTTTTCGGGCTTGTATGTATCACTATCCGCAAGCAATATTTCATCAAAACAGACTAGAAGCGTGCCTATCAATGGCTCATAGTTACAAATGGGGAACCAAAATGTGGATTGTTTCGGAGGAGTTTGATAATCAAACTTCAAAGTTGTAGTGGCCAAAATGCAAGAAAACAAAGTGCTATCCTTCGATGAAAAAGAGGTGGCAGATACCGTTGTGCATAGAAATAGAATGTATTGTAATATATATATGAGATTCATCTAGTCTCTGAACACTATGCTGTTTATTGGTATGCATATATCTGTTTTGATAAGACACCAGGCAAATAATGATAATCTGATCACTACGTTGCCTCCCATTCAGTTAAACAAAAAAAAAAAACATGCTCGCGATTATCTCCGATAGCTTCGTTTATCTTTTCCATCTGCCTCGAACGGCTGCTAAGCATAATTATATACTAAAAGAGATGTTGGTTTACAAGTTAAAATGGTTACTCTTTATTAGCGTTGAAACCCCCATTGAAAATTAGAATACATAAAAACACAAAACTAGAGCTAAAAAATACATAGGTAGAAAATAAGAAGTAAAATAGTGAGAAAAAAATATTTCGTTTAATCGATCAAAGGCATGACATTCTTTTCGAAGAAATAACCCGGATCCCCGCTTAAAATCAAATTACCCTCTGGGGAATAGTTACAGACAATATAATATCCGTAATAAGAACCACAATTCTTGTAACCGCAACCTAGCTTTGTGCTACTCTTCCAGACCAATTGCGTAAAGTGACCTGCGGATTCAACATATCCCGGATTACTATAATCGTAGTATTCAATTTCATCGTACCATCCTTTAACGGCTCCTGCTGTTAAGAAGTCGTAACCGTAAGCTAAGTTTTCACCAATTGACGTGCCATCAACATCACTGTTACCAGAATGGACTAAGTTACCACTACATGTGTATTCATCGGCATATCCTTGAGCAACCGATTCCAAATCAGCATCCCATGTCATTGCTGGAGTGTCAGAATGAAGGGCACGGTAAGCATTGTGCTTGGCGAGATATATATCGGCAAACGAAGACGAAGTTGCTGTGGACGTCGTTGAAGTAGTTGAAGTGGATGAAGTAGAGGTAGTTGTTGGAGTAGTTGAGGTAGTTGTTGGAGTAGTTGAGGTAGTAGTTGGAGTGGTTGAGGTAGTCGTTGAAGTTGTTGAGGTAGTAGTTGGAGTAGTCGAGGTAGTAGTTGGAGTGGTTGAGGTAGTCGTTGGAGTGGTTGAGGTAGTTGTTGGAGTAGTTGACGTGGACGAAGTAGTTGAAGTGGATGAGGTGGTTGGACTTGTGGAAGTTGTGGAAGATGTTGTTGAAGTTGATGTTGTTGAAGTTGATGTCGCTGAAGTTGATGTTGTTGGAGTGGTTGATGAAGAAGATGTTGAAGTTGTAGAGGTGGAAGTAGTTGATGTCGATGATGTGGTTGGAGTGGTTGGAGTGGTTGATGTCGATGATGTGGTTGGAGTCGTAGAGGTAATAAAAGTGGATGATGTTGTCGAAGTAGAAGAGGTGCTTGAACTTGTAAGGGTTGATGAAATAGAAGTGGTCGTCTCAGAGGTTGTTGTAGCTAGGCTCGTTGGAGTGATTGAGCTGGATGATATGACTGAGGTAGTTGATTCTCCTTTTGCTTTCAAAGAACTGGTAGCTGAGGTTTCAATTGATGTGCTGAGTGAGAGAGAATCCTTCGAAAAAAGAGAACCCAGTTCACTCGAAGTATCACTTGCGAAAGTACTTGATTCAGTAGCATAAACGTATTCAATTTCAACCACTGTATGATAGTTCAAAATACACTGGTCATCAACAGGAGCGGCAGAGACATATTTTGATAGTGCTGTAACGATTGATGCTAAAACAGGGGTTGATAACTTCATCTTTGTTAAGTTTTTTCTCTTTAAGAATGACTTTTTACCAGACAAGAAGTAGAATAAGATATATGGTACATAGAGGAATAGAAACTCTATTTGTAGCCTAGTGCATTTCACACTTTTGAACTACGGTGATAAAACTAGTTCAACTAAAAATGATTAGTCCCAAATACTTTCAGCCCAGCCATCTTTATATACAAGCTCAGTATCATCGCACATGAGTGGAACAATAAGTCAATGCATGGATGGTCAGTGATCTATAAATCCGTGAATAGATGCAGCAAGGATCAGTTCTTCAAGCCGCACCACTTCTGCTAATTTGTTTCTGACGTACACAATTGTAACTAGTGCAATCACTGAAGAGTACTCGAGTTTAAGATAGATAGTAGAACGATCTACTAGTTATACTTTTATTTCATCAGTAATAACTATCTTGATATCTGTTTGTACGGTACTTTTTTGTATAAACTTAACTCTATGAGCTCATCAAACTAAATAATAAAAAGCCGCATGTCGGGATTTGAAAGCCGCACTTCCGTTTTTAAGCTAAAGTGGCTGGGCAAGCAGAATCACCTATTTTGGAAAAAGGTAAACAATCATTTCTATAGTTTTTTATTTTCACTTTTCTGCTATCTTACTCTTTTGAAGTATCCCATCCTCAATTAGCAAACTATGCGGAGCTAGAATTTTTAGTCCATTGATTCAATTTTAGTGTAGAAATTTAGTTCGAATATCCAGATTAGTACAACTGTAGAGTGCAATGTGTGTTTAGCACTTTCTTATTTCACAAAAGTTAGTATGTTACAACAACGTAGCCCATCTACCGAACAATGTAGTATTATGCTTGTAGAACATAAATATATATATCTATAAACACTCATCCACATCATAACAAACTTACCAACTAACATCAAACAACATCATCCTGTTCTACCCCCTTTTCCCACAAACTTGCCAAATAGAATCTCAAAGTTACCCGGCCTTGAGAATCTGCCATTCCAATTTTTCTTCCTCTCGCACGCAAGCTTTAATAATTGTAAGAAGTTAGACGAAACGGAATCGTAATTGTTCCATAGAAACCTTATAGTAACTAACGTGTTGAAACTTAGTTGAAATATTCTAAACTATTGAAATCCTTCCAACATTGTATTATAAATCATAATAAAACATGGCATTTGCACCAAGACCATTAGGGGCATTCAATTCCTCCTCTTTAAACACGACAACATCTTTGGGATCGAATACAATCACATCAGCAGCAGGGACCTTACAAGAATTACAAAATGATATAACAGTTCCTAATGGACCTGAAGATTCAATATCTGACCTATCTTTCTCACCTGTTGCTGATTTCTTATCCATTGCATCTTGGGATAAGAAGAATAGAATCTATGAAATTAACACTCAAACAGGACAAGTTGAAGGGCGGGCACTTTATGAACATGATGGACCAATCCTATCAACAAGATGGTCATTTGATGGAACCAAAATTGTCAGTGGTGGTACAGATAAGCAAGTCAAATTATTTGATCTAGCTACACAACAAAGTCAAACGGTGGGAATTCATAATGAACCAGTTAAAGTTGTTAGATATGTTCAATGTGGACCAACAAATACAGAATGTATAGTTAGTGGATCATGGGATAAAACTTTGAAATATTGGGATATGAGACAACAAAATCCAATATGTTCTCTACAAATGCCTGAAAGAGTTTATGCTATGGACTGTCAACAAAAACTACTTGTTGTTGCTACTGCAGAACGTCACATTGTTATAATCGATCTTAACAATCCAGATAAAATATTCAAACAATCTATGTCTCCATTGAAATATCAAACTAGATCAATTGCCTGTTATCCAAAAGGTGATGGTTTTGCAGTTGGATCCATTGAAGGTAGATGTGGTATTCAATATGTTGATGAATTACAACAAAAACAATATGGTTTCTCATTCAAATGTCAAAGAGATCAAAAGACAACAACTAAAGAAACTCTAATATATTCTTTGAACTCAATTGCTTTCCATCCAGTTCATGGAACGTTTGTAACTGCTGGATCCGATGGTACTTTCAATTTCTGGGATAAAGATGCAAAACATAGATTAAAAGGTTATCAATCTTTAAATAGTACCATTCCTGTTGTTGGATTCAATAGTACAGGTACAATTTTTGCATATGCTATGAGTTATGATTGGAGTAAAGGACACGAGTTCAATAGACCAGATTATCCTAATATCGTTCGTTTACACGCTTGTAAAGAAGAAGAAGTTAAACAAAGAAAGAGAAAGTGATACCACCGCCACTTGTATGTATATTATATAAAGTTTTCCAAATTTTTTTTTTTTTTTTCAACTTTTCAAGCTCTCGGTGTATATGGTGAAAATAAACTTTTGTCAGTTCATGCTGATTAAAGAATTAGCAAACTGCATATCAATGAATACTGTTATCATAACAACAAGCTTAATGAATAAATTGATTAAAAAATTATTATTGGCGAGTCAAAAACTCAACTTATGACTAAGAATGTTTCAGTAGAAAGAAAAATCGCAAAAAGAAATGTAGAGAACTAAAACAGATACAATAAAAAGTAGTAATAATAACAAATACAAAAGTAGAACATAAACCCCAATAGTACAAGCAAAATGAAAGAATGAAAAATGAAAAAAAAATAAAAATAAAAATCAAACAAAAAGAGTTTTAAAAAAGCATAAAAAGAGAAAGCGAATTAGATTAAATTTCCCTCTTTCGCTTTTATCTAGTTTTGTCCTATAATACAGTAATTAAATATTAAATGTAGATTGAATCGTCAAGCTTTGTCTTCTTCATCATAGATCACCAGTCTCCACACTTTCTCCCCAATTGAAAACTTCACTCAAGCCTAAATCACTGCCTCTGTTTTCACCATCACCAGTCAACAATGTATCAAAATCAAAGATATCATTACTTCCTCCTCCCAGTTCCAAAAATTCTCCACCCGCTTCATGACTTTGACCATTATGGGCACCTGATGAATGAGAATCACCATTTGACGGATCGATGCTCGTTGAGATCGGTGGTGGGCGCACATTGGAACCATCCTTCTTATCCAACCCTAACGGAATAGCACTATTGGTATTCCGTTTGGTATTTCTGGCCGAACTGCCGTCAACAACAAATGCCTCTTCCTCTTTAATAGTTGGTGTTGTAGTTGTATTCTTACGCTTGTTGACTCTTTTGATCTGAGTTGACTGCTGAACACTAGAGGAAGAAGACACAGAGGTTTGATTTTGTGATGTTTGAGATCCTTGAGAGAGAGCACTAGGAGGCGCCTGAGATTGCAATGGAATTGCTGTTAAAGATAACGAATTACCAGGAGCGTGTGAGTTAGGAGTAGTTGTCTGAGGAGTTTGCGGTATGGATGCTTGCGGAGTAGCATTTGTAGCGGGTGTCAAAGGTGTAGCAGGCATAGATGATACTGAGCCCTTACGCTTTCTGGTTACCACCTTCTTTACCTTTCCATTAGCCGAGAAGCTAGGAGCTGGTGATTTAGCAGCAGGTGAGGCTTTATTGATTGGCGAGTTCCTTTGTTGCTGCATATGCCCAAACATAGATGTGTACTCATTAAACTGAGAGTTCATTGGTTTATCATTTGATGGAGATGAACCTCTATTACCGCCCTCCTGGAATGCTCCATGAGCATCTAATCGTCTCCTATTTTGACTTTCCATCATTCTTAACTGTTTCTCGTAATCCTTAATTGCACTATCATTACTTCTGTTGTTGGTAGGCTTTGAGATGTCGCTGAAAAAATCATTTGGATTAGAGAACTCCGGTTGATTTGGATTAGGACGCTGCTTTTGAGCTTGTTGCTGTGGCACACCCAGTGGCACACCCGGTGGCATTCCCGGTGGCACTCCAGGAGGCATACCAGGAGGCACGCCAGGAGGCATTCCTTGGGCCATCAACATCTGATGCTGTTGTTGCGGATAACCTGGAACCATATAATGAGGATTAAACTTTTGCATTTGAGGAGCTTGACCAGGTTTATTTGGCTGCTGTTGCAGGGTAGTCTGCTGGTTTGACTGTTGATGTGCCGTGGGAGGTGGAGGGGCATGTGGATGCTGTGGAAGCTGTGGATGTTGCTGATGCTGTGGGTGATGTGGATGTTGCTGTGAATGTACTTGTTGTGGAAGACCTTGTTGTGGGTGAACTTGAACATGAGATTGTGCAGCCTGAGCCTGAGCCTGAGCCTGAGCCTGAGCCTGAGCTTGAGCCTGAGCCTGTGCCTGAGCCTGTGCCTGTGCCTGAGCCTGAGCCTGGGCCTGTGCTTGAGCTTGAGCTTGAGCTTGAGCTTGGGCTTGAGATTGTGCATGAGCGGCGTACATAGCATATTGCTGAGGTGGCATCCCGAATTGATTTGGAATCATCATACCTTGCGGTATTGGCCCTGCTTGAGGATGCTGACTTTGAGAGGGTGACTGTGATGGACCGCCCTGAGGTTGAACTAAATGCTGTGGCATCATTTGAGGTCCTTGGAGTGGTTGTGGATGAACCTGAGGCTGTGAAGGGGTAGGTGCTGCACTTACCTGAAGATCAGAGTGAGTACTATTCATTCGTTGCCTTTTATTTGGTGACAACTGCCTACCTGCTGGCTGTTGCTGTTGCTGCTGCTGCTGCTGCTGCTGCTGTTGCTGTTGCTGTTGCAATTGTAGTTGTAATTGTCGCTGCTGTTGTTGTTGTTGTTGTTCTTGTTGCTGCTGATGCTGTTGCTGTTGATGTAGCTGTTGATTTTGCTGATGCTGCTGATGCTGCTGTTGTTGGTGCTGCTGTTGTTGGTGCTGCTGTTGTTGGTGCTGCTGTTGTTGTTGGTGCTGCTGTTGTTGTTGTTGTTGTTGATGTTGCTGTTGCTGTTGCTGTTGCTGCTGGTGTTGATGTTGATGTTGATGTTGCTGTTGCTGTTGCTGCTGGTGTTGTTGTTGTTGATGCTGTTGATCCTGATGTTGGAGCTGATGCTGTTGCTGAGCATGCTGAGCAGCTTGTTGAGCATGTGCCTGAGCGACAACTTGGGCTTGTTGAGCTTGGTGAGCAGCTTGCAATTGTTGTTGACGCAAATTGTTCATCTGCGCCTGTGCTGCAGCCTGTGAATGTGTGGGAGTAGGTTGATTGGCTGCTCCCTGGGACACCTGGTTCTGAGTAGCTGGCTGACCTGAGCGGCTTGCAACACGAAGGAGCTGTGGAGGTGAAGAACCTTGCTGTAGCAGCGGTTGTGACTGTGATTGCGATTGTGTCTGTGGTTGTATAGGTGTTTGCTGATGAGATTGTGACTGTGATTGCGGCTGTGATTGAGACTCTGATTGTGGTTGAGATTTGGGTTGAGGTTGTGATTGAGATTGAGATTGAAGTTGCGATTGAGGTTGAGGTATTTGTGACTGTGATTGTGACTGCGGTTGTGATTGTGATTGTGATTGTGATTGTGATTGTAGGGGTTGTTGTTGAGATTGAGGTTGTGACTGAGGTGGAGGTGGAGGTTGTGGTTGTGGTTGTGATTGTGATTGTGATTGGGATTGAGAATGAGATTGTTGTTGCGGTTGTGGTTGCTGTAGTGGCCGTTGATTCACAGTGGTTGTACTTGGAACTCCTTTGTTGCTACCTGGAGGTTGGGGTGGTTGTAATGGTTGCTGCTGAGGAGTGCTATTGGGGGTATGGCCTGTAGGGGTACCTCCATTTGCTTGTAAACGATCCTGTCTTTGCTTAAGACTGATGTACTGATAATATTGAGAAGCATTAGAAGTACCACCGCGTTGAGTTCTAGCATTGAAAACATCCCAAAAAATTTGCCACCACTCATATAAGAACCCTTGGGGTGCATCCATAGTCATAAAACTAGCGGGCAACTCTTTTAAGTTTTCCAATGCTGGGTTCATTTGGGCAGTCATTTTCTTATCACCATTCAAAACTGGAATGCTTGCCTCTTTGAAAAAAGCACCTGCAGTATTTCGGAAACCAGACTTTATTAAGAAGTCGTAAACATAAGCATTCAACAATTCTTTCGAGTTAACAGCAGTTGAATCGGACACTGTAGGTCTAGCAGGAGACGATGTCCCATTGTTGCTTGAAGAGTTGGTAGAGTTCGGGTTGTTAGCGGTATTTGTTGTACCATTCATCGGATTAGTAGATTGAGTCTGTATCATATGTTCAGGAGTATGGCTCATTATGTGGTAATCAGAAAAACTTCTGAGTACATATACTGGAATAAAAGATTCAATTGAATATTAAAGCTTTGAGCTGTTTGAACGATATTTTGATGATTTGGATTAATTGAGTAGTTTTAACACGTCAATTGTTTTTTTTTTGGAATTTCGGTTCAATTAACCTAAATCCAATACAATCAAATAGGCAAAAGAGATTGAACAAAATAAGGATGATCAATGCTGGGTGGATTGGAACTTATGAAGATAGGGTAGGACAATTATGTTATACAAGACCGAGGTACGTTCGAGATTGCGATAAGTTTGGAGGCCGACTCTGAGAATGTGAGTAGTGTCTTGTACCTTTCGTCTTACCTTCCCTTGTCTTAACTTATCAATGTGTTGATATGAGAGTTGCACGTAGCTCTCTAGATCTGGAGTACGGATATCTAGCTGCTACGTATGGTACTGGGCAGAATAAAGGAACTCTCTCGCATGGATGACAGCAGAGAAGACAGGAAAGGCGTACAAGGTGAATTACAATTTCAGACGGGTAATCATATCACGTGACATGAGATCACATGTACTTAATTATTTGTTATAAGCTACTAACATTATATAAGTACTCGACTCTCTACTTATTCGTTCTTCTTCTCTTCACCGAGTTCATCAACCTCATTGGCCTCACCGCTGGCAAAAACATCGTTCTTGAAGTTCATTAGTAGAACAACACTCAAGATACTGACTAACAAACCTGAGCTAATGGCATCAGTTGGGTATTTGTTCCAACAATATTCATGCAGCCCAAAAAGAATAACGTTAACGTACCCTGGTAGATTAGTAAATTTGAGTAATAGAGGTAGTGAGTATAGATACCATGCCAAGAACTGATAGTGCAACGATCTAGCAAAGAGTACGCCGATCAAGTTGCATGTCATCATTGTTAGTGCCACAAACAAAGTACCATTGGACTCAGATAAGATGACGTTTGAAGGATGAATTGTGCTGCTCCAGAATTTGAGAGAATCTTTTAAAAACTTACCCACAGACTTACCAGTGACGTTTGGAGACAACCATCTATAGAACAGGAATAAAGCCAGTACTGTGACATGCGAAGCTAGTAAACCCTTGTGGAACAAATCAGATTGAAAAACATCTTCGGTCAGAAATTTCCAGTTCACTGTCCATTGAAACATGAACTTTCTGTTGAAATCAAAAGCACCAGCAATGAAATGATCTCTAATTTCATCTCCTTGACTTAAGAATGTCCAGTTCATTCCAATTTGAACTCCAATACCAAATAACAGAATCGGAACCAGCTTCAACAAATTCTCGTCACATAAGAAATAGGTGACGACTAAATAAGCAGGAATGTATAATAAAGCATTCATTTTGATGGAGATCCCAACGCTGAACAAATCGGCAGATAATAAAGTTAAAATATAAGACAGTAACCCGTTTGACTTTTTGTACAAACTAGCTTGCTGTAACACTAGAATCGTGGCAACCATGAAGAATGTTGTGAAGCAATCATTGAACAGTCTCAAGACATAAATACTATGTAATCTCTTACTGGCACATATTAGGTATAGAATGTAAGGCTTAACACTAAACTTACCATTATGGCCACCACTCGACAAATAGATAGCTAAGGTGAAAATTAGAGTTAGCATATACAAATATCTGAATGCTATTTGTCCCGAATTCATATCATCCAAATCTTCAGTCAACCATCTCATCCACGAATAGAAATACACATATCCACCAGGATACACTATACCACCAGTATTCCCACTGATTTTTTCATAGTCAAATTCTCCAGCTTCGATTTGAGCTAATTGTTGCATGTACGATTCATAGTCAATCTCAGTATATGGAACTAAACCAATGATCACCTTCAAAGCTAGAGATTCAACAAATAGGATCACCATTGCCATAGGTTTTGCAAATTCTGGATTGTTGAATAGTGAGCAAATCCCAAATTTGATATCTGCTAGCACATTTTCAAGTGTGAATTCAGGTAAGTCTGGCTTAGTAGTTGGAACAACTGTTGCAGTTGGCTGCAAGTCCAATTCGTCTGTCATAATAGACCTATATCAATTTATATTCGAATTTATTCTGACAAAGCTGAGTTTTCACCTTTTCATGAAGTATCAGCTCAATTATTCTCATATGTTGATCTAGCAGCCAGGTTGAAACGTATCAGGCAGGGTTCGCAGCAGAAGCGATGAGTCGCGATTTGCATTGGCAGCAAAAGTGCTTAATTTACGGAGAAGGCCGTGCAACTGAAGCGGCCTTTTAGACTTTAATAGGAATAATTATTTATTTTATTAGATGCTTCTAAATATACAAAAAAAAAAGAACAAACAGCATCAAAAAAGGGAACGAAATTTAGTCTAGCAATATGATAGGACAAAAAAATAGAAATGAAATCAATGCGATATGTCAATATATGTAGTTACTTTCTCCACATGAAGCAAAACAAAACTCGTGCTCCCGTTAGGATCTACTCAAATTAGAGTTCCTCGTATGTAATTTCATCAAGCCTTCAGCGGAAGCAATACCTAAATCGTGGCTACTTCTTATGATTTGCGCAGAAGATCTAGCGGATGCTTCACCGCGCAAAACCATGTTCTCTCTCATAACTTCCAAAGGTGTTTTTTGTTTACTGATATCATTCTTTGTATTACCCAAATGTAACAACCTTTTGATTGTGTTTTTGCGAGAGCCAATACCACCATCCTCCTTTGCAGTATTATTAAGGTCGGATGTTTTCACCGATCCTAAACCCGGAAATTCAACAGCAGCTGGGATTGCAACATTACCAGCTTCAATATCTTTCTTCTCATCGAACTCGCTTGAAAATGAACCACTATTGGAACCAGTTTCATTAACCTTTGCTCTAAACTGGGCAACTAGTTCTTGATCAGTCGGATCATAATTGCTTGGATATGATTTGAAATCACCCATCGCAGCTCTTTCTCTAACAATATCAATATCTTTTGGATAATACAATCTGTTCAAGATATCATACGAGAATCTTGGCAGAAGAGATGATAATACTCCAATGAAAAAAACACACCAAAAAGCAACGGTACCGTAACATTGTGATGCAACTTTATAAAACTCTTGAGAAGCCGTGGAAGATGACCAAACACCAGTCCAGAAGAAAATAATCAAAATTGAGAACGCATAAATGATACCGGATAACCAATCCCATCTTTTCTGTTGTAATAAAACGTAAACGTTACATGAAATGACAGAAATATGGGCACAGAAAACACCAACCCAGAAACGATGATCCAATCCTAAACCATGCTGATTAACGAAAACCCCCTTATGATAAAGTAACCATGGGAAATAGAACGCAATAACAGATTGATACGCACCATCGAGCATATAGTAGAAGAACTTGAATTGTGACCACTCTAAACCCAAGATACCACTACGATACAACTCAGGAACCATTAAGGACACAACATCAGTGACATCTTGATCCAAAATACCCAAGAAGATAACAGGTAACGAAGTGAAAGCCAAATTGAAAAACATCAAATAGGTGTATTCGTACAAGTATGCACCTTCAAAATTGTCAAATATACCGAACCAAAACAAAGCCATAACAAAATTGACGTTCTTGTAAAAGAAACATGGGATCATTTCAGATAATCTCTTATAAGACCATCTACCATGCACGATAATCAATCTAACCAAGAATCTAAATTGACCAATAGCGTAATCAGAAGACATGACAGCTTGACGACCTTCTTCACCAGCAATACCAACACCAACATTAGCAGCTTGAATCATGGCAACATCATTAGCACCATCACCAACAGCTAAAGTCATAACATTCAAATTATCTTTAACCATTTTAACAATCTGGGCTTTTTGAGCAGGGGAAACTCTACAACATAAAACCGAACGACACTGTTTACATAACAACAAAAATTTCAAAGTCAACTCAGCATCTTCAAAGATTTGATGAAGTGAAACACCATCAATGATCAAAGCAAAGTTACCACTTGGAGGTGAATGATCTTTTTTGGCTTCAGCAAGATCACTTGCTGATCCTTCCAATCCAAATTTATCAGTTAAATAAGTCGCAACTAGTTGATCAACGGTTTCATTCTCTGGTGAGGCATCATCGTTAGATTTTATAACCAACAATTCCATTTCATTTGCTAATAGATTACAAGAGAATCCAATATTGATAGCAGTTTCAACTTTATCACCAGTCAAGACCCAAAGCTTGATTCCCGCTTTACTCAATATTGAGATTGAATCAGGAACACCTTCTTGTAGACGATCCTCGATAGCGGTACCACCTAACAATGTCATTCCAGATTCTAGTTCTTCACCAATTAGTTCCAATTTTTCTTCACGATCATCATCGATTGAGTTACTTGCTTCTTTATACTTTGCGTGCCATTTTTCGAAATCATCCGAATTGATGTACTTTTGTGCAATACACAATGTTCTCAAACCTTCTTGTGCAAATTCAGATAAATGAATAGCAGTCTTACTTAAGATCTCTTCATCTGAATCGGGTCCTAATCTTTCATAGATGACGTTATCAGCACCTTTGGTGTACATGATAATTCTACCATCTGGACCTCTTAAAACAATTGACATTCTCTTTCTGGTTGAGTTGAAAGGAATTATTTCTAGAATCTCATATGTTAATGGCTTGGTCGGGTCATATTTGGTGATAACTTGACCAGATCTTGTCTTTTCTCTGAAAACAATACCAATATCTCTGGCAACAGAGACTAGTGCTGCTTCATCTGGTGATTCGGCTTTGAAGTCAATATAACCATCTTCAGTTGTTTCGGTTATCACTGTATGACATAACGATAATGCAAGCATAAACTCTTCATTAGCTTGTTTTCTAGCTGCATCATTAGACAACAAAGTATCTTTAACAAATTCACTAGAAATAAATGTCACAGCGCCATCTTTCAATTGGTCATTATCCAAAGTGTTTAAACCTTCAATCATGGACAATTTGTCTTCTTTTATAACTTTCTGCATCTTGATATTTTCAGCAACAACATCAACACCAGCACGTTTATCCATACCTTGCTGAGCTTCTGTATACGCTAATCCATAAGACTTACCAGCAATAGTACATTTTTTGAATTCCATGACATTTTGAGTTAAGGTTCCTGTCTTGTCACTGAAAATGTACTCAATCTGTCCTAAATCATCTGAAATGTTCCATGATTTTGGAGTACATGGGAAATCCAATTTTTTGTAATACATTCCAACATCTGCATAAATGAAATACGCTTGCACAGTTTTGATAATCTCAATAGAAATATACAACGAAATTGGAACCAAGGTTTGATACAAAATAAGAGCAACAAAGAATGCAACCACACCATTAGGGGCTGCGTTCCAACCTGCATATGGTTTGTACTCAAAAAATCTTCTTGAGGTATCATCTTTTCTATAATATAAACCATTAATCAAACCGGAAACAAAACAGAGAATGAACAAGATAAAGAAGTTGAAAATAACAGACAAATTCAAATCTTTTGATATTCTCGATTTCTTTGTTGGTGTAACACCAGAGTTCAACATGATTTTGGTGTCATTACCTGTTGCAACAACAGCACATAAGACCCATTTAGTATTTCTCAAAGTTGTACCTCTCAATAAAATGTTTTCATAAGTAGCTGGTTCCATCATCTCCTTACCTTCTATATCATTCTCAGATTCAAAACCTCTATACTTGATGACACCTCTAAACTTGTATAAGTTCAAATTAGGTGCTTCTGTTTCAATTGCCATTTGAACTCTTTCAAAATCATTAGCATGCTTTAGACCTTGGCCACAATGGATAGAAACTTTATTTTTCAAATTGGTTTCACCATCTAAATTCTTTGTTTCAACATAACATGCACCTTCAGGGTCACTTGAAGCTAGAATGACAGCATCAGCAGGAATTTCTTCGTTATTTCTGACTCTAATGATATCTCCTACACTAATATCTTTCCAGTATTTGTTGGTAAACTTTAGTGCCATGTCTGGTTTAATATTTGGATTACAAACAGTTCCTGGATGGAAAGGAGACAACTTTGCGTGTGGTCTGGATCTATTAGTAGACATGGATAATCTTGCTGGATGCTCAGTATCAATTGAAGAGATAAGGGTATCGACTCTTTCAAGTTCTAAGTTATCAGCATCATTAGAACTTTGATTCTTTTTTTTCGGAGATAAAGCACGAACTGTTGCTCTCATACCTCTAGTACAGGCTTTCTTGAATCTTCTCCAAGGTCCAACATGATCTTTTATAACGTTCGGATTGTCCAAACCTGTCAAAATGTGAATTCTGGAATTATTCAATTCCAAGTCCGACACAGCTCTTCTGTAATCTTCAAAACCATCCTTGATTGCTGTCAACACAACGATAACAATCAAAGGAACAGCCTGCATTCCAGGTGACTGAACACCAAAAATTTGGAATGCTCCCAATATGATAATCAATAAGAAGTATGAGTTAGCAATGTTTGTAAATTGGAAAAAAATGTTCTTAGGTAAAAATGTAACTGGTGTGTACTTTGTAGTTCTAATTTTGTTTCTTGGATAATTCGTTGATGGTAAGCCTGATTTAGGATCAATCATATCTTGAGGTAAATCCAAGTTAACGAAGATTCTTCGTTGTACTTCTTGGTCATTTTCATTTCCTTTTGATCGTTTGAATAGCTTTGCAATCATATACACAATGTTGCCATCGGTGTTATTATCGTTAAGCCCCATCTTAGTGACCACAATATACACTCAGAGTATCTATTACAACACTACAAAACCAAGTGCAACACTGAACTACAGGAAAGCAAATAATCTGTGACTTGAAAAGAAAAGGAATCTCAGAGCAGACCCTAATAAGACCCTAATAAATTTCAACACGTCAACAAACGGTTGTACTGTTTATCTGCACTCTGCACTCTGCACTACAAACACGGTGAATTTCACAGAAACCGGAACGAAAAACCGTAAACTGTAAAATAATTGAACCGAGGCCGAGATGCCTGCACGTGACATATTGCACGTGATACAACAAAACAAATAAATTTGCTCATAACCATTTTTTTTTTTCAAGTTCCGTCGAGAATTGAATTTTTCAAAGATGTGTGTCGACTAGACTGGACACAATGAGTGGAGCTTGGGGGCAGGCAGTTTTAGTTTTTAAAGTGTGTTAGTTACTCAATTGCCTTCTCTTTTTTGAAAACTTCTCTTTTGAAAAAAGTTAGTCAATTATTTATATATATATATACATACACTTACAACAACAATGTCCATTGAAGAATTACCACAAGATCAAATCCCAGAAGGTTCTGAAGTCTCCATCTTGAGCAAGAATGAAAAGAAAGCTAGAGATTTAATTAAGAAATTAGGTCTAAAGGAAATCAAGGGTATTTCCAGAGTCACCTTAAAGAGAAAAGGTAACTTTATTCTTGCCATTGAAAAGCCAGAAGTTTACAGATCTGTTGCTGGTACCTACGTTGTTTTCGGTGAAGCTAAGGTTGAAGACTTAAACAAGAGATACGCTGAAGCTATGGCTGCTCAACAAGCTGCTCAAGCTGCTGCTGGTGTTTCTCAAGAAGGTGGTGCTCCAAAGGATCCAGCTTCAATCACCGCTGACTTACAAGCTGCTTCCTTGACTGAAAAGAAGGAAGAAGAAGAAGAAGAAGATGTCGATGCTGTTGTCGACGAATCTGGTTTAGAAGCATCTGATATTGAATTAGTCATCCAACAAGCTGATGTTTCCAGAGCTAAGGCCGTTAAAGCTTTGAGAGAGTATAATGGTGATATGGTTTCTGCGATTATGTCCTTAACGGAATAAATTTAGGAATAGTTTCATTTTAAAATAAAAAATTCTAGTTTTACATTTTCAATTTGAACAAGAGATTAAAAGAATTGTTTCAATTTCAGTAATTTTATTAGGTAACGTAAATTAAATTACATATTAATGGAATGAAAAAAGATCGGTGATATCATGATTGTTTTCTATATTAAACTACGTACTGCGAATTTTGAAACATCTTTACTTTGTTTCATTTGAAGTGGTTTTGAGAGCTTCTTCAATCTCTTTCAACGGTTCTATCGGCTTTTTTTCTTCAGGTTTTTCTTCACCATTAGTCACCCCACACTTTGGACATATGTATTTAACAAATTTGGGTTGCGTACCAGGAGGAGCCAATCCGTTATGTTGATAACAGTTAGTACATATTAAAGCATACCTAGTCTCTGAAGAGAGCTCATCTTGACCAATCACCCACCCAAGCACTGAGTCTACAACCTTTGATGAATTCTCTGAATTAGCATTTGGTAGTTTTCCGCCCTTATTTATAATATTCAGATACTCTTGTTTCTTAGCATTGATCTCGTCAGCTTGCTTTTGAAGTTCTTCTAAATCTTCACCATTTGAAAATCTTGATAAAAGTTCATTAGTCTTATGGAAATTTGTAGCCTCTTTCAACTCTTCCATTTTGAGACTATGCAGATCCTTGACCCTCTCTAGTTTCAATTCAGATCTTCGAATGAAGTAGCTATATGTCCCTCCGATAGTTCTGTGCAATATAAATATTAACACAGGACAAACACCTATGTGAATCAATTGTTTCGTGACTACATGTGTTTTTTGGATGAAATAAATATACGTCACAAAACTGAGATAAAGCACCACCAAAGAGGTAGTAACCATCCACTTATTACTTGATCCATTCTTCTTCAATTCTTTGATTCGACGTTCTGTTTTTGACAGATCAGTTGTGATCTTTTTAAGTTCTTTCTCAAATTTGTCAGGGTTGAAACCTTTAGATCTGCTCAAAAACGCCATGATGTATTTCAAATTTAGTTCTAGTGGCCCAATTCCCGTTTAGAATGGTCAACAATTCCAATAGAAAAAGCTTTCTTGATCATCTTTGCTGTTGTGGATCATCAGTTGCCACCTTATTTACCTCTCAATCATATATTTACACGTCGATCGTCGCGACGCCTTTTTGTAGCACAGCCTTACAAAATAGACAGATACGCCTAAAGCTAACGCGTGTTGAAAAATCAATCAAGCTCTTCATATAACAAGTAAATGACATAGTAAGGAAACAGTGAATATAACTACCAATTGATACGCAATTACACTCTTCCAGTCATGCCATCGACCGAAATCACATACAAAAGTGCAATAGAATCACTGAATATGCCAAGACTTGATCCTACGTTGGAAGATTACACAACCATCATATCAACTAATTTGGGATCAACAATACTGGAAATTCAAGGGGAATTAAATTTACCACAATCCAAGCCTGAAAACTTAACTCCTGAAGAAGAGGAGTTGTTTATCAAATCTAGAGTTCCAAAATTACTAAACACCACCGATGAAGTCGTTAGGGATGCAGTGAGGTTCGGTAGATTGGAACTGGAACCCGGTTTCAAAAAAGCAACGCTATTTATCAGCAATTCTCAAAGATTGGTTGGATCTGTAGAGAAAGTAGACCCACCATTAGGTGTGCTTAGGATTGTGAAGGATGATAACAATGGCTTGGAAGAATGTCAAGTTGTTGACGTTATTTCGCACAAGGTTGTTTTCAGACTAAGACCTTTGCCTATTATGTGAGGCAACATCCTACAATCGCTACTTTCAGAAGATTTTTCCAAGCTCGGCATAGATTTAGCTCTTTTCACTCACTTTCATGAGTTAAAAATATTCGGAGATTGACCAAAATGGTTAAGTACTTGCAGCAACAGACCCCCGATCAAGTATTTTCAAAATACTGATATAATAATGAATAAGCGTCGTCAACTGAAACAAAAACAGCCTCCATTCTAAGCTTTCAATGATTAGATTATGGCTACACGGAAGGAAAGGTAGAAGGAGAAAAAGAAAAGTTGAGTGTTTCATAATTCAACAGACAAGAAGGTCAAACCTTTTCACTAAAATTTCAGCAAAACATCCTGCGTATCTTGCCGCTGGCTCTTGTTGTCGACTTATACGCCGACTGAGCTAGAAAGACTACTGAAGGGCTTTGGTTGTTTTATGTTTGGCTTCAGATACGATTTGACTTTGGTAACGTGCAAGCGTTATGCAGTTGACGAGCACAAATGAGGCTCGAAAAGTTTCGGTTATCGCATTTGCGGGCTCCACAATTTTCATCGCTCAGTTTTATCTCCAGCCAAGAGAACTTTGCTAAAGTATGAAGCCAATTATTAGAGTTCGTACTCCTTCGTTATTTTGTGTGTATCGGAGCGTGCCCTTTAAGTGACAAAAAGGGAATTTTTTTCTTTAATTTCTCGCATCTCGAAAAAAAAAATTCCTATTTTGTCGATCAAAGGGTGCTTTCAAAACCAGTCAAGCACTAAAATTGCGGAGTCATCAGCTGCTTCTTGTGTGTCAATTAGTGTGGCTATCCTAGTTAAGGTCTCCATGCGTCCTTGAAACATGGATACAATGAATTACTGGGTACCCACCTGCTAAATAATGAATCGTGCTTCTCAAAATGTTTCAGAGTTTGTTAGCTTTTTTGAAACTTAGTCAATTTCAAATTGGCAAAAATTTCATACTTAAACCCTCCATGTTCTCATTTATTTGTGAATCGTCTACCAAATCTTCTTTTGACTTCTTTCAATAATCTAAATCAACCTTAGTATTACTACTTCACTCATTCAAATCCATTCCTTCCACTCATTATGAAATTCACTTCTGTTATCTTTTCATCAATTATTTTAATCTTAGCTGAAGCTGCTCCTATTGCCAATCCTGCTGCTGTTGCCGACGCTGTTGCTGATGCTGATGCTGAAGCAGGTTTCCACTGGCATAAGGTTTACAGAAACAACGCTATTTACAAGAGAAAAGCTGATGCTGACGCTGACGCTGACGCTGACGCTGGTTTCCACTGGCACAAGGTTTACAGAAACAATGCTATTTACAAAAGAGAAGCTGAAGCTGATGCCGACGCTGAAGCAAGTCCAGAAGCTGAAGCAAAC